>OZ005740.1:242745782-243122659 GCA_963930735.1 Dioctria linearis | reverse complement strand
GAAAAATGGTCGTTAAAGTATATGTTAGTATAAGTAACCCAATGCTTGTTTGTTGCTGTTACAGCTTGTATAATGCAGTTGCTATTTGCTAATTTTGTATATATTTATTTTCCCTCTTTTAAAGATAGAAATATATGCCCCTGTGTCAACTATGAATGTACACACAGAGTCACACATTTCTACACATGCATTTATAAAATATGTTAGTGAGAGATTGAGTGTGAGTATTCTTAGTTTATATTCCCCAACCTGTTTGACTCTACCTCAGGTTGGGGGCTTGAAATTCTCCCGACTGCAGGTAATTTATTCTTCTTTCTCGTTTATTACTTTGTGTATAACTACCTGGTCTTAGTGCTCTATTCCCGTTATTATTCTGATTCCATGTCTGATTTGGTCTGTTGACGTAATTTAGATTGTATCTATTTTGATTTAGATATTGATTTGACCTGTTATAATTATTCTGATATTGTCTGGGCCAATAGTTTTTGTTTCTGTTATAAATATATTGTACTGTAAGCTAAATATAACAGCAATTATTGGTTATTGATTAAATATAAATTTTTTTGTATAAATAGGCTAAGGAAATTCAATTAAAAAAATCATTAGGTATTGATATACCAGACGGTGGTGTGTAGATTTGGGAGCTATCCTAAACAGCTGTTTCGCTTTTTCTATCGGAAGTAAGAGCTTCAGTAGCTTCTTCAATAATAGTTAATGCCTTTTGGGCTGTTCTTCGGCGCTTCAGTAAGATTTAATGCGTTTGGGCTGCACTTCACCGCCTCAACAAGAGATAAGCTTTGGGCTGCTCTAAACGCTCATCCAACATATAAACGAAAAAGGCCGAATAGACTGGGTTAACACAGTATGTTTTCAAATAAGCAGAGTGAGCCTGTGTGAAAATTATTTTCATTATGTGAAAGTACTGGTATGGTAGTCTTACGAAAAAGTGAGCGCTATCGCGTAGTAGCAAATCCCAAAATTCAATTAAAATTCATATAAAGAATACAAATAACTGCTTTTGGACAGAGATTAAATCAGTTGGGCTGGTGTATGCGGAAATGGCAGGCTTTCCACCTGAAATTATATTTAGAAGACTCTATCTGATATAAAGCCAATTATAGAAAAAACTCAATATTACCTCAGCTCAGTGAATTCTAGGAAAATGAAAACGTTAAGTGAGGCTAGCCAATAACAGGGTTCAGTCAGTTTTCTTCGTCTGGCTTATATACGAACGTTAACCTATTTTTTGTTCAACATTAATAACTAAATTAATTTCAAAGCAAACATGTTTCTTATTTCAATTCATAAGAATGTGCGAAATTTCTCATAGGTAATGGGCAACGGAATAAGGAAAAACATCTTTGGATTTTAGCAGCTTGTAAAACAAGTACGTAAACCACAAAGTGATGATTTAAAAGAATACGTTTATAAGAAACTTTTGTTTCGAATTAATAGGAGTCAGTACCAAGATTTGCAAGTTTCATACATTTTTCAATGCGAATTTTTGGCAAACAATTTGTAGTAGAATAATGATTTATACCTTAGATCAAGGATAACGGAGAGGTCTAGTGAATAACGTCGGGCAAATAAATAAAAAATCTATTGGAATGGAGACATTAGCTCGAAAACTTCTTTTTAAATCAAATTCCTGCTAGTAGGTAATTTCATTTCTTTAGATTGTTACTATTTTAGAAAGATAAATCATACATCTAGTAAATAACGTCGAGTTTTTTTCATTTTTAGTTGCGTTTTTTTTTCATTATTTGACTCTAATAGTTTTTGTTTTTTCTCCAGATATTTCACCAAAGTTAAATTGCAATATTTCATTGAAAGTTGTTTACGTACAAAGCAAAATAGTATGTTTAACAATTATGTGAAAAAAAAATGTAGGAGAGTTAATTCACGTTAAAAATTTTCAATTTCTTTGAACTGCAAATTTTGTCTTAAATTGTACGGTTTGGTCAGATGTTGAGTTTCTGTCTTTGGTCTAGGTCTAGGCTAATTTTATATGAATTTTCTTACTTTCGGGACACAAACCTACGTATAATAAAAATTATTCCCTACAGGCTCACTGGTATCAAAGCCTTTCGGACCGGTCCTAGTTTTTAATGTCACGGGAACTTAAATATTTAATAAAAAGCATCCGTTCAACAAAAAAGGTAAAAATATAGGTTTTAGAGATTGTCCATCCCCGTGGTAATACGGACTCAGTGGTCGCAGAATTGTTGGTTCATTAAAATGATAACAAATGTTACGGTAATTTCAAGTTTTTTTTTTATGCTTTTTAGTCTTCCAAGTAAAATAAATGACACAAAATTTTGGAAAACTCAACCAAATTCAGTAACAAAAACAATATACAGGATGTTCCGTAAGTGGTCTTGCGCCCGAAGGCGGTGGATAGGTCATGCTTAGACAAGAAAAAATTGTATGGACAAGTTGGGGGGGGGGGGGGGGTGGGAGAACTAGACTTAGACTTTTATAGGTAATAGGCTGTAAACTTCAGAAATTACCGGGTGATCTATAAAAAAACATACCCAAACATCCAAAGCCCCGTTATGCAGGAAAACGTTAAGATGAAAAAACTGAAAAAAAGAAGAAAGAAATGAAAAGTTTGAGAAAAATAGAAAAAACAATTTTTTTATTTATTAAAAAATTTAAAAAATTTTTTTAGAGAAACAAATTCATTCGAAGCGAATCGAACCTGTATACGACATACAGTGGGCTGAAAAAAAAGAGGAAAAGGAAGAAGAAGAAGCGTTGAAAAATAGATCAAACCGATCTGTTCTCACATAAACTCAGAATAAATTCTGGGTGTGAATTATATGACGAAAAACACTTCTATACAAGCCCAGGAGGAAAAATAAATAAAAAGATGACTCTTTTGGACTTTTTACTGGGTTAAACTTAATTATGTTCAAGAAAGAATTTTTTGGGATTCTCCGGTACATAGCAAAAATAAATAAAAAAATTGTTTTTTCTATTTTTCTCAAACTTTTCATTTCTTTCTTCTTTTTTCATTTTTTTCAGTTGTTTTTCAAATCACCCAATTTCGCTATTTGGGACCTGTTGACGAGTCAAACGAAGACTTGAAATTTGTCACCAAGAATTAATGGTTGTGTGATGAAATAACAAATTAGAACATTTTTTAGCTTTTGCTATATAGCGGAGCATCCCAAAAAATTCTTTCTTGAACTTAAATAGCTTTTATATAACGTAAATGAACTTTACACTTGACTCAGTATACATGAGTTTTATAAGTGCAATTTACTGTTTTACAACATTACCTCTTATTTCTCATCATATTCTGGTAGGTGATCAATTGTATCAGGCCTAATTTGTGTCAATGACCCCTTTTTTCTGTGAAGACCCTGCCTGTTGAAGTACAATCTTCCTGCCCTACTGATGTGCCTGGCCTACCGGGCTTTGTACCAGAAATGAATTTGCCATCAAAGAGCAATAAATCAGATAGACTTAATCGTAATTCTAATAAATCCGGGGTATGTTCTTCGGACATTTGCAGGCGCTGGCAATCGGCTTTGTGCTTTGGCCAGCTATAAACAGCCGCCAAATCTACTGCATGCAATGACTCTTAATGGCCACTTTCGGGATTTTATATGGATCAATGGACATTCTTATCAACTCCTCCCATTGACGAGTTGTACAAATGCACCACCTCTGGTCTATCTACGATCACGTATTTTGATGCTGTTTTATTTCATCTCTCAATTAGATCTTTTACGCCAATTCCGGTGAAATTGGATCCCATATATACAGGCTTATTATCCAACCATAATGTTAGAACAAAAGTCTCATCGTTACTTACCACTTCTTCACAAAAACCACGATTATTTATCTTTGATTTTTTTGTCAGATGAAAAGGAGTGTTTTGTAATCTATTTTTCCTTATTGTTCCAGCTTCATTAATGCCTCTTTGCTTCAGAACATACAGAAGATTGTAAGTCGTGAAGAAGTTATCAACAAATAGATTATGGCCTGCACTAACTGACTGACATAGATGCATGACCACTTATGCTCGTTGACCGAAATCCTGGATTTAATTCCGTAATTTTTCCTTGATAAACCAAGCACTCGTAACATATACCGCTTTCACCACACAGTAAAAGATTGTTCTCTATGGTTTTGATTTACCTTTAAAATAGGTTTAACTTTAGAGATGGTCTGTGTTGGTTTTTGGAGTCTGCAAATTATCTACTATATGTAAATATATGTAAATTTGTGCGAAGAGCGAAAAATCTGTCTCGAGTCATAGTATTTGAAACTTTCGATTTTCCTATATTTTGATTCCTATTTATCCTTACCCGTGGAAAGCGTAAAGAACCCATAACGATATGGAGCCCAAAAATATCACTGCTTCTGAAATAGTAGTGTGTTTGAACTTAGAAGTCTGTAATTGCGCTGTATACCTGATTGTTTACATGGCCATGCTTTGTTATAGTTCTGTGGTAATAAGTTTTCTCAAATACTGAAGTGGATTTTTTCTTCATCAGACTCATCAAATCTATCCACACTTTGTTCATCCTCAGACCAGCTCACGTATGGACAATTTCTTCATTTAATATTCCTTTTATCAATAAATAAATAGGGTGTCTCCGCAATTGCAATCTTGGATGATGATGAATTAATTCCATAATCACAACACTCTCGTAGCTCTCTCGTTGAGCCTCATCTTCCCCAAAAGTGACCTCCAAGCCTCTATCTAAGTTTTTTCCTCATTTCTGGTTATTTTGGAGATACCTGTTCAAAAGCAATTCATTATGCAACTTTTCAAGTAATTTTGTTTTATTTATACCTGGTTAATATTTGTGTTATTTTTGGCGATACATATATTTCGTCCCTTGCTTATATCTCTATCCTCAGAAATATCACTACACGCCATATACCCGTCTTCTTTTAGCCTGCTCATATTTGTCATCACTGAAAACAAGCAAAAAATATACCAAATATATAAAAAAAAATCCAACCTTCATTCCCAATATCCACCCCAGTGGGCAATAAGCTCAGCTATTTATCTTGCTTAACCTTGAAAATGTGGAGGGGCTATTCTGTTATAAAACCACCATTTAACCCCAACAAAACACGTTTTTAATAAATATATTCCTGTAATTGTTACTAGAATAGATACACAAATGAAGAAAATATGACTCATACGCATTGCTTTAGTTAAGTTTAACGCCTAAAACTTATGTCAGCCAAAACATAGCCTAGATCAAAATCGTACCTCTAAGCCTAAGATGTTTTTCAGGTCCATTGGGATGGACACTGGGTCTGAAAGGACTATATTGAAATATTTGTTGAGTTCTGACTCCTCTTAAAGATTCAATAAAATCAAAGAGACCGAATTCAGTCATGAGAAGTTCTGGTAGCCAAATCAAATGAGGTCGATGACACGAAGGGGGAAAAACTGACAACACTCATGTCTGGCATAGTGACCAGATGAGAATTCAAATAAGTCAGGGTAAATTATTTTTTTCCGTAGATTTATGATAACTAATTCAACACTAATAAGGGAATTTACATAGGCGCCTGTTAAATTAACCTAGGAAACAACCGCAGTGAATGCTTGGTTTGACTATCCAAAGTTAACCCTGAATCTTCAGATAGGAACAGAAATCTCCTAATGTGAACCTGGGAAATCCCCATTGACACCCCAAAAGTTTACTGTACGAGTATATCGCCATTATTTCTACAAACTTGTAAATTAAATTAAAAAAACAAAAAACATAAATTATTATACATATTATTCATCAAGCTTCTCCTTAGTAGATCTTTTTAATGAATTTTGAACATTTTTCATTGAAACTTGCTAGCATAAAAAATATTTAAATATCGCTATACTATTTAGAGACGAACGCAAATCTTCGAGTCAGGCATACGTATACCAGAAACACTTTAACATAAGGGAAAAATTATGACGTTTATTTCCAAACAAAAGCAATGAGATACAGAATAAGAAGCAACTATTGCTCCGAAAACAATTTATACGAATAATTCGGTTAATTGGTTCTTGTGCGCTGAAAGCCTTACTCTTTTAAAAACAAAAGTGAGCAGATTCCATGGAAAGCAAAGAGTAAGTGTAGAATTTACTATTTTGGAAGCAGTAATGACGAGATTCCTCGTAGATCTGAATAAATCCTTACAGTGAACCCTGTAAGTCGTAATTCTCCACTTCTTATAAATTAAATAAATACAATTGTATTCATTCTTCTCGAACTCATGGCAGTGCCCTTAGTCATGTAGGACTACTAACAGACTGAGCTTTAATTTCAAGAACTGAAATATTGAGAAAATGATATGCAAAGTGAAAACTGAAGTTGTGCTGAGTACCTATTTGGAGACTTCGTCATGGAATTAACGCTGAATATTAAATTCCTGTAAGTGAAATAATTAAAAGTTTCGAAACGAAAAATATTTACTACAGATTCGAATCAAACGTAATTGCAATTAAAACAGGAAGAAAAGTTTACAAAAGTCGAGAGACTGCTGTAGTTGGTACCATGGAATTTCTGACAGATAATTGATTCTAGGTTGGCCTGAGAAAACATTTTTAAATAATTGATTATGGGAATTTTTCTGTTTATTAGTTTCTGTTTTATTAGTAAAACTAGTTTCTTGTTTCTACTATTTAGTAAAGTTGAAATTATCATGTTGTTATACATTATACCGATTGAATCAAAAATATCCCTACTAAGTTTGTCATTCCGTTGGCAACGCATAGAAATAACGGTGATAGAGCAAAATGTACAGGACACCCTCGCATAATATTAAATGTTTTTTTTTATTTTTGCATGTTCATCTGTGTCTCGGTCTGGCCATCAGTGTGTCTACCTCTCTGTCGGTCTGTCAGTATGTCTGTCCTCTGTCTGTCTGTTACGGTATTGCTTCACATAGTCATCATCACAACATAACAAAACAATGTAACGCCATTTCACTTGTTGTGACATAATAAATCTGACGTGCATTAATAACTTTGCAGAATGTAAGTCGGAACAAATGCCACAACATATCGATACCAGGAGGTGATTCCGATCTATGTCGCACTATTTAGTCGTGAATTTTGACATATTTTGTCGTACTTTTTCTTTTAACACAGTTCATTTTGTGTCTTCACTATTATCTACCACAAAATGAACTATAATGAATTTTCGGTGAACAAACGTCAACAAACACCCCTAAATATACGACAAATTAGTCAACTGCTCCCATAGGTTGTGACAAAAATTTTACACTGGTAAATGGAAATTATACACCTAATTAGAGCATTACAAGTGCTTAAATTCGAAATATTATTTGCCATTGCTTGAAGTTATGAAATTGGTTGTGGAAAATAATAGCTTAGTCAATGATATTAAGGAAACAGTGATTATCAACGATAATGGCAAGAGCTATGCGGAGAAACTGAAAGTGAGTGAGCATAGACCTGCTGATTGCAATTCTGTTAAACCCAGTCATAATGCTGACATTATGGTCCATATCCCAGATAGTCCTCTGATTGCTGTTGGTGCTATTCCTGTAAATGGTTGCAAGACTGTTTTGGACTCCATTGATTTAAACCCAGCCAGGGCCGGAGTGGATATTAATAGAAGGCGCCAGCTTAAAATAGTTGGGACTTCTTCCAGTCGAGAGATCTCTGCTGTCAACAAGCTCAGGGTGGCTTCACTTGCCTAGCCTTGACCCCAGCAATACTACGGAAGATAGGATTACAAATTTTATATCTTCTAATTTCAATATTGACCCTAATATCATGGTCTTCAAGCGTCTAACAAGAAGGGACACGGAATTGTCATCTCTGATGTATATGACCTTCAAGCTGGGTGTTCCTGACTACATATTTTCTGACCTCCTTAAGGACGATGTCTGGCCATGTGGGATAATTATGCGGAAATTTGTGTACTTGCCAAAAAACCTGAATACTCAGAACCCTGTACTTCCGAACACCTAATTGGTTTCTCCAATAGTTTTGAATATGAAAATCCTTCGTCTGATATCCGCTCTTTATCTCATGAAACTTCTTTAAAACTTCATCAAAAACCTCATCAAGAACCAATACTTCTATATCCTGCTATTTTCAAAATGTGAATGGTCTTCGGACGAAGGTCAACGACATCTATGTTTGCTCCACGCAGCACTCCTATGACGTTATCGTGATGGTTGAGACTTGGCTTAACCCATCGTTTCATTCGTTGGAAATTTTCAATAGGGCTTATTTGGTTTTCACAAAGATCGTGCTGCTGAATCTGGACTTAGCCGTGGTGGAGGTGTCCCCGCTGGCAATTAAATCAACCTTCCAGTCACATGAAATCATATTACCTCATTCGTCTTATGATATTGAGCAGGTTTGTGTCCGCGTATCTTCTGCAGATGCTGTTGTTTTATTCTTTGTTTCGTACATCCCGCCTAACTCGCCTGTGGAGATTTACCAGAAACATATTCTTAATATTGGTTCGATCCTGGAGACTATTGTTAATGTCAATGATCACGTTTGTGTTCTTGGTGATTTTAACGCCGGTAATGTCCAGTGGTTATGGAGTGATGATGACAAGATGCTTGTTCCTCTTAATATTCTGAAGGATTTTGAACGCTGTTTGGTTGACGGACTTCTGTCGATGGATCTTCTTCAGACTAATACGGTGGCGAACTTGATAGGTAGGCTTCTTGACTTGGTATTTGTGAGTGATAACTTAGTTTGTTCTGTCGATTCTGCATCCTTTAATTTCTGCAAAGATACTGTTAATCATCTATGCGATTCATTATATTTTTATAACTTCAAAAAAGCCAAATTTACAGCTATTAATGATGAGCTAGAATTGATTGACTGGCGGAGTCTGTTTTTTGAATGCGACTTAGTTCAAGCGTACTCTAAATTTGCTTCAGTTTTTGACGACATTATTTTTGCTCATGTGCCCTTAGCAGTAAGGAGGGGCAGTTTAAGCCATCCTTGGAGAAATCGTAGGTTGACTAAATTAAAGATTGCTCGTAATGCGGCCCATGTGAAATATCGTGTGACGGGTGCTCTAATAGATTATATCCTTTTTAAAAGACTTCGAAAGGAGTATGAATTTTTGAACAAATTTTTATATAGGCAGTATCTAAATTCTGTTGGAACCGAAATTAAGCATAATGCCAAAACGTTTTGGTCCTTTCTCAATGGTAAAAGGAATTCGTATGGTATCCCTTCATGCGTCCATTACAACGATATGATAGCAGACAACGCTATCGATGCTTGTAATCTTTTTGCTGACTACTTTGAGTCTGTCTATGTCGAGGACATGGGTCAACCCTTTGATAATGACCTCTTGAAGAACATACCTTCATCTGTTGACCTGGGGTCATTACATATATCAGTAGATGATGTTAGCGATGCACTTAATAAGCTTGGTACATCGTGTTCGTCGGGACCTGATGGCATTCCAACCAACCTTGTCTTTGGCTGCCGGTTGGCTCTATCTTATCCTCTGTGTCATATTTTCAATCTTTCTCTTTCCTCTTTTCCGCGTTACATGGCGACCGTATTAATTTAATGAAAATTTCAAATATATTTGGACACTGCCTAAGAACACGCCTGCGTAAAGTGCTAAAAGTTTGTACACGGAGTTTTCATGGAAATAGTAAATACAACTTAAAAAATAAATTCGGTCGGGCAATCCCTACTTGGTGTTGCCATACGAAAATTGTGGTTTTTCTGCGGAATACAAAATTTTATAAAATTGGTTAAAATCACCTTTACTGTCCGACGAAGCGTCCGAGATATTGCTGTGAAAAACCACTCCAGAAAAAATGCGTTTCCTCCATGGTGGTCCATAAAACAGGAGGTGATAAACAAAAAATTGTGTGCTCGGAGGGGGGGGCATATCAGCCGTTTCTGAATAACAGAGTGAAGAGTGATTAAGACATTTATGATAGGTTTTTAAAAAACACGCTGTAACCTAAAAAATATAGATTGTATGCAGAGCTTCATGACCTTCCCAAGAACTGCCCAACCCTCCCCGTACCACTCTCCTTCGGGAGTTAGATTAGTCTAAACTAAAAATTTCGGATTTTTTTTACCTATTTCTTAATTTTACCTTTATGTTTTTGCAAAAAGGTCATTATTAGAATCATGAATTAGAATGTTCTAAAACCTGGTTTTTTTATGATTTTTTTTTAGAAGGGAACGAAAGAAATGAAGGTACCGAATTATGATGTATGGTTTTATACATATCTAACGAATGCAAAAAAAAAATTTACAGTAAACAAAAAAATTATAACAGATTTCTAAGCTTATTTCATGGGCGTCATGGCTGTAGTCCTCAAATGGGTTTACAACAAAAAGGCATAACAAATTGTGAAATAAAAATTTTTGCCCAGTTTACAAGAAAAAAAAAGTGTTGAAAAAACAATTCAACTTTAATGTGCTCTAACAATTATTTAAATAAAATTTTTTACGAGCATTTTTAGTTCACTTTCACGATAATTTAATAATTGAATAAAGAAAACGTTGGTTCAATTAAATAGGTCGTTTAGTTTTTTAGCTATCACGCTCGCCAATTAAGAAAAATCGTGAAAATAAAAACTGGTGAAAAGCGTTCAAAGTTTTCAATAGAAAAAAAATATGAGTGTTTCGTTACTTACGCTGATAAAGGGAAAGCCACGTATTACATGAATCATACACATTTATACTTCTATTAGATGCACTACAACTTAACTGAATACAACCATTGATTATAACTATTGTACTGAATGACATCCCCAACCTTTTTCAGGCATAGAATTTTGATTAGAAAGTCGGAGTGGTGAGCGTTCGCACACCTGCTCGACGCTCGTCTGCTCCTGTCTTTATATTCTTGGAAATATTTAGATTTGGCCTCTCTTACTTTGTAAACATATTACTACATAGTTTATCTATCGATTTAAATAATAAACAAAAAAGGATTTTGTTCTATTTTAATTCAGGACACCTCCATAACATAACGTTTTTTTTTGTATAAAAAACTGTTAACTGTAAACTTTGCCCTTTAATTTGACCTATACAACCTATGTGGTAACTGGAGCCGTTAAACAGTTATTAGCTCGTAACCTAATAACTCTTGAACGGATGTATGGTCAAATAAAAGAGGAGAATCCACAGATTGCGGGTTTTATTAAAAAAAAAGTTATGTTAGAGGTCAAAATAAAAAAAATTTAGAAAATCCGACATTTTTAGTTTAGACCACAATAACTCCCGCGAAGAGAGGAGTACGGGGCTGGTTGAGCAGTCGTTGGAAAGGCCATGAAGTTCTGCATAAAATCTTTAGGCAGTGGCCTTACATCCTGTAATTTTTAAGTTACAGGGTGTCTTGTGAAAACAAAGGGTAATTTCTTAATCATTCTGTAACTTCAAAACATTTGATATGCCCCCGCCCCTGCGATACAATTCTTTGTTTGTCAAAGTAAGTACTAACATCCCGCTCTATGGACCACCATGGGAGAAACACCCTGTATACAAACATTCATCTAGGTTATCGCAATCGTTGTTTTTTTTTCTTTGATGAATATAAGAAATTTAGATGACATTTTTAGTAAAGATATGCTGATTACTAAATATTTGTTTTTCACTCTGAAAATTACATGCGGTAAAAACACTAAACAAAACCGCAATATCTTCAAGTTTATAGAGAAAAGCTTAGTAAAGACTAATTTAAAAAAAAATAAAATAAATAATAATAGTAATTCAAGATTTACTTTAAATTAACAATAATAGTACATTAGGCAACAGAAGACTGACAATACCATAGTTAGTAAGAGTTAGCACGTGTTAGTATGTGACGTATTAACCATATTTAAACAAATTTAAATTTAATTTCATTCCACTTGTATTGTTCCGCACATTTAGTCAAAAAGGTGTATAATTCCGGAGAAAGGTTTCACTATAATTATAAATAAAATTTGCCGTATAATCCAAGCATATATTCCATATTCACTGATATATATATAGATGCCTTTTAGTGAATAGAACATATCAAGTGTAACGTTCATACGCTTCTTACCTGCGTCATTTATATCGACTAGTTCGCGATAAGTCAGAAAGGAAAGTGTATTCTCACCTTACCTGCATTTCGTCACTTGCACAGATATTTTCGCTGTGTCTAAAATTTTGCAAGTATACACTAATTTTGCCATTCTGAACAGTACAGTAAAAAATGAATAAAGGACGATATAGAGCATCTCCCCTAATAAGACTGGTTGAACTACCTCAACAAAACAAATAATTAACTAGAAAGGCTGCGTTTTACCTTAAATATTATTGGCTTTTGCAAGTATGTCATATTGGTAGTAATTTTTAAAACACTTATTATTTTATTTTAGGGTCCAAATCAATACAAATAATTTAAATAAAGAACAGAACTATGATAATATTAAAAGCAATTATTTTGGGGTCCGAGGAAAGTCCATGTTAGTAATAATGATAAAAATGCTAATTAAATGTGAAAATGGCCCCAGTTTACTCGAGATTAGTTATCATTTAATTTCTAAAATAAATAAAAAATTGAGTTGGTCTGAATCAGATTCCTTATCTATTGTGATAAGTCCTTCCGTATCCTAATAGAATGGCAAAAAACCAGGCGTTGAGTGATAAGGAAATTACAAGATCGCGTCCAACAATAATGTTTTGATATTGGGGAGCTAAGTTCATGTATTCATCGCTGAGTATATCTATTGAGTTATAATTAGGCTGTTTGTAAACTGTTTCAACTAAGGTTTTAATGTATCTACAACAGTGTGTCCCTTCAGTGAATTTCTGGTCACATGGAAATCATGGCGAATGAAAGGGCTGATCTTTTAGCTAGAGATGACTCTGATTCTCTGTTCCTCAGACCAGAGCGCGCCATAGGCGTTGCAACTTCGAGTATCGGGTCTCTCATCATAGCGGATGTTCATAGAAAGCATCAGCAGAGATGGGCAAACCTGATGTGAGCAAAACTTTTTCTTAATGGCCCATTAGGAAAATCTCTGATTTTCTCTTTGAACTCGGACGGAAACAATGTAGAACTGTGGTTGGCATTATCACTGGGCATAGCTCGCCCTACGCTCATCTTACAAGGAGCCCTGAGTATCTGTCCTGCCTGGAACGAGAGCCCAGACAACCGAACAGGTTTCGAGTGCTTGTCCGGCCTTCGCCACGTGCTGGCTGGATACTCTATGTCTTCATATCTGTAGAGGAGTTGAAGAACCTTCGTCAGCAAGACCTGATGCGCTTGGTTAAGAGGACAGGAAGGTTTTGTTGATAGGATTTCTATCAGGATAGTTCAATGGGTCACTGTGGCCTCCGTGCTTGGAATCTCGCTTAGAGTCCCGCTTGGAATCTATTGTCTCCTGCCTTTAAAAAAAAACAAAAAAAGGATTGAATGTATTACATAGTAACCCACAAAAAATATATTCAATATTCATTCCAGAGTGACTAGCCCAAATACTTTCTTTACGTTTATAAGGAAATCTAATAAACAAAGGTACTCCTCGTCCCTTTAGATCCAATCGGTCATTGCGCCAAGCTCTATATTCTGGTCTGGAATGTGAATGTCTGATTACTTGATATAATAAATATCAAAAAGCAAATGGTTAATTAGCTCAAAAAAATTACAAAAACCGCTAAAAATTTAAGTCCGATATTCAATAAGAAAATAATGAGCACAACAAACAAGCATAGGATTCTCATAATAGTCCAATCAATAGGGGTTTTTTCCCTATAAAATTTGGGGTGGGAAAGATTTTATTATATGTTATTTAGTTACGGGCCCCGATGAAAAGTATGAGTTTCAAACTTGGGATGAGGGTGGGTTGGTCAGCGCGGTCCACCATTTTGTTACACAGCAGACTTACAAAAAACGGTTTATGTAGGATCAACCATTGTGGAATTATTTGACAAAAAAACACAAACATTTTTCTGTACCTTTAATTCAAGATGGCGGATTACGCTAAACAAGGCCTGATTAATAATATATATCAAAATCGTTTCGACCCAATCTTTTGTAGGGCAAAAGCATTTTTTAGTTTCTATTGACCGTACTGTAAAGTTGTGAATAGAAAAAAGTAATTTAAACTTTAAAAAGTAATTCACTACACAAAAAGTAATAAATTCTATGAGACTAATACTAACTAAACCTAGATCCAATTTAATCATTTCTAATGACTATATGAAAAAAACTGTTATTGAGGATTTCCAGTAAACTTCATCAGGTCATCCATAGAAGCAATAACCTTAGTGGTCCAGTTCCAAGATACACGCATATAAACAAACCCTGCAGATCATTTCTCTAATATCAGTTGAGAAAACTCTCAATTCAATAACGTCAAGCAAATTTACCATCCTTAACCCTATTCTAGTTAAATCGTCGCCTGATTATTGGTTTGCCCCATCCGCCAAATTTGATATTTTGAGTTAAGTATGGTTTTTGAGATTATTACTGAAGCTGAATTAAATGCTTCAATCAACTTTTCTCTAAATTATATATGTATATATCGCGATAGACCATGTCATGTCAGCCCCATATCATATTTTTGCCACAAAAGTTAGTATTGGTTTACCCAAATCAAATTCGTTCATACATGGGGCATTAAATACATGAAATACTTTAAAATATTTTTTTAAATATTGTTGTGTGACACGTGCGGAAATTTAAAATTATATTTAAAATTCGATTGCTCCATGTGGCTAAGAACACTGCCATGTAGAGAAAATCCAAATCAATTTTGCTCCATGTAGTTGCAGCGATATTGCCTTATATAAATAGAACTCTTGTATTTAAAAAAAAGAGCCTTTTAAGGTATATTATAAAATGTCTGCACCACAGGCACAGTTTATTTCGGAATCAATTTTTATGACAACTGGCAGAAATAAAATTGGTACCTACACCGAACAACTTAAGGACTGTTTAAAAAGAAAGACCATCTAGGAATAATGAAAGCAACAAGAAAAACCTTTGCTTTTTTTTCAAATGAATTTTTCTTGACGTATTGCTGAATTATCTGCATTATTCACAACTGACATAATATAATTACTTACTACGTGCTATAAAATTGGTGAACTTTTTGCTTTGTGCTCTACATTAAATTTTTGTACAAACAGAATCAAACGTATCGGGTCTTTCATTCTGCCTCTTAAAAATGTCTATGTCAGCGGAATGTATTTTGTTTTAAATTTTCTGTCAATATTAGACCAATATTTGTCTTAGATTTGAACAATTTGGAGGATTCGCTTCCTTGGGTACTACGGGTATGCATTGAGCTTCCGAGAAATCTCTCGCTTTTCTGCTATTTTTTTTTTTTTTTTTTTATTATTAAGGCAAGCTCAGGGGATACCCTATGATGCAAAGCACAGCATGGCAGGAAGGAGATAGGGAAAGGATTAGGGGATATGAGGAGAGTGGCGGAGGTGCCGATGTATGTCGCCCTTAAACTTCCGCAGATTGTATGCCGGAGGAAAAACAGAAGATGGTAAGCTGTTCCACATTCGCACTGTTCGGGATAAAAAAGCATCACGGAATGGAATTTTACTGTACGGCCGAAAGTAATTTGAAGGGTTAAAGGATGTGCTCGGTTTGCAGCGCGAGTATTGCGTGCAGGAATCATTCTACAAGGGATTAGACTAGATATTTCATCAGAACATTGACCATGCATATAGCGATAAAGGAGTGAAAGGCATCCAACATTGCGGCGGTGATCGAGTGAGTCGATATGACAAGTTATTGCCAAATCGCCAATGAGCTTGGAGGCTCTCTTTTGGACGATATCCATATGAAGCTAAGGCTGTACGACCAGCCCCGGCCCATATATGGGAGTTGTATTCCATTCTAGGTCTAATGTAG
This sequence comes from Dioctria linearis, assembly GCA_963930735.1. Lineage (NCBI taxonomy): Eukaryota > Metazoa > Arthropoda > Insecta > Diptera > Asilidae > Dioctria > Dioctria linearis. The sequence goes on along the minus strand of OZ005740.1, from coordinate 243,106,820 downwards.
GACTTGTAGAGGAGCGCTAGATTTGACGGGGTGAAATATTTCTTACACCTTTTCAGAAATCCAAGACATTTCGATGCTTGTTTGGCAACAGAGAAGATGTGATCTGTCCAGTTTAACTTACTGGAATTATTAATGCCAAGAATGCTTAGTGACGGTGAATCAGAAATTAATGCTCCATCAAAAAGAACGGGTGTGGTTAAGTTATGATCTCTTTTTAATGAGATGAGACAGCTCTGGGTCTTAGATGCATTGAATTCGACGCGATTTGCTTTGCCCGAAGCGAGGATACTATTAAGATCGTTATTCAATGATCTAGTCATGCAATCTCGTTTAACACACGCGGCATTCCCCCTGGATTCCGCAAGAGTGTCAAAGGACTAAGCAAAATCAAGAGTACTGTCATCTGCGAAACTATGGATGGGATTGAAAGTAAGGGAAAGCAGATCATTAATGAAAATTAAAAAGAGAGTTGGAGAGATAACAGAGCCTTGAGGCACACCGGCATTTATGCGATGCGGTTCAGATGTAACGCCATCTAGTACAACACGAATTTGGCGATTAGATAGGAAACTTTCAATCCATAATAGAAGAGGAGGGGAGAGACCAAGTGCTTTAAGTTTGGCTAAAAGGGCTGGATGCCAGACTCTATCAAAGGCTTTTGAAATATCTAGGGCAACGATTTTAGACTCACCAATATTGTGAAGACTACGGTTCCAACGTTCCGTAAGAAAGGTCAGCAAGTCTCCAGATGAGCGTCCAGCTCGGAAGCCATATTGGCGATCGTTGATGAGATGATTAGTTTCTAGATACTTCATTAATTTTGAGTTAATGATAGATTCAAAAACCTTTGAAAGAATCAAAGTGATCGCAATTGGTCGATAATTTGAGGGATCGCTACCCTCTCCTTTCTTGGGAATAGGCTGAACGTGAGCTAGCTTCCAAGCAGTTGGAAATTTTCCTGTCGAATAAGACAAGTAGAATAGTTTGCGCAGAGGTTTAGCCAAGGATGAGGCACAGCTTTTAATTAACAGGGGCGAAAAACCATCAGGACCTGCGGCTTTGGAGACGTTGATCCCCTTAAGGACCCTGAACACATCCCTCGTACGAACGTGTATTGGCTTTTGTACACATTGACACGGTGGATGCAAAACAGGTGTTGTGAAGTAGGTTGCTAAATCAGGCCAAAACAAAGCGGATACATTATTCTTTCTAAACAATGAAAGAAAGCGCTTCTGAAGACACTGGTTGAAGCTTGATTTCACCTAATTTGGGACGTTCTTCGTGGCTGACTTCCACTTTCACACATTGCACAAAATTACACACTTTTTTATAGTGCAGTCTTACCAGCGGTATCTAATTTTGTTTACGTGGTGATGACTAATGGAAGTGGGCATAGGTGATCGGTTGTTTTCGGAAACAGTCCTTACTTCAAAACAATGTACCGCTTAAATCAACCAAGCTGGATTTCAAGATAAAGCAAAAGATGTAAAATCTCTTTTAGCTTATCTTTCAGATGCAAAAAGAAATTATTATCAAACAGTTTTAATGCTCAAATAAGGAGTGTTATTGCGTATTTTATTCGGTTTCTGTTATTTTTTATTTCTTTATTTTTACTAACTTTGCTGGATGAAGTAATATTTCTTCAAACATGCCTTTTAGGGATTCTCCGGTATAAACGAAAAACAAAAAAGGGATTTTTTTTTTATTTTCTCCCACAATTATTTTATTTATGGCGGCAAAATTTCAATGGAGAATTCTGTTTGCATTCTCCTATTTGCATTAATTTTTCTTTCAAGTCACACAATTCTGTTGAGTCGAACCAACTTGAAACTTTGCAGCACTAAATCAGATGATTGTGTGATAGAATAAATATATGCGAATGAACAAATGTATTTTTGTTTAGAAAAACTAAAAAATATTCAAGGCTACATGAAGACGTTGAAGTAATGAAATATTTCCTTTAAGTTTATTAGTAAATTGTTTTGCCCCATTTCGTATAAGCAATATATTGTTTGGAAATCTATTTTTGCCTCATTAACAACAAACGTTCATGTTAATGGAATTTTAACGGAAATTTTGTTCTATTGAAACAAAAATAATGAGTTTTTTATGCAAATTTGAAGAAAAATGTATCGAACAGTTTTATTACTTATAATAAGGTCACAATTTTAACTGCATTTATCTCAAAACTACATTTCTGCATATGCGCCAAAACAGTATTCAGACGACGAAACTTATTCCTTTCTGTATTGCTAGTTGAGAAAGGCATGGTGAGTTTTATGGGATGTAAAGGAACCTTCGATTTTGAAACAGCAATAGAGCAAGTAGAAATGTCAAAGCCTATTACTTTATTGTATCCTGTCATTGCGTTTATTATTATACAGTTTAATAATTCTGTAAATACTTTTCAAAAAGTACTAGTAAATAAAGGCATTTTAATTTACAGGTGTTCTCCGGTTCAAATTCATTTTTCGTTTATTTTAACATTTTGAATATTTTTCAAGTATTGTGCACAACCTCAATGATAAGAATGCCATCGCGAATATTCTAAACTGATAGAGAATCGAAACTCTACTCGTAGCATTCTAGATATACTACAGTTGAAACACAGTGGTGCAGAATGACAACAAAGTGACGTGAAATAGAGAATCGCAGTTGAGATCTTGTCCATATGATAGTTACAGAAACGAGCTACAGATCGGATATGTACAGCCCATCGGTGCTTACACTGTCACAATGTAAGGCCCTTCCGTATTATTATTTATAAGCTTTTGTTGTTAGGCTCTCATTAACATCATTAGAATTATTATTTTATTTTAGGGTTTCTCTTTTTGTATCTTGATTCACTGTTGCTAATATTGTCGGTTGTGTGAACTGGATCGAAACTTTTACAACAATTTCTATTGTCGTGAACTCTTTGACAACTATTTAAGTATTGAGAGATACAAAATAAATCCAGCTCATATGTTGTAAAATTGACAATACTACATTTTCAAATAAAAAACAGAAAAAAAAACATAGTTGCATTATTAGAAATTTGATCTTTTGTAATTGAGTAGGCTTCTCATCTTAATTCCATTTTGCACTAAAAAATCAAAGCAACATACCATTGCCATATTTCGTTGTTTATTTTGTTTCTATCACAGAGAATGTATTCAATTCACTTTCAATGCTATTATCGAAACTCCAGAGCTGGAGAAACGTCTTGCCCGCAGTATTCGTTTATTTTTTTCATTCCTCAACCATATTGATATAGAATGAATTTCTGTAGGGTTAAGTAATAAGCTTTCTCGTGCTGAATGAAATTCTGTAGCGTCCATTCGCATCCTACAACCTTTCTGCTGTAGAATATTGCATTACAAAACCCTCGTTCACAATCCGGATTCTTGGATTTACAGAATTTCAAATGACATTCCAATTTACAATTATATTAACCTTCAAGTGACAGGTGTTTGAGATTTCCTTGCCAAGAAGAAAATATTTTTATAATTAACCGTAAAGTATGCTGAGCTCAGTTCGCATTATTGCTACTGCTTGTATGATATGTTGTCATCATATTGCGAAATGGATTAATAATCTAAATGTTCATTTACAAAGTTTGATAAGTGTGAAAAGACAGATCAAGTAGTATAATTGTTGCTAATTGCTACAACGATTTAGTGTAAATATACACCTTCATCTGCATATAGTGAACAGGAAAAGATAACTGATTTATTTAAGTTTCATCTAAGCTTTTGCGTGAATATTTTAACAACTAGGGGTTCCTTCCTATTTTTTTACATAAAGTAAGTAAACGAACCGCAAACATACGTATGAAATTTTGCACCTAAGGGTATGTGCACAACGCGACGAGGCGAGGCTAGACAGTTGACTGTGGCGAGGTGAAGATACATCTCGAGGTGGAGTGTTCTCAACAAGGTGTTCAGTTTTCTGGCAAATCGCGAAGTTAGAGCATAAATTATGTCATAAGATTCTGAAGAAGGAATTGTATGTTTGTCACTGAATTTTTCACATAAGTGTCCTTTCCACTGTTTTGCTTGCCACCCGATAAATACCAAACGTCTGGAATTTGGCGAATTTCATTATCCATATGAAGATTTACGGAATGATTCTGATAGATTCTTCAAATATATGAAAATGAGTATAGAAAACTTCGATTATATTAAGGAGAGATTTCAATATATATGGGGTTCAATAACAAGCGATTAGAATTTGGAGAATTTCATCATTCACATACTGATCCTCATAGATTGTTCCAGTATACTGGAATGAGTAAAGATCTCTTCTGTGAAATCTAGTCTCGAGCGTAAGGGATGGTGCCGGTTTAGAAAAGGATAACTCAGCTTTAAATTCAATTCAAATATAAATTTTATTAAAGTAACTAACCTAAATATGACAATCCAATTTCAACTTAAAATCTATTATTACTATTACTACGATTAAAATTTAGTAAAAAATTCAATAACAAAAAACATAACGACAGTTTAAAAATTCAAATAAAAATTCAATATTAAACAAATTCCAGTGATACTCCAAATTGAATTTTCTAAACAAAACGTTCTCCTTTTTCCTGAAATGAATGAGAAGAGAATAATTTTTAATTTATTGGAATTAAACTTCCACAAATTAAATATAGAGTAAAATTCTCTGAGCGCGAGAGCAACGATGTAGCAGAATTAAACTTCGGCTGCAACGTGCTGAAGCGTGTAAGCAGAATTATACTTCTGTTACAGCGAGTATTGAAATGCGTAGGCAGAATTATACTTCTACTACAACGTGCTGAGGCGTGTAAGCAGAATTAAACTTCTGTTACAGCGAATGTCAAAAACGTATGCGCAGAACTATACTTCAATCGCAACGTCCTGGAGCGTGTAAGCAGAATTAAACTTCTGTCACACGATTGGGGATCAGGTGTCAGATTTTGGGAGTGTGGATTTTAATAGAATTAAACTTCAATATGAATGATAGAGCAAAATTATACTTTTGCTCCAAGGACGGGTATTCAGATTAGACTCTGGCGGAGGATATTTTCTGATTAAACTCTGAAATTTTAATATGCGGTAAAAGTTGGATATAAGTAGAATTATACTTCTACAATAATAGAATTAAACTTCTATATAAAGGAATAAACAAAATTATACTTTTGTTCAAAGGATAGGAAACAGATTACACTCTGGTGGAGGATGTTGTGCCCCCTGAGCAATCGAATAACGAAAACCCAACGATTAGTCATAACTTCTTCAATAAATGATAAACCAATCAATTAACCACGGTTTACTTGCTTCAAATGAAAACTCTACTCAAATTACTTTAAACGTACACCAATATTTATTACAGCCAAAGCATGAACTATCTAAACAATGCTTTAAGTAGCCCGAACCGAACGTACACTTGACACCACTATTACTGATAATAAAACGGCACTCGCCAGACCAGTCATTAGTCTTTTTATGTCCGATACTCGGAAGTAAACTTTCTTTGCTCACAACGCGGATGTAAGCAAACGACAACAACCGTGTCGTTTGTCCTACCGGTTGCAGCACCTGAGTCGCTTAGTTGTAAACAATCGCTTTACATAATAATTACCATGCGAGGTGAATTATTATTGTAATTGTCGATTGCTCCACTAAGCGCTCATCGCAGCCAGCGGTTGGGCTAATCAGTAAAACAACCCACAGTTGCAGAACAATACCGTGCGAGGTTATTGTTTAGCAATTGCTGATTATTTCGCTGTAATGCCTTTGACTGCTAGAAGAATTTTCCGTATGTCGGGCCATAACAGAGGATGCTTTCAGATTAGACTCTGAAAACCGAATGGTGATTTTGCTGCGGCTCGCCGCCTTTTTATAGCCGACGTGAACAGCTATGTCCCAGCTTCATAATATGTTGCCCTGGCAACGCTTTGTTCGATTTGGTCCAATTTTGATTGTGACGACACCAGCTGTTTAACGTAATGTCATTAGATAACATTTCAAAAATGTAATGTAATGTATATGCTGGAGGTGTATCATTTGGTAAGTTTATACTATTTTTGGTTAATTTGTATGTAATCATTGCATTTTCTTTATTTTTTCTAGGTAAAATATTGCATAGGATGGCTATGGGAAGGGATTTGCGGTGGAATATTTGTGTAATTAGATAATTATTTTGTGTTATATTGATTGGGAACATGATGATTTGTGTTTTCTTTTTTATATATTTTTAGGAAAAGGTGATTTCATCGAGGGATGTAATTTGATGGCGAGATTTCAACGATGGATCTACGAATATGTATGTGGACTGAACACCTTCAATTATATCAAAAAAAATATGTAAGAATATGGCAACTATAAAAATTATCGCGCTGAATCTCGCGAAAAAATGAAAAATTTCATTCTTGGGTGAGATACCTCGAGGTGTTTCTTCACACCGCGCGTTTCCGCAGCGTTGTTATGAATACTCTCATAGTACAGCGTGCAATCATTCTATTTCTTCAACTCTTAATATAGACTCGCCCTGTATCGCCTCCCTTCCCGTCACGTTGTGCTGGTAGCTGGTAATAAATAACTCAGATTGCCTAAATGATATTGACCTACAACACCAAGAGAATTATTTGCCATTTAATGAGATATACATCAGTGTAAATGCTGATTTTTTTATTGCAGAAAACGGTTTAGTGGATTCAATTTTGACTACTGTAAGGCCAAATATCCTTTCATTTTCTGTTGAATTGTGTAGTCAAATAAGAAAATGCTTTGATTTCAAATACGAAATTTTAAAACGCTTGTGTTGTCTAGATCCCGATAGAGCATGCAAATGTCACGATTCTATTTTGCCATTATTAAAAGCATTTCCAAATCTTTATAAACATTCTGATGTAGAACAAATTAGTACACAATGGCGAATCTTAAAGGTGCAATCGAATGCGAATCAGTTGACTGATTCTGAAAGCCTTTTGACTTATCTTTCGACTTTAAAAAACTGATTTTAGCAATATTTACTTAAACAACTCTATGATTTCATAATGAATTTAATGTGTCTACCACACAGTTCTGCTGCCGCTGTAGGAGTCTTCTCAGATCTCCAAGTAAGTAAAAAAAAAATAAGTCAAATATATTTCACATAAAGGCATTGAATTCATAATGTTTGCAAAAGGGTAAGTAGAGAGTCGAAATGTAAAATACTTTGTCTGGACACCGCAATTATATAAAGCAACTTAAAATCGCGTTTATTAGTCATAAATATGGAGATAAAATATTTACAATACATATATATATATATATATACTAGCTTATTTTTTATTATTAAAGTGAAAAAGGAAAACAATACAGGAAATGACTAAAAACAGATCGTTTTATTCCTTAAGCAGATTGAATATATTTTTATCCTTTTGTCTTGCATTTGTTTGCAGAAGTAAGTATGTGGTGGCTTACCTACTAAATAACTGCTGTTATCCGGGAGCTGTGGAAAAAGGAGAACAACGTTTGCGTATAAAACTCAGTGAGATGCAGCAAACAATCATATTTTATTCATACACCCATATACATTCTATCATATCTTCGCTACATCCTTCACACACCCATATGCATTCAATCATATCTTCGTAACATCCTTTGATGTATGAATTGTCTTAATTTTTTTTTTTTATTGGTAACAGAAACATATTTTATATATTTTTTTAAATAAAATGTTACTATTAATTTAAACTTCTTTTTCTTTAAGATTGCTACCTTTTGTTACTTTGCTACTTTTTCCCTTGAGTCTTGATACTTTTATTCGTACCTCTTGTGGCAACACTATCTAATGTTGGTCTCAAATGTGTTTTTGCTTTAAAAAGTAAAGAGTTTTTTCTTTCCAGTTTTTGTGTATATGTAAAATAATTCATTTAATTACAGTGCTCTTCAGTAAATGTTTAATTTATTATTGTATAGCTTCATGTTAAATTTTTTAATAATATTCATTTTCCGTAAGTAGTACAAATCGTTACTTGGTAGATAAGACCACCTGAAGACGCGAAGTGTTCACCCGCGAAACGTTGTGGCATATTTTAAAATTATAAACAATTTTTTAGACTCCAATCTGTAGTAAAAGAAAGACCGATAGCCCGAGCATCCATCCTTTGATCTTAATGAAGACGGTCGATACCTCACTCAGCACCCTCATATAGTCAAACTTATGTAATATACATATATCTTAAAATTCAATTTCTTTACATAAGTTATGTATTCTTCTGACTTTTTGTTAGGAATACTTTCGCGTCATTCTCATACGTAGAGATCATACTCCCAGATAAAGTTTCTATGGACGACGATGACAAGAGTATTAAACAAAAACTATTAAAAAGCACCAACAGAACCTCAACTATGAAACTAACATAAAGCGATTAATTTGCCATCGAATTGCTCTCCTGCAGAGAATCCTATTATTTTCAGTAGTCGATGCTTTGTAATTGCCAGCACTGAAAAGCGCCATTTCGTCTCTTTCAACTATGGATTATTTGCTTCCGTTCGCAGTTTAAACTCTGCGATGCACTGATAACGAGCGTAAATTGGTTTTGCCACAGCAATTTACTAGATACAGAATAAAGCGATTTTTGCTGTTTGGTTTTTATTGAAACACACATGAGTGGAAACATTTAATTTATGGTTATTGTTTCTCAAGAACCACTTAATTATAGCTGTATGTAGTGAATATTATTTTTGGAAGTTGTAGAACTTTAAAGCATATACCGGAAGCAAATAAATCTATTACATTTTATTTTCCTTGCAAAAATTAATCACAGTACGAACTTTCGCTTAGAATGTTTTATTCCAAACTTAACATTAAAAAACTACTTACTCCTCTCATTTCTTTCACTGATATGCGTTTTTCGTTGGTTAAACACTACGGACTCAGCTAAATTGACCAAATTTTCTTAATCTGCAATGCTCAGAGCTTCTGTTAAAATTTACGTCACGTGTAGCTTAAAACAATGTAAAAGTATAGATTAATAAAGTGTATTCACGAATTTTTATTAATCTATTGTAATACCGATTGATGATCCCTTCTCCGAATCTTTGAGCTCAAACGCCTCAGCTATAACAAAAACGCTCTTGGGTAAAACCGGAGAAAACGCGTTAAGTTTTATTAAGCTGATTTCAAACGAATGAACAGTTCCTACCCTTACAGCAATGATTCTTATTTTACGAACATAGAATATATATCGATTGTGACTCTGTACAATATGTGAACAGAATTCAATAGTGGACTGTATATCTATAGGCTACTAGTTCATACCGGGCTCGAAGGACCATGAACAGAATTCAACTGTATGTTGAATTAAGTTTGTTTAGTCGTGATGAACGTAAATTCAGTGTGTTGAGTTAAGTTAGTTGGCTTCGCTTATCCTCTTACCACTGGCGGGGGATGGATAAGCATTAGGTAGCTTGGGAAGTTTGTAGAATAAAATAAAATAAAATGAAACTCTAATTTATTCATTTAAAACTATAGTCTAAGCCTAAGGCTAAGTTTAGTTCTACAGAAATTATTTCTACATAGTAGAGCGTGGTTAAATTATTTCGTCACAGATTTACGAGCGAAAAAATGTATGGTCAGCATTCTTCTGACTGACACGGGAAACGAAAAAAAGAAAAAGCGCTCGTACATACATATGTATGTAGAAACAGTGCAATAAAAAACGAAAATAATTTTATGCTCTGAATCAATGCAATCGCTTTATGTTGCGAAAGTCATTTTAAGGCATTGATTGCATTGATTCTAATTATGATAATAATGAATGCTTGGTTAATTGTTCATAGGATGAACAATGTTCGTCCATAACCCCTGCGATACAAGACTTTGTGTAATGTATATACTCGAATTTGGCCCTTTATGTTTGCTAAAATGAAAACCAGTTTTTTGAAAGAATATTCATATGAACGCCCCTAAAAATTGCCGCCCCTTTGTTTTAAAATAGTGTTCCTTACAGTGTAAAACCCATGACAATATAAGACTCCGTCACCATCCAGAAGGACAGTTGATAACTCTTGTGTAAACTTAATTAGACCAGGATTAAGTTGAAATTTTAATGTCAGGGAAGTTCGAAAAATTGGCGGGCCCTTTCTACCATTACCCCTTGCCCCACGGTATGAAATGGAGCCCTCGGCCACAACAAGTTCTTTCACCATGGGAAATGATTGTTTTATAGAATCTTGGTTAACAAAGTAAAAAATCTACAAATAAATTTTCGCAATTTTTATAGTAACAAGGTAAACAAGCGCAACTTTATAGAGGATTTAAAGACTGTAATTCAGAAATTGTTTTTATTTAATACCAAGGCTTATCATCCTCGTCGGCGTTCATCTATGGAACTCATCTGCAAAAACTATTTGTAAAAGTAGTATATGAGTATTGATATACTCAGTGAGTTTATGACTAAAGATCAAAACACAGTGAGCGACACAACAATGTTGGCAATTTAGATGACTACAGTGTCACAGTTACAACATAATGAACGCGATGTTACAAGTGTGTTTGACAACTGTCACTGTTTTATTTATTGTCAAAAAAATGGCAACAAGGTAAAAATTAAGAAAAATATTTAAACACAGCATTATAGCTTACACGTTTGATTATTAACTATATTTTTTACCCAATTACTCCTGTTATCGCTGAGTTAATTAATATTCTTTTCTTTACAAACAAACAAACTAATTATCACAGCTCACCTCACATTTTCTATCAAATTTAATCTATCATTGCAATAACCACCTAGCAGAAAATTCTTGCGAAACTACTCAGCTCATCTACTCGCTCGCGGATAAGAGCCTTAGTAGTTGCGAGTAGGCAAAACTACTTGCGATTATACTTTAAATAGCCGAATGGAACAACGCTATTATCGACATGCAAGTCTTAAAGGATCCTTCACTCACACACTTTACTGGAGTGAGGTTCACAAATATTATTCAACTACACTTCTTTTAGACTACTTATCAATAAATACTACAGAACTAACAATTATCAATAATATTATCTAAATTAACTAGTGTACACTCTGTGCGCAGAAAGGAGGGGTTGCCAGTTATGGAACAGCCCAATTAAGAATTACATAAATTATTTAATGTCCTCCAAGAGAAAAAGAAAGATATCACTATTCAAATTCAATAAGACTTAATCTATCACAGTCAATAAAAAATTATGCATGAAACTTAGTAAACCATTATTAATAAAATTTCAATAAAATACAAAGCTAATTCCATAAGACAAAAATACAACAGAAATTTTAAAGAAATGAATCCAATTTGATTCGATGAAAATTCTGTGGCCGAGTGTTTTTCCTATATTGCTGGAAAAAAGAACAGGAATGTATCATTAGTTTCGTGAAATTAAACTCCCGCAAAATTAATTAATTAAATAATTATTTGATAAGAGCCAGAATTAGAATTTCTGCAGGAAAATTAAACTTCTGCTTCAGTATGCGCTGCAGTTGTAGCAGAATAAAACTTCTGCTTCAGTATTGGTAGGCAGAATTAGACTTCGGTTGCAGATTTAGATTTCTGTAACAGAATTTCGACTTCTGTATAAGGAATGCGAAACCTCAGATTAGACTCTGGTGAAGGATGCTTTCAGATACAACTATGAAACAAGAAAGGCCGATGGAATGCTCCAACATAAAGGAAGAGTTTTGTCAGTTCAGTTTTCAAATAACTTCTTGTAATTAAATTAACAGTTGATGTGTACGTGAACTGAACACACTCACAATACATTACAATCAGGCACCAATTATCTTACTCAGGAGAATTTTGAATTAGTTGGTCATAAATGAAACAGGAGATAAGTTGAATTGTTAGTGTTAGGATCAAAAAACTGAAGGGGGGGGCGCAATATCAACTCTTTCGGAATGCAGGAAGATTATGAAAATATGCTACATAAAATACCCCGTAACTTCATTGTGGCAAAGACTTTTGTTTACAAGAAAAATGGTCGGCTATCGCGCGCCGATTGAACCTGAAAATGAAGAAAAGTCTAAGGCTTTAATTTACCATTTGTTGCAACTCTCTGCGCCATGAGGAAAAGTTACCATTCTCGCGAATCAGCTTTATACGGAGCTGGCTCAGTTGGCTGTGATCGCGATGATACAGAGCTCTAATAAATTAATATTTATACTCTAATCAAATAAAATGATAATATAAAAAAATCTTTCTAAAAAATACTGCGCTAAAAAATAGAAAACAACTTCTGCCCTCACGTACTGACAACATCACAAAAGTGTTTCCCTTTATTTAGCATTTAATTAAATTTTGAAATTATATTACATTTGTGTATAATTTTTAAAATTTTCATGGTACACAAAGAAAACAAAGACTGGGTAGTTATAATTTCAATACTAAGGTGAATAACAATTTCAGAAATTCAAATGTGCAGCTCCTAACTATACTTCCCTCGATGTATCCAGCTCTCCATTTCCTGCAAATAAACATAAAAAGCACAAAGAATAAAGTTTTAAATTGAACGAAATTCAATACTTATCTGATAATTAAAACTCCCTTACACTCCTATCATCTCCTACAAAGAGTCTCTATACTACCTCGACGATTTCCACAAGCTAAAAATAACAAAATATTATTAAAATGATTAACTAAAACAATAAATTAAATAAAAATCACCTAAAACACACGTAGGTACCTCCGAGTATTGACATTTTCGCCTTTTCATCACATTGACATTACGTCAAACACACGATCTCGCCGCAGCAGTTGGTATAAACGTTACTATGGCAACGCCATGAGGAGCACATCACATGACCAACCTCAGCAGCTAGAAAAAGGCGGCGAATGATAGCAAAATCACCCATTTCCAAATCAGAGTTGATCTGATCTAGTCCTAGGCCTTGGAGTCAGTTCTGAGCAAATCCTAGTCCAAACCACAACTTAATTCTGAAATCCAATTGAAGTTAATTCTACATATATAAATTGAGGTTGACTCATCATTACTGCTATCCCACACGCAGCAACATTCCGATTTGCTCTAGCTAAAAGTTATGCACACGATGTGCTGTGTGTGTGCTGACTTCCAGCACGCCAAAAACTCTACACTAGAAGCAGAATAGTTGGTTACATCTTCTCAAAATCACTTATAGCAGCAATACAAGTTGCTATATTCGTGAAAAGATACACTTTATTTTAACAACTCGGCTGCACTCACGTAGCAGTTCGAGCAAGAACTACTAAACAGCCCTCTCGTAGAAATTCGAGTAAAATATTGTTACGAGCGTGGCTTTAGTTCGTTATTTAAAACACAATATTTCAGATATAATTTAATAGTTCTTTCTGTATTTAAATTTACTGTTTACTCTCACAATTCACAAATAATTATCAAATCAACTCTTTATAGTTATCGCTAGTACTGTACTTCTAATTATCGCAATCGAAATTGTTTACTTCTTTCACTTTACTGGCTGAAATCAGGCTCGCCTCCTGGATGTAAGAAGCGCCGTATTTATAATCTACAAATTATCTTAAAACCTTCCTGAATATTCCGTTCACCAAACCCAAAGTTTACTAGGATGTTCCTAACCTAAAGCTGTTTCCATTTCCAATAGATGTGGCTTGTACCACTTTGTGGCGCGTAACACTGCCCCCTTCTTAAAATTGTTCGTCCCGAACAACAGGTGATCCACGGTCTTGATTCTCGCAGTATTGACATAAACGATCTAGATGAACGATTTTCCGTTTGCCGCTTGTGCCCCGCTGAATCCTGTATACTACGTCATTAATACTGGTCACTACTGAATACGGCCCTTCCCAGTGTTGTTGTAATTTTGGAGAACGTCCCTTACGTCGTTTCGGGTTGTACAGCCAAACAAGGTCACCTTTATTAAATCCGGCTGAATTAGCACGTAAGTCGTAGTGGGTCTTCATCCGATCGGTATTTATTGCTAATTTTGCTCTAGTGGCCTCTTGTACATCAGCTAGTCGTTGTCTAAGTTCCGATACATAATCGGCTGGTAACTTTTGTTCACCTCTGGGTGTACCAAAACTTGAGCTCGCTTGGTAAACGCATCTCCTTTCCGAATATGACTTTTTCTGGAGTTTGTCCGGTTGTGTTGTGAACAGCTGATCGATAGGCCATTAGGAACATGGGAATATGCCGATCCCAATCGCGTTGGTGATAGTCGACTACATTCTTTAGATGCTCGACCAATGTTCTGTTGAAGCGCTCTACCATGCCATCAGATTGTGGATGCAGAGGAGTTGTTCTGATTTTTCTTATTCCCAGCACTTCACACATCTCTTGGCAAGTCCGTGATTCGAAGTTCCGTGCTTGGTCTGAATGAAGTTCATGAGGCACACTAAATCAATTGACCCAATTCATTATAATTTGTTCCGGCACTGTGGTTGCCTCTTTATTAGGAATTGAAAAAGCTTCAGGCCATTTGCAGAAATAGTCAATAGCAACTAATATGTAACGGTTACTGTTATGTGTTTCTGGAAAGGGTCCAGCGATATCTACGGCTATTCTCTCAAATGGGGCTCTTACATTATAGTTTTGCATTTCTCCTCTGCTTCTGCGTGGCGGCCATTTGCAAGAAGCACAGATAGTGCATCTGCGGCACAACTCCACCACATCCACTCGTATATGTAACCAATAAAAGCTTTCTCGTAATTTCGAAATTGTTTTATTCACCCCCAATTGTCCTGCAGATGATCCACTGTGCATTTCTTGTAGAACATCGTCGACCTTTGATGCTGGGACGACTATCTGCATACGAAATGACTCGCTGTTAGTTGCCTCCCGCTTACGTTTTAATATACCGCATTCAACGTGCGGAAAATTCCATTGAGCTTCTCACTCCTATCCGAAATATCCTTACATTGTGTTCTTTCCATGCCTTCTTTCTAAGCAAGAATGGGTGATATGACTGGGTTTTCTCGTTGTGCTGTTCGCAAGCTCTCGTTGTCCCAGCGTGTCGATGGTTCGACCTTTATCAGCTGTACGTATTCGTTTGTTTCTTTGTCTTCCACCCGAACGCAATGTTTGCATTCAACTTTGCATGGAAGTCGTGAGAGTGCGTCTGCATTTCCATGGATACGTCCTCTTCGGTGTTGGCTTTCAAAGTCCTTATTTTGCAGTCGCTCTATCCATCTTGCCACTTGCCCCTCAGGGTTCTTAAAATGCAAAAGCCATTTAAGCGCTGCATGGTCAGTGCGGAGGATAAATTCCTGCCTGTAGAGATATTTATGGAAATGCTTGGTTGAGTTTACAATGGCAACTGGCTCTTTCCTTGTAGCACAATAATTTCTCACTGATATTGAAAGTACTTTGCTAAAATAAGCTACTGGCACTTCTCGACCATCCTTCTCCTGTGAAAGCACCGCACCAATACCTACATTGCTGGCATCCGTGTCCAATATAAATGTTTTTCTCAGCTTTGGATAGTGAAGCACTGGAGTTCCACAGAGGTGTTCCTTCAAATTTGCGAAACTCTCGTTACATTTATCTGACCATATGAACGGCTTTCCTTTTTCTGTAAGTTGATGTAGGCTCCTTGCTATAACTGCAAAACCTTTTACGAATCGCCTGTAGTAGGTAGCTAATCCAAGAAAACTCCATAATTGGTGTTTGTCCTTTGGAACTGGCCAATTTTTGCCAGCTGCTATCTTCTCTGGATCAGTTCTTACTCCTTGTGATGAAACTATGTGCCCCAAATATTTTACTTTATTTTTAAATAGAGCGCATTTATTCATACTGAGCTTCAGTTTCGCACATCTCAGCCTTTGAAGTACGTCCCGTAAGTTGATTTTTTGTTCCTCGAATGTCCTTCCGATTACTATTATGTCACCTAAGTAGACCAGACATGTTTTCCAGGTTAATCCTCGTAAAACACATTCCATGAGTCGTTTGAATTTGGCTGGAGCATTACATAATCCAAATGGCATAACTCTGAATTGCCATAAGCCACTTGCAACTGAGAAAACAGTTTTCTCTGTCCTCGGGATGTATTTCGACTTGCCAGTAACGACTCTTCAAGTCCAGTGTGGAAAACCATTGTGCTCCGGAAAGAGTGTCTAGTGTGTCATCAATCTTTGGTACCGGATAGCTATCATTTTTCGTTACGTTATATAGCTGCCGGTAGTCTACACAGAATCGGGTGCTGCCATCCTTTTTCCTGACCAGAAAAACTGGCGATGTCCAACGGCTATTAGATTCTTCTATTATACCTTGTTCCTTCATGGAGTTTATCATATCTGCAACTTCTGATTCTTTCGCTAATGGTAGTCTTCGTGGTATCTGCCGAATGGGCCTAAAATCTCCTGTATTGATCCGATGCTGGACAAGATTTGTTTTACGAAAATCTTCATCATTCATTGCAAAATAATTCCGAAAAGTCATCGAGCACCTCTTTGGCATCGTTGTATTGTTGTTCACTTAAGGCACTAGATGAAAGAAGTTTCCGAACCTGTTTAGTAGTAGTTGGTATACGCATTGCTTCCTTAATATTACTACCATTATTCAAATTAACAATCTGATAAACGGGTTCAGAATTTCCAATTATAGCACCTTCTTTTAGTTGTACCTTATTGTCGGATGTGTTGAGCACTCTGACTGGAATTAATGTTGCACCTCCTGCTCTAACTAAACTCTTACCGACAGTGATGTTCGATGTAACTTTTGTAGGATTTGGTTCCTCCAAATAGAATCGGCAGGTCCTGACGTCATCAGTAAGCTTTGTCCATACTTTTGCAGGATAATCTGTTCCTCCTCCTAGTCTCATAGGAATTTCTATGTATCGTTCTCCGACATCTAAATTTATTTTATATGTGGTCATAAATTCGACACCAAGAATGCATTCATCCGTTATGTCTGAAACTAGGAAAGTGTGAAGAAATAGTAGTTCGCCTAGTTGAATATCCAAACTTATTTCTCCAAAAACTTGTGCTGCTGCTCCAGTTGCTGTTCTTAGTAAATATTTGGTGGTATTGTGAAGCCATTTGTTCTTGACAAGATCCGCTCTAATAATTGATCTTGAAGCTCCAGTGTAGATAGTGACAGCGCAGTCATGTTTTCCTACACTTCCATATATAACACTGCTATTATTTCTCTGCAACTGGGCTATTTGAATGATGACTTCGGGGCTGTTGATCCTACCAACGAACTTCTACCTCCCGAAGTTGGTTTTTACATGTTTTCCGACTGTTGTACAAGCGATCTGATGCGACTAGTCGCTGTTTGATTTCTAGTCTCTTCCCTAATAGCTTGCTCCCTGACTCGACATCTTTGACATTCTGTTCTGTCCTCCTCTTCTGGTGATTCCATTCGACGGCGTTTTCTGCAGTCCCTTTGGAGGTGTGCTGGTCTATAACAATTCCAGCATCGCAGAATACCGTGTGCAGAATTGCTCTGGGATGGCTGCATTCTATTACAAGTTCATTCCCCCACCGAAATTTCTCTCACTCGTACTGCACTTCGAGAAGCTTGCCTGGAAGATTCATACGCTAATGCAGAGGCTAGTGCTTCTGATGTTGATTTCTTTCCTGCTAGCCTTAACGCTTATTGTAAATTTTGATCTGCAATAGCATTCACAAATGCTTCTGTAGAGTATTAAAGATAAGCTAATCTTACCACATCAGCCTGCATTTGCTGTAGTGACTCGCCATGCTTTTGACTCCTGTTGCGTAACTGCAGGTAATATACTTGCTGCATGTGCTCATCTCGATAACGTAATTCTATCGCCTGTATTAGTGCAATGTAATCACGTTGCTTTTCAATCTGTATAGTTTGTAATAACTCTGACGCAGGACCTCGAAGTGCTAATACCAGAGCTTTAGCTTTGTCTGCATCGCTCCATCCATTTACTTCGGAGGCTGCCTCGAATTGTCTCTTGAAAATATGCCACGGACTTTGTCCATCAAATGTTGGAGGTTTCATTCTGCCTGTACCGGATATTTGAATTCCTTCGTGTCGAGGTTGTCGATGCATTATTCTCTCCAAATCTGCTTTAAAGTTATCAAGCTACGCCGTGACATTTTGTTGTACTTCCGACACTTGTTGTTTAACTTCCGACACTTGTTGCTGAACTTCCAACACTTCCTGCTGGATTCCTTCAATTTACACATTGTGTGTGTCTAATGAATTTTTCAGAAAATTCTTCTGTTCCCCCAAACAAGTTTCTATAACAATTCTGTAAAGAAACCTTTTGTTGATCCCAACGGGATTCCAGAGAATTCTTTTGTTCGTTCAAACGGACTTCCAGAGAATTCTTTTGTTCCTCTAGAGATTGCTCCTGCTCATCTAAACGGGATTCGAGAGAATTCTTTTATTCCTTAAAAGCATTCTTTTGTTCCTCCAGAGATTTCTTCTGCTCATCTAAACGAGATTCCAGAGAATTCTTTTGTTCCTCAAGAGCATTCTTCACCTGAAGGGTTGAAAGCTCCATTTTGGTCACTAAAGTACCCAAAAGCTGTTCTATGTTCATCGCAGGCTCTTCTTCAGCTTCAGGTTCTACTTTGAAAACAAATGTCTCAGGATTATTTTCTTCCTCTATCAAAGCTTGTCTAAGTCGCTCGACTAGAACACTCTTTAGACCTGTCGGTTGCAATGACCGCTTCCCTAACTCCACCTTCAATTCCTGTATGCGAAGCTCCTCTAGTTTGCGTCCCATTCTTGCGTCTTTTGTAATTCACTCACAGTTTAGTATAAAAGTATTTTTCTTTATTTTACTTTACTGTTTACTCTCCCAATTCATAAATAATTATCAAATCCAACTCTTTATAGTTATCGCTAGTACTATACTTCTAATTATCGCAATCGAAATTGTTTACTTCTTTCACTTTACTGGCTGAAATCAGGCTCGCCTCCTGGATGTAAGAAGCTCCGTATTTATAATCTACAAATTATCTTAAAACCTTCCTGAATATTCCGTTCACCAAACCCAAAGTTTACTAGGATGTTCCTAACCTAAAGCTGTTTCCATTTCCAATAGATGTCGCTTGTATCACTTTTTGGCGCGTAACAATATACTAATACTTGAGAGCAGACTAAAAGTTTCTCTCACAGAACAATCCGTCTCATTACAACTTTCTAACACATGCTCTTCTTCTTCGTTACAAGAGTAAGGAAAAGGCAAATATCACACGTAACCCCAGCTACACTGCCATGTTTTTTTTATGAATTATTTTTTTAATGAAGTTTTTATTATGTATTAATTTTAACTGAATTTATTCAATTTTAACTAGTACTAAGCATGTTGAGCAATTTGAGTTATGAAAGAGAAAAATGGGTCTGATATGAGTCTTTTATAGGAGTCTTTTAGGACGGAGAGTGTGTTTATGATTTTGGTATATTTCAATTTCAATTCATTTATTGTTGTACAAACAAGAATATACAATTCTTTTTGTATGTACTTAGCCTAGATTGCCTAGATTTCCTCTTAACATCCTGTAACACTCATACTTCCCATAAAGGACTGATGGGAAATGATGAAAAACTGACCAAGCTCTCCATGAAATACTTTATTTCGTTTCTTTCCTTTGTGAAACTTAGCTAATTATATTGCGGCTCATTATTTAATATAAATTATAAATACATCTCATAAGACGTAACCATATCCATACACATACATATATGTATTCTTTTATTACTACACCTTCTAGAGAGGCCTTCATTTGTAAAGAATAAAGATGCCTTTCTTCAGAAATGTGTTCGAAGAAGTATAAGCAGTTTTATAATATTTTGTTGCACCGAGCCACCGAAAACTGAATATTTGCCAGTGTTAGCAACAAAACACTGATTTTTTTCCAACTGAAAATGATATTAAAAATTTCCGCGAAACCAATTGTATATTTCTATATTTTCCTCACACTTGAAAATTATTTTTGATACTTATATCTATCGAAAAGTCAATTTGCTTCTTTATCAGTTGAATTGATTAAGGTTGTTACACGCCGCTTGAAGTATAACTTAGTTTTCTTGTTGTTGCATTTACCTTACTTGGTATAGTACCTATACTTGTTTTCGGTAAAAAAAACTCGGAAAGTCGTCTGCGAGAGTTTAATTCTTCACTGCACAATTAATTACAAGAAAGTTCCTTTGCTTTCCAAAAACTTTTATTATACCGAAAAATACTGGAATTTACAAAGACTTTATTTAACCAAACAGATAAATACTGGATTTTACACAAGACTTTATTTGACTAAACAGATAAATACTGGATTTTACACAAGAACTCTTTCGACACTTTAACGCTGGAGGCCTTACCTTTGGTAGGGGCACTCTCCAGGTTGAACTTGGGAAAATTTTTCTTTTCCGGCTTCAATTCAACAGCCTATTTATTCAAAATCGAACTAATTCCTTAACCAATCAGAATTAGTCGATTTTACATTTCCCTATAAGGTGGGAATTGTCGGGTAGACAATTCCATATGCATGCATTTGTTCCGATTTTTGTCCAAACGGAAACGCTCAAAAGACAAAAATCGAATAAACAATAATTGCAAATTGGCTTTTCGTCTTGAACGGAAACGCTCGAATTTCAAAATTGGGTAAACAATTGGGGATATCACAACAACAATCAAGAATGACAAAACAATCTGAGACAATTTTCAGGGTCACCAGTAGCATATGGAAAAGGATAAACAAACATATAATTACGTCAGAGTACTAGCCCGACTGTCAGTACTCAGAAGGGATCGTATATCATGTTTTCGTTCTGGTGAACGGTAGTTACTTCGCGGTGACGTGTTTCTGAGTGACACCTGTTTCTGAGTGTGTTAATGGGTTAAGGTTTTTTGTATATGAAATGAACAATTTTTGTATATGAAATGAGTTTAGGATTTATTTTAAGGTATTTGTGATGATGCTAAATAATGCATAGATATTCCATTTAGGTAATTAGGCAGTTGTGAATCTGAAGAAGGTGATGTGGATTCATGACAAGGTAAAATAATAAGAAATTTTCGAAATTTAGTGACATCATTAGCAGCCGCTAACGCTAATTTACTGTGTATTCCATAGTTTTCCTAACTACCCCATATTTATAAGGTTAATTATTGTTTCTCTCATTAGAAATGTTTCAAATATAATAAAGTATTCAGTGGGGAAAATTCTATTATAATTTGCATAAATAGCGAAGATTAAATTCCATGGCCGCGTACAAAAAGTGTGCTCTGGAGCTTATATCTTTGCAGGCAAAATAAGCTAATATCTACACGAAATAATCTTGAACGACCGGTATTAGTTTCTGCAAAACACTTTAACAAAATGCATAAGCAATAAACTTAATTAGGAAGAAAAGGTACAGTTTACGCTTATGTAAAGTAATGAAACACAATGCAAATGGCTGCATTCCAGTTTTGTATCTTTTACACAAATTTACCTATAGCTACTTTTTAACTCCAGAGTGCCCAGTCTTAGCTTAAATTAGCTAAATTGTGTCTTGAAGACTGTAAAAAAAATCGCTGTGACACTAAAAAAATAGCTTATTTGAGAAATCTTGAAAGTCAGAGAGCTGAAATAAGCGCAGAGAATATTTAACTTGACTTATTATATAAGCAATTGATTTCTTTCTTATTTTCAATTCTAATTTTAATTTTTTTTTATTTTATCACACCCCCTCGAGCAAATGTGATGGTATGGGTATCACATTTGTTTTTTGACTGGCTTAGTTTTTCACAAAATTTGTGAGAATGTGTAATTTTAAGTTTTTGAAATTTACGCATAGTTTTATCGTCATAGACTGATTTATTAATTAAAAGTTGACTTATAAGCAGTGAATGCCATTAGTGAACTCGTGACATTATTAAGAACAATACTCGGATGTAATATTCAGTGGCCTATCTAGGTTAAAACATTTGGGCAATTAAAAAAGGGCGTCACTGCGTAAAAATAAATTTGATTTCAATATCTGTGAGGTATCCGATTTAGGGACGCCACCCAATTTTCGGAATGACCCTGACATAGGAATAAAGAGGTCACTAAGAAAATACACGATTGAGAATTCGAGTTGATGACAACGCTTAACCAGTATATTTCTTCAACGAGCAGGCAGCCGCAGACGACGCGACGTGTTCAAGTGTTCAAGAAAATAAATAAGTTTGCATTATAACTACAGCTCTTTTTATACGCTAGATGAAATATGTAGGGTGTACTAAGTTTGTCATTTCGTTTGTAACGCACAGAAATAATGATGGTAGAGCAAAATGGATTGGACACCCTCGCATAATACTAAAAGTTACTTTGATTTTTGCATGTTCGTCTGTCCGTCTGTCCCTCCATCCGCACCATAACAAGAGAACGCGTTAGCCTAGAGCTGCTCCGAAATTTTGCGCACGGGCTTTTTACAAAAGAGTAAATGTAAGCTCGAAAATGGGCCCAATCGGGACAGTCCTTCGTAAGGTTGCCATACAAAAATTTCGTTTTTATACCCTAGATGAACTTCTTGGGTATACTAAATTGGTCATTCCATTTGTAACCACTAAAATAGTGCTAGTAGAGAAATGTGGGTTGGAGATCCACGCATAATATTAAAAGTTATTTTGATTTTTGCATGTCCGTCTGCCGGTCCTCCGTCTGTCGGTCCTCACGATAACTCGAGAGCGTGTTCACTAAGGGAAATGAAATTTTGCACACGGTCTTTTTTTTTAAATAAAGTAAGTTTAAGCTCGAAAATTGAAGAAATTAGGAAACTCGCAAGTATAGTTGCCAGACAAAAATTTTGTTTTTTACTATATATTTGGACAGTGCCTTTCAAGGCGTCGACGTGGAGAGCTGAAATTTTGCTCACAGAGTTTTAAAAAAAAATGCTTTTTTTCGAAAATGGGACGAATCGGACAACTCCTTAGTAGGGTTGCCATACGATAATTTCGTGTTTCACTATATATTTGCACACTGCCTGAGAGCTCATCTACGTACAGATGTGAAATTTTGTGCACTGTATTTTCATATTTATACTGAAAAGTACTACAAAATATGAAATGCTATGAAATTGGTTATAATCATCTTTACTGTCCGACAAACCGTTTTAGAAATATATCCCAAAAACCACTTCGAAAATCAAACTAGCACATATGGGTGACCATACGAAATTTCAAAAGGGTATTCATCTAGGGTATCGTAAGAATTGGTCTTAGAAAAATTATGGCTTTTTACTTGTTGTACTACAATCCGTCAGACATTAAAAAAAAACAACTAGCATCTGGATATTTGAGTATTTTACGGAAAAATTGAGGAAATTTTAGAGTGAATCAGGAGAGGAAGAAACATAAAGCTTTACTATTGTGAACATATATTCAATTCGCCATTAGTGCACCAATATGAGAGAAACAAATTTGTATACACCCATTGGGACGAAAAACGAGCGCTTTTGAAAGAAGCACAATTTAAGCGCTTCTCTAGCCATCATTTAACAGCTCTTTAGACGCATATTCTCTGATCTATCATGAAAAATAAACAAAGACGCAAGTAAGTAACTCAACTGTTTCTAGAGCCATCGGTTGGAAGCTCTACAGAAGATTATTTGATGAGCTCCAGCAGATTGAAGTGCAACAAGGGGTGATCTTATCTAATTTTCTACGAAACTAAACTGTGGATTTTTCCACTATTGAGAAAGTTACTCATCTCTCATTTTGAACGTGATGTTCAGAGTCGTTAGAAGTATATGATGTGAAGTTTTGGTTAATATAAGTGAGAATAAAAAGGAGAATATTGGCTCATTTTATCAAGTTCATAAGATTTAATACCACAAATAATCATGACCAAACATAAGCGCCTTTCTACTGTTCTCTGTCTTGAAGGCTTCTTCTGATATTAAGGAAGAAGCACTACGATGATTATCCAAAAAGCTCATTAAAGCTTTCGAAAAGACACATTCATAAAACTTCTACGGTCATCATTTACAGCGCTCCTAGAGCATTTCTTAAGACCAGCATTGAAGCGCTTGCCTCTGCGGACATGACTTTGTTAAAAGGCATTGAAGCGAGATAGAGAAAAGAAGCGCTACGAGCTTCCAGGAAAGCACTTCAGCAGTGCTTTTCGAGAGCCCTTTTTCCCAGTGGACATTTGCAAAACATCGCAGTTGGAATAATAAGCATATAGCATGCATGCTGGGGACCTTCCCAGGAAGTTTTGGATGAATTAGTCCTCGTTTCTCAGGTAATTTCGTTTATATATTGCGATGTCATTATACTGGCATGATTTGGAAGTGACTCTGCTGGCATGATATGAAATTGATTCTTATGGCATGATCTGGAAGTAATTCTGAAGAACGGGTTAACAAATTTTACTGAATTTTGAAATCAAAGTTGTTTTTCCAACCCGCTAGGTCGACAGACGGTGAGCCGTGTAAATTTAAAAATTTTCTTAGCCTAATTAATTTTATTTTAAAATACCTACCCTAAGAATTCTTTACCTTCGAATAATTTCTTTAAACTTCAAAATTATGTTATCTTTCACAAGAAACCGTTAGTTTAAAACGTCCGAACACGTCAAGCACCAGAGTTATTATCAAATTGTCCATTACGCATAACAAAACTTCGCAGTAAAGCAAGAGTCACCATACCACCGCGTCAGCATCACCAACATCATTCGAGATCGCATCCCGCGACAGCGTGACATTGTAACTCAGGCATTAACCGTGCAATGGATATGAATTTTCCTCACCGCATATCCACCATACTTTTATTCCATACTTTGCTGGTTTTGATCGTATATACTGAGTGAAACTCGTTCACCCTCTGTATGGACAAAGCTGTTCATCGGCTGTTAAACACTCCGTTGGTTTGTAAAGCTCTGATAAGTTGTCATTCAACATTTCCCATATGATAGGCGCTGCTTTATCCTCTTTGGCATGATCTTCACGAGTATTCGTATCGTCAAACCGCATAAATGTTATTTTACCCCAAAATCGATTAATGCGAATGGCATCTCGATATAATGCATAAGAAGTTCACTTCCAAATGTTTGATGAATGGTCAGTGCTCGAATTATCAGCACCTGACATTATGAGAACTCCCAAAAAGTGTAGAATTCTTGAAATGTCAAATTTTTCCATGTCAATTGCATTTCGCAAGGATTTTTGTCATTGTATGTTTCATAATCCATATTTGCCTGCTTGTTGGTATGATGAATAATTAGTTCGACCATTTCAGCAGTGAGGATCATTTTGAATGTTTCACTGTTCCATAAAGACTCTGTACTTCTATGTGTTACAGATCCGAGGTATATTTTAAGTAGAAATTTGATGTTGTATTGCCGGAGTTTAGTTTATGGATGTAAACGTTGTCATCGACAACGATGGTTCATTACCAGCTACAGGGATTTCAGTTAGTTCATCATAATCTTCGTCTAACTCAGCTTGAGTCTCACAATCTTGAACTAAACATACAAATGATATTATATTTAATTTTTTATTTGATTTTTGAATATTAAAATCATAATAATGGGTAAAACATAAGCGTATAATTCTATAGAATAGCTTTACCTCAGGTAGTGGGTATTCCCACTGTGACGTCAACAGAATTGTAATGAAAAATCCCCCACATATTATTTAGTTTTATTGAATATTATTGGCTGTTTCAACATACGACAGCAAGTTGCGTATATTGCTATATTTCCGTGTCAATACAGTTTCTGCCATGTGTGTAATCGGATGATTTGTTTATACATAATTTATAACTTAGTTCAAGAAAGATTTTTTTGGGACTCTCCGGTATATAGCAAAAGCTAAAAAATGTTCTAATTTGTTATTTCATCACACAACCCATTAATTTTTGGTGACAAGTTTCAAGTCTTGGTTTGACTCATCAACAGGTCCCAAATAGCAAAATTGGGTGATTTGAAAAACAAATGAAAAAAAAATGAAAAAAAGAAGAAAGAAATGAAAAGTTTGAGAAAGATAGAAAAAACAATTTTTTTATTTATTAAAAAATTTAAAATTTTTTTTTAAAGAAACAGATTCTTTCGAAGCGAATCGAACCTGTATACGCCACGCAGTGGGCTGAAAAATAAAGAAGAAACGGAAGAAGAAGAAGCGTTTCTTGTCAGCAGAAAACCCTACACTCATCGGTGCAGCTTGGTTTTCTGCCTGCTGCAGACGCTTGAAAATAGATCAAACTGATCTCTTCTCATATAAACTAGGAATAAATTCTGGGTGTGAACTATATGAGGACAAAACACTCCTATACAAGCCCAGGAGGAAAAATAAATAAAAAGATTACCAAAATACCCGGGCCATTGAACAACGTAATAACGACTGGGTATTGACATAAGGGTTAAATTGAAAATTACGTTTTCTTTTATAATGAAAAACAATGTAAATATACTCATGCTATATAGACATCAGAGAGGTCTTATAAATTTAGAAAGATCGAAAATTATTTTGTGATTTTAGAGCGAAATAACCATAACATAATGTCCAAAAAATAAAAGGGAGTGAAATGTTAATAAAACATTTCTCCCAACTAAAAGTAGGAATCCTGATATTAACAAAACCAATAAAATAATTTAGATTTCAATAGAAGTATGCCGAGCTGAGGGAAAAATTCACCTAACCCGTAAATCAAAAATGAGCCAGCCAGCAACAACTGCACACAGGCATTACATTACATTCACGCATTATAATAACTTTAAAGCTAGAAAAAGTACTTTCAATATTTAAAATTCATCATTTATTCTAAATTTAGGATACAAGAAATTCGTAATTTCCTAGAAGTAATTTATAATCACTTTAAATAACAAATTATTGCTGCAATACCAATGTATTGTTTGAATTTGCCTTTGAAAACCGCGCAAATCATGGGCTATATAATATCTGACTTGTCTCGATCTATTTTCTATTTTGGCAACACAGCGATAACCAGGTGGATTCCTATCCCATTCATTTATTTCCTTACAATATACTTCTCAATAGCAAATAGAGACTTGTTTCGAATATCGGCTAAAAGAATGTCCCTTATTTCGGGTATCCAGTTAAATAATGATTCTTACTGTGGGTATCGACTGAAGTGAGAAATCTACTAACAAGTACACCTTATTTCGGGTATCGATTAAAATGAAATTTCTTATAGTCGGTATCAACAGCAATTAGAATTTTACTAACAAACAGTTTATATTGGGTACCAACTGAAATAAAAATTCTTACTATGGGTATCGACTGCAGTAGGAGCCACTAACCAACCCTTTTTTCGGGGATCGATGGAATAAAGTTTTTGCAGTGGGTATCGACTGCAGAACCACTGTTGGTCAACCTCCATATGATATTGCAGAGGTATGCAGTTCGTCTTCTATCTACTAACAAAAAACCTCTTATGTGGGTATATACGGATTACCTGTCTGTATTTGTAATAGATGATGAGGCGTTTCCAGTCGCACATGTCATATTCCAGCAGTATAAGCGATATTCGGGTGCTAAGATAAACATGAGCACGAGTAGAGGTCTTTGATCTGGTAGGTGTCGTGATTGCACAGATGTCCCACTTAGAATACAGTGAACAAATACTTGTCTGAGGTATTTAGGAGTACCTA
Source organism: Dioctria linearis (assembly GCA_963930735.1). Lineage (NCBI taxonomy): Eukaryota > Metazoa > Arthropoda > Insecta > Diptera > Asilidae > Dioctria > Dioctria linearis. Next base: position 243,079,347 of record OZ005740.1, on the reverse strand, counting down.
TATATCGGACCCGAAGGCAAATCTCGCAAAATGGCATTAAAAAGAATTTTCCGGTGCAGTCGTAGTAAATACTTGGTTACCTCGTCCATCGTGCATGTTTTAAAAGCAGAAACGCTTGAAGAGGGTTTTGTCGATTTACTCCACGCCAACGTGATAGAGGGCTTTTGGGGAGAGAGAAGATGAGTCGCTGGAAGGATGCTCTGCACACCAGTCAAGGCACGTGGTTTAGGTCTCACCAATGTGGTTGTGAAGTTTCCATGTCTCCAAGTGCAAGCATTCCAAGGAGTGTTCTGCCGTAGACTCTCAGCCGTGGGTGAATGCACTGTGCACTCGTGGCATGGGACAGTTTAACTACCGTCTCTATGTCCGCATGTCTTATCTTATTGACTGGTTTCAGGATATGATCTCTACGATTCAGAATCAGGCCGGAATTCCATCTAGACTGGAACTTCATTAGGTACGAAAACTTAGAAAAATTCCACTGGATTTTAATCCTAAATTTACAGATTCGATTGTTCATAGTGTTCGGGGAATCATTTCAGGATTGTCTGCCCATATTGTTCTCGAGAACATTATAGATGATGCCGAAAACTGCGGGATTCAATCTACTAAATAGGTCCTGCGTAACGTGACTGGTTCTGCTTGGAAGAGATTTCACCGACTTCGCAGTTGTGACCCTGCTGCTTAGCTGGATGATGTTTTCGTGTATAATTAGCCACTAGTGTGAGTGAGCCTAGCAGGCTCATTGTCAATTGGAATAAAGTGCCAAACAAAACCTTAAAGAACCCTTTATTCCAAGCCCTGACGATAACTATAATAATTTTGAAGCTTATCGGATAAAAATCTAGCACGATTCTAGCCTTTTATTATCACTGAAAGAAAATTCATACGCTAAAAGAAATTTCATATATATTTCAGATGGGGGTCATGGTGTCGCAGCGCGTAACCATAAACTTACAATTCACTAATGATATATTTAAGAGCATGAGAAATGCGCGTCCCGTATTATTATCCCATTCCGTCGAACCAATTTTCTTTTAACAAATACTTAACCAGGCGTAAGTTTCAAAATATTTTTCCCAAAGGAAATAGCTCTTCATTTTATTCTGGGTATAGATTGTATAAATACTTGTTTTATTTATCGACTGAAACAAGAATAAACCAATCCCAAAGCTCAGTAAAATAGGAACCCTATTTGATAAAGTGACAAATATTGAGCGGGTGAGTATATTATCAATTGTAATAAAATTATTTCTATCAACAGGTTGTAAAATTTTATTTTTTATCAATAATTTCACTTAACAAAGCATTTTTTCAGAATTGGTTTTAACTTTATAGAACATTTTTAAATTATATTTGAATTCCCTTTGAAATATTTATATTGCCAAAATTCTATTCTATATGCAGTGGACTTCGGGAAAAAAAACAACCCCCAAATTAATGACTTTAAGCTACCATTACAATTTCCACCACCCCCTTTAACTGCGTATTTGCTCTGAATACGAGCAGAGCATACACGGAAGGTAAGGCTGGTCGCACACTGTTCGTGAGGCTTCAGACGAAAACAAATAATCAGACATTGAATTTTTAGTTTGCACACTCTATTTGAAGTGATGCGAAAGCTTACAGGACAAGGCTTTAAAAATGGGATGGAGTGAACATTTATTTTTATTAGGATAGTCCACTATCTAAGGAAAGATTTTTTAAAAATAGGGGTTTGAGCTCTTGAAGTGTTTGCTAAATGAAACAAACTAGTTTCATGCCTGCATTTTGATTTTAAAAATTAAGCCCAAAAATTGTTTAGCTAGTATAGAATATGTTACAGTAGGTACATAGTCTATTTAGGGCTCTAGTAGGTGCTTAGAAGTACATTGTGGATTCAATCAGAAATTCGACTGAAAAGTTTTAATTTTAAAGTAACTGTTACAGCTCCTATGGCTGTACATAAAAAAATAATAAAATGAAATTGAAAATGTGAAATAATAAAATAGGTAAATTGATTCAATACAGATTGACCTGCTTTTAACACGTTTATTGCGTCTTCTTTAACTAACAATATTTCTACAAATAAATAATAAAGCAATACTTAAATTCGAACAAGAAAAAATTAAGCAAAATCAAAAAGAATTCCACAGAGAAAAAAATTAATACTCAAAACAAAAACTTAATCTTTACTTATTACTATTAATCTGCAATAAGAAAAATATTTTATCTGTAGCGCAAAATAGCAGTTCCAATCTTTGTTGTAAGAAATATCAAAATTTAAAAATCGTGGTTACCATATATTTGAAATGGATTAGTATATTTTCTACTTATCCGAAAACTCCCTGCGGTATGCTCAACCCTGAATGGTTGATGTAGCTAATTCCTGTGTCAGTGTCTAACCTAAATCTGGACTATGGATTGAACCCCTAGAAATATCCCTAAAGGTTCAATGCCAATCTATGTTCCCTCTCCTGTATTCAAAACCAAATCAGCAATAAACATCTGAAAATATCCCAAAAGGTTTCACTGTTGATATAGTCTAGACATCAACTGGGATTTCTATATAGTATGGAAATCGCCCAATACTATTGATTCCCAATTAATCTTGTTGACCAGAGTTCCCTGCCACATTTCACTTGGATATGCCCGAAATGAAATGTTATATGAAATCCTTACTTTAACATCAGTTAATTGGATATCTCCCAAATTAATTTGTTAAATAGTGATAAATATAAAAAAGTAGACAAAAAAAACTTGAGATTATAGAATTTTGTTCTTAGCTTGGTAATATCCCAAAACTACGAATTATTCTCCAATCTCAGTATATAGTGAAAAATTTAAGTGAGAAATTTTCCGGTAATATCCCTGAATATTTTCCCTTTTTTAGATAAAGAAAAAAAACGATCTGAAATCATAGAAGTCTATTCTCAGTTTGTTAATGTCCCATTTGAATTTATTCTAAACTTCAGAACGTGTTTAAGTCAAAGAAAATTTTCTGGTAATATCTCAAAAAATTTCATGTGTTTTATATACCTGTGTATGATGACCTATTTTTGGGAATAACCGTACAATAAAATTGAGGAAAGTGAGCAAAGAAAAAATGCCAGTGGCAATGTCCCAGCTATCTGACCTTTACTGGTGAAATACCGAGTAACAAGTGATTTTTCTGCTGAAATTGCCCCCTTGTTATATGGTCGAGGTCAGCTGCCGTCTATTTTTCCTTTGGCTTCGGTTAGTTGCCGGCTATTGTTCTGCATTTTGCTTATAGTTCACCACTGCGCTGTAAACTTTATAATTTTCAGATGATGGGGACGCCACTATTCACATTATGTGATTTGACATTTGTCAATAAATGAAAAGTTGACTTCTTCTCAATTTGTTTTGATATTTTTCAATTTGTGTTGATATTTTTTAATTTGATATTTTTTTTTAATGAAGGTGTATATTTATTGTTTCATTGTTTGTTTGTGAGGACATATATGTCCTGAGGAGAAAAAAAACCCTGCACTGGATATTGCAGATGATAAGATAAATTGTTTAAAAAGTTTTTATAAAAACTGTTGTGATTGTGTTTTTTTGATTGATTTTATTTTTAGCTGGCTAAATTATATATTTACTAGTTGTAAAAATACATTCAATTTCACCAAAGGTCAGTCTTTTGAAATTTTTATATTACATATCAATCAGACTCTGGTCCATTTATGTATGCTACTGTATTGAAAAATATAGTAAGACCTGGAAAACCTTACAACTTTATGGTGAATGTTGTGCATGTTAAGCACCCTAGGTGCTTTAAAACTTGATTGTTTCATTTTTACTTTCAAGTAAAAAGGATAGAAAAGTAGCACAGATATTCGTCCACTGAAGATATGTATATGTTAACCTAGTTTTGTATATATACATATATTTTTTTAATATATATATATTTTATATATTATTTATATTTAAAAAACTAGATTTTTGTATTCATCTTTACTTAGAAAAATTTATTTTCGGTTGCTAATTGCAACAGTAACAATTTCGCTCAGTGAACGATTATCTGCAACTGTAGGTAGGGTAAGTAAAATTGGAACACAATCTTTTAATTTACTCGAAATTGTTACTTCTTATAAATATGAGCCGAAAATCATATTATTGATTTATTAGAGTAGATTTTCATGCTCGCCCTGTTAGTAGAAACTTTTACATATGTTTTACTTTTTTGATTGGGTGCCGCGTGTTCATTAAAGGGGTATCCTTGAGAAGGAGTTAAGCTGGATCCTTCTAAATAATTAGAAAATGGGAACGATATGCGAGAGAAGCTCGTAATCAATTATAATATTATTATTAATGATTTAAGTTCATTTAAAAATGTGTTACAATGATCTCTAATTGAGAAGCATTGAAGGAAAACTATGAATATGAGGCGAGGACGAGGCGTAAGGACCGAAATGGCTATAATGCAAATTGCAATTTTGGGTAAATAACAATACAATTTTAGAAGATGACGATGAACAAGAATATGGAGATTTTTCTGTAAAATGAATTAATTGCAATAATAGTTCAATTTTAAACCTATTTATTTCAGCAGATTTTCAATCTCATCAACATCGCTGCAGATAATTCAAATAACTTTCTGGAAGTTGCAAGATACGGTTGGAAGCGTGAAATAGAGGACATGTTTTTTCTATTTTCTATAGGATAGTTTCGTCAGCCATAAATGTGGCCAAAAGTACAGCATTTGATATTATTTCCAGACTATTGGTAAAATTTTTTGGAAATAATACCACAAGTTATCAAATATCCCAAGGACGCTGATGAACAGAATGTCATATCAACAGGATTTGTACGGAAAGAAAGGCAGCTATATTTCATCGCTCAGCAGGAGCCATATATGGAACATGCACAAGTGAATATATCAATAGAAAATTGTGCTATACTACTATCCAACTTCAGGTTTTGTGCGATCCTAATAACAAATTATTAAATATTTGTACTGGTTATGCTCGCTCTGTTCACGACCAAAGCGTGTTTAGGAACAGTGCTTTATATTTGAATGCGGAATATGCTCCTGCTGCATATTTCATATTAAAAGATTCGGGTTACAAGGCTGCAACGACTCCTTTGCCGATTATTATTCCCTTACAAAGGCCAAATGTCCACATAGATAAAAAAAAAATTTAATACATACCACAGCCTAGCAAGGAGTGTTCTGGAAAGAGCAATTGAAGCTATAAGAAACAGGTGGGGATATTTATTTAGAGACAGACCAATTGAATTAAAAATAGAAAAAGCAGTTAAAGAAGTTGCAGTTTGCTGTGCATGCTTTTGTAACAAAAGGAGATGCTTAGACGAGCCCTCACCTCAGTCCATTCATTACCAACAGATTATATTGAAAATGATGATAGACCTGAACAACCAACAGCTGTGCAATTTAGAGACGTACTGTATATTAAGGGAATTAAGGGAATAAAAGTCTTGTATTTGTGCGTTAGTTAAAATATCAGTCCATTTATTTTTTTAAAAAAAAACAAGTAATAAAGAATTTTGTAAAAAAGAAAATACTTCAATGAAAAAATCAATAATAAAAACATAAAGAAAAACTACAATAAAAATATATACATAACAGGTAATGTTGTTTCAGTTTAAAAATATATAGTCTTCGTAGATCGCTATCTTTAGATGCACCTCAACTTCGCTCTCCAAACCCTCTTTAATTACAGAAATAACAAAATCATTTGACATTCGATTATTCTGCTCGAGGGCAACTTTTTATACCATAGTTGAAATCTAAACGTTATACTAAGTTTGTCATTCCGTTTGTAATACCTAGAAATAATGATGGTAGAGCAAAATGGATTGGATTCAAAGTTGTTTTGATTTTTGAATGTCCGTCCGTCTGTCCGTCCGCCCGTCTGACCATCCGTCTGCACCATAACTCAAGAGCGTGTGCACTTAGAGTGGTGAAATTTTGCACATACGCTTTTTTATAAAAAAGTAAATTTAAGTTCGAAAATGGGCCGAATCGGGGCAACTCCTTCGTATGGTTGCCATACAAAAATTTTATTTTGCACCATATATTTGGGCACTTCCTGAGACCGCGTCGATGTAGACAGCTGAAATTCGGTACATGGTATTTTCGTATCAATAGTAAATAAAGTTTCAAAAATGGACTAAGTCGGGTAACCCCTTCTGGGTGTTGCCATACAAATATATTGGTTTCTTACATATACTGTGAAAACGATCAGTCCTAGACTTTTTTACATATTGTACCGAAAAGATCTTCAGAATATGAAATCTTATGAATTTTTTATAATCCTTTTTGCTGTCCGTTCTAGATATATATGCGAAAAATCAATTCAAAAATCAAACTTGCGCATATGGGTGACCATACGAAATTACAGACGAACAATCATCTAGAGTATTATAAGAATTGGTGTTAGACCAATTCTAGCTTTCTTACTTGTTGTAATAAAATTCTTCGCTTACATAGGCTGCGTTTCCTGCGACCGCCACCTAGACGAAGCTCTGGTGCGAGTGTTGTGGGTGTTGTTAAAGGTAGTTTGCTAGCAGGAGAGTAATGGATGTTCGGTGACGAGGAAATCAATATGGGGCAGAAATTGTGTCCTGCATCTATAGCACTTTGGCCATGGCGGCATAAAATGCCAAGAACTGGCCGTTCCCGATTTTTATTTCAAAATATTGTTACCCAGTTGCGCCCCGAACCAGACTGCACTTCCATAATAATTTGCTACCTCGTAACCTCTGCTTTCTGTCCTGCAGTTTTACTTATGAGCAGCTGACTAGAAATACTCTTTCCAATTTAGTGTCAGATTACGAAGTAAAAAAAACAAGTTTTTGCGCGTGAATTGGCGCGACAGGCAGGGAAAGTGTCCGTGAACTTCATGAATGTCTTCAGGGGACTGAGCTGAGTTAAACTAGTTTAGTTAGTCCCAAGTAGTGCCAGTCTTCTTCCAAAATTCTATTGGTTAAGACTGACACATTTATCGTGATGGGTTTTGTCTATCCGACTGTGTGCATAATCTACAAATAGCGATAAAATGTAAACAATTTTTTTCCTCGAGTTTTAGTTCGTAGCCCTGTTCTGCGGATCCTCGTTCTGCTTAGCCCCGTCTCTAGACTGTACAATGGAGGGGCCTAGTGTTTCTTAAGCTCTTATTGCTATGGTTCTACACTGAAAAAGGAGAAAGAAAAAGAAATGCAACAAAAAAAACTTTTACTTACGGTGAAATAAGAAATTGCTCTTCTTGTGAGAATGTTGTTCTTTGGTTTGTTTTTCGTTTTAAGGTTCGATGAGTTAGCCTCAAAATCACGTTCTCACCAAATTAAATTTCCAATAAAATTGATCAAAAATTACACTTCGACTAATTAAGAAAAAAAAATACACGTTTTTAGTAAAAGAAGACAAGAATCGTTTTTTTCACTTGAAGGTTGAATCACTTTGAGTGAACCGGCGGTATGCAGTTCTCAACCCATTCTGACCGGCTGGTGATTCTCATCTTTTGTCGTAGGTACTTTGATGTCAGAATATACGACAAATTGAAATGAACTTTTCCACTGCTTTTTTTTGTATTATTCACCTCAGCACGCCTTGCATCGTAGAAAGAACTAAAAGTCCGTTATTGCTCTAATTAGGTGTAGAATATCCATTTACCACAGTAAAAAAATGTTGTCACAATCGCGGAAGCAGTTGACTATTTGATCGTACTTTTAGACGTGTATTTTGACATTAATTCCTTGAAAATTAATTTAGTTTATTTTGTAGTTGATGAAAAATAAAATTTGCGACAGTAAAAAACTATTTTTTGAAAAATATACTATAGAAAAGGCAATCCCTGGCGTATTTAAAATTTGCGACAGTAAAAAATTAATTTTTGAAAAATTTACTATAGAAAAGGCAATCCCTGCGTATTGACAGTAAAAAATAATTTTTTGAAAAATTTGCTATAGAAAAGGCAATCCCTGGCGTATTTAAAATTTGCGACAGTAAAAAACTATTTTTTGAAAAATTTACTATAGAAAAGGCAATCCCTGGCGTATTTAAAATTTGCGACAGTAAAAAATTAATTTTTGAAAAATTTACTATGGAAAAGGCAATCCCTGGCGTATTTAAAATTTGCGACAGTTAAAAATTATTTTTTGAAAAATTGACTATAGAAAAGGCAATCCCTGGCGTATTTAAAATTTGCGACAGTAAAAAACTATTTTTTGAAAAATTTATTATAGAAAAAGCAATCCCTGGCGTATTTAAAATTTGCGACAGTAAAAAATTATTTTTTGAAAAATTTACTATAGAAAAGGCAATCCCTGGCGTATTTAAAATTTGCGACAGTAAAAAACGTTTCTGGGTCTACTGCGGAATTCAAACCCAACTAAGATTGCTCTTTCTTATATTCTAGTGAAATTTACAACTCTAAGTTCCACCAACTGTTATATTTCTATTGAAATATAGTTTGTTTCATGTGCACGTTAAAAGTGAATCGCAATTGAAAAAGTAAAACGCACAAGCATATTGGAATATAAATTGCATAATTTATTGTTCTAAGAAATTTAATAAAAAATTTAATATAAAAGTTAGGCTATAGCTATTGTGTATATTTATGATAAAAACTAAAGGGTGTGTAATAATGACTCTTTTGGATCAATAAATCGACTCAGATAAATGTGTTTGCATACTTGTTTACAGTCGGTCCTATCGTGTATATTTCTCCTTCCAGATTGAAGTGAATTTTTTTTATTTTAAAATTTTTACAATGGCATCTACGAGTAAAGAAACTATTGAGACCTCCATACTTAGCATGCTTGATGGAATATGAAATTCATTCAAAAATTGAAACAAAACTAATAATAGATTATAATGAAGATCAACTAGAATATCAGTTAGTTGCGGAAAAAATAGAGTTGGTAATCCTATAGTTTCATGACGTAGTGAAGATAATTAGGAGCAGGTGGTGATGAATATTCCGTTCCAGAAGAGAATACTGCTGGAGGATCGAAGAGAATCTTTCATATAAAGAGGGGGGAAACTTGAATGGCGAAGCGGGCATTTGAAAGTTCTAATTAATTTTGAAGTTGAAACTGAGGCAACAACTAGTATGTAAAAATTGATATCCCCATCAGAATATTTTCACTGATATCTGAGGATGGAAGCAAAATGGCGGAATGTACCAATATATATGAGCAACAAAAAGATGATTCAAATTTCAACCACCAGCCAACTCTATACAAATGATGGCGTTGATTGGCATATGGCAATTCGATACTTTACATATCCACGTATAAGGATGTTTTGGAATTAGAATTTTGTCAAGGAGTCTATCTCCAGGGATAGAATTTTTTGAACTCAGACATAATTTGGACATGGTAAACTTATTGGAACGGCCGAAGAATAACAATGACAAGTTTTATAGCATTAGACCATTGCTGAATATGGTACGCGAAATATGCTTGAATTTAGAGCAGGCAGAAGACTTTCCAATTAATGAACAAATGATCGCCTTGTAAAATCACCTGTCAATTCTGCAATATGTAAAGGGAAAACCAAATCCATGGGGAGCAAAAATATTTGTACTATGTTGGAAAATTGGGATTACCTGCGACTGAGTATCGAGGAAGTGAGACGGAGTTATGAAAAAAAAACTGACAACTTTTGACCTTCAGTTTCTTGCACTTACGTCAAAGAATATTTAACGAAGAGCATAGTTATATTTTGCTAACTATTTAACGACCTTCCAATTTTAAAGAATAAAGAAATTCAACCAACTGGAACTATTGGTATGAATCGGCTTTCTAATCCACCCCTGTTAGCGGGCATAGAAATGAAAAAGAGGCCCAAAGGGGTTTCGGATGAAATTTCTAGTAGACATGGTGATATTATCAAATGGCAGGACAATAAATCGGTGGTGTTGGTTTCAAATTTTATTTGGATTGGTGTGAAGCTATGAGTTATCAGAAAGCAAATAAAAATATTATCGATTAAGCGACCAGAGATAGCTCAGCTTTATAATAGTTATATTGGAGGAGAAGACTTACTGGATGAACTGATAAGTAATAATTGGACTTACATTAGGTCTAAAAAATGGATTCTAATATAATAATAACCCATTTTGTTGATTTCACTGTTGCTCAGAATTCGTTACAATATCCGAATTAATTTTGCTTGGATCGTCGACACAGCGAGGAATTTTTTGTTATACACCCTAAAGGATGCAATCATAGGGTAAATTAGGTTTATATTTCCGTTTGTAATGCATATAAATAATGATGATAGAAGAAAAACGTGTTCGACACCTCCACATAATATTAAAAGTTATTTTGATTTTTACATATAGGTACGTCTGTCCGTATGGCCTTCCATCCATCCGTCCATCTGTTCACTCTGTATATTATGAAAGCGATCAATCCTAGAAATTTTTATTGTATACTGAAAAGTTCTTCAGAATATAAAATCCTATTTATTTTTATTGTCCGACGAACTGGTCTTAGACCAATTCTAGCTTTTTCTTTGTTTTTATTAATGAAATATTCTGGGTCACCATTTATGTAGGCAAATGCTGATTCAAAAGACTAATTGGCTAATCCAATTTATTTAACAAACTATACCAATTTTAATGCCTACAGAATACTATGCTCAAATTTTTGTGGACGATGTTCAGCTCCTGGGTGTTGTGTCAGCTGGATAAAACTTTCGTGGAACAAAGATATGAATATTTTTGTTGGTTGATGACTTGACTGTCATAATAGTTCAGTCCAGTACATCAATTTTGTAGTTAACTGTGTATAGTAGGTGGATTTTTATGTGCCTTCCGCTACATGTTGGTGGTTTATTCTAATATTATTTCAATACTATTTCCCTTCAGTTTTTGGGGATTTGTAATTAATTCTTGAGAAAATTACTGTTAAAACATATTGATTCCAATGCAAAAAAAAGTTTCGATTTATGATAATGATTATGAAGTAAGAATTACATGTAATTGTGGAATTTTTAAGAAAACAGATAAACCAATCACGATCAAAATATGAAATAACCAAAAACTCCCACATGATAGATACCCTTTGTTCACGATCTCTGTTTCAAATTGGAATTATTTATTATTTTGATTGATTAATTTATTGAAATATCAGAAGAGGAACTATTTTTATTTCGGGGAGTTTTGCGGGTACCATTAAACTTCCACTATATATTTACACTAATAGCTTGAGATATTTTTCGACTAGATGCTCTTAGAAAAAAAGATAAAATCAAACCAAACTATTATTTAGCGCCTTAACTTATTTTGGCTACTAGCTTAATACTCGGTTACTCATCGATTAACATTTTTTATTCCAATAGACCGAGTATTTGAGTGTAAAAAATCTGTCTTTGTACAGAACCACCAGTACCTTCTACCCAATTAGTATAGCCTTTAATTTAATGTATGGTAGTACAAGCCAAAACCTATTGTTCCCTTTTAATTTAAAACAGAAAATCAAATAAATTTCCAATTTACATTTTCAATTTATCATTCGTATTCAATGAACACAAAACAAACATATTACTAAAAGACGTAGTGTTCCTTCGTCCCACCCGAATTAGTAAGTATTTCAGCCGTAGATGCCAATTACCAACAAGTTTGAATAATTCAATTAAAACAACGACTTAGACATCTTCTTTTATTTCTTCTTGGAAGGATAAGTCTCCGGAATTCGCGAGCGAATGTACACCGAAAAGTCTTAATGCGATCAATCTTAAAACGCTTATGTCAACAAAGTACACGGCAAAGGAGCCTTTCCTTAACAGGAGAACGATGAAATTAAATTTTCCCAAATTCAAAATCACGTCGAAGGTCCTTGAATTTTGCTGCTGTCGTAGCTGAGCAACGCAACGTGGAGGCTCTCCGTATTTGGAAATTCAATCAAAATTGTCAACTAATTGGCTTTGATTGTTCACTCTTCAACTATTTCGGCTCATGCAGCACTGGCTAAATGAAGGCAATGTTTTACGTGTACTTATGTATAAACTTTGTGGAACGTTTAAATTGGGATTTTTGCGTGTTGTTTGTTTTTCCTTTCTATTAAATTAGGAACGTTATTAATTTTGAAACTCTGGTACTTAAGATATAACACGAACTCCAGGAAATGTTGAAAGTTAAATGTTATGAAAAATGAGTAATGATAAATAAACATCTAGTAGATTTTCTGGATAAAATACGTAAAGTAAAAAATTTTTATATGTGGATGTAAAATAACGGTAATCCTAATGAAGTTAAGAAAATCACAAACATGTATTTTGGGTATGTATGTGTTGGCATCATTTAACATATCCATGATCTTATTAAGATATGTATCTTTATCCATGAGCACGGGATTGTTACTTTTATCAGAACTAACGATGTACAGATTGGGATTTTTATGAAGGAATTGTGTAGTTTTTTGTAGCAGTGAGATATAAGCTTGTTAACTTTGCTTGTTTTATTATTTTTTAAATGATGTATGATCGAGTTGGTGATACTTCTCATTGCAATATGGCTATTAGATCAATGGTGTTGTATTTGTTTAGTTCAGTTGGTACCAACAAATGTTTTAACCACATTAGCAGTGAAACGTGATACACACATTGCAGCCTCATTGGACATTTACGTCAATTCAAGTTCTTCTTAATCGTATACACATAACATTTGTGAAATTGTCGCAACTGCAGATCTGGTATAGTTCTTGAGCTGGTGCACAACCCACTTTATATTTTTTAGACGCCCAACATATTTCACCAATTGCTTCAACCGCACTAGCCGTGATACTATATCGAACTTATTCGGTACCGAGGACAACATTTGTTGGCACATAAACTTTTAATTGTTTCAATCACATTAGTCCTGACACAAGATCAAATTTAAATTTTTCCGATAACCAAGGACACAATTTAATTTAATTCATTTTCGAACAAACCTCTAAGGCCTAACGGATGTCTGTGGTTATACTAATCGCTTCATTTCAGACAACGGCTCCACTCTGATCGATTGTTGTGGGTTATGTGGTAAATCATTTCATCCATCCTGTGTTGGACTCTCCAATTTCGGAGCTTATCAACAATGTCTGTTCAGGAGATGAGTAACACTTTCTCTTTTGACTGCACTGAATGCAAGGAAATTTCCCTTCCACACGAATTGCTTGCGATCAAATGAAATAACGACCAATTACAGGACTTGGCCTGTTATTCTGACAATCTGATGCACTGAGGTGGCTTTGAATGTTTCATCCATGCTATCTGTTATTGATGGTCTTTCTTCTAAGGTACAGCTGCTTACTTCCGTAAGGTTAATAACATGGACGCCCTTGATAGGAAGCTTAAGGCATAGAGTTTAAACTTGACTCCCTTAGCAATAAGCTTACTAGCAGTTTGTCACAAATTTTTCAAAACTCTGAAGCGAAGATGTGCAAGGTCTTTGATACCTTTGCTCGTAAATTTATGGATTGTGCTACATACTTGAAGCACTATGGGATGATCTCGTCGTCATTGAAAAATCATCTGTTGGCTTTAAAAACATACATTTATGACATTCCATATTCGATCGAGAACATTGGTATAGAGACAGCCTCCAAGTCTGTATCTAATGCCATTATTGCGACATTGGTGATGAAACAAAGACGCGGCCCGCTCTTCAATATAATCAACTGCCCCCGACACTACTTGCTCTGATTTACGTTGTGAACTCAATGCAGCGCTTAGTTCAAATACTGTGGCAATTGATAACTCGCCGTCTACCTCACTTACTAATGTTAATTATATTAATGCTCTTAATAATAATGCTGAATTTCCGATATATGGACTTCTGCTCCCAATAGAGGAGCTGATGTGCTGTCTATTCTACGGGCATCTAAGCCTCGTCACAAGCACCAGTCGCGCCATGGGAAGTGGTATCATTTGCACCTTCCCGCTGGTACTATTAGTCCGCGTGCCTAGACTGATGTCGCCTTAGGTAATGCTGTGTGTTAATTCTCTGATATCACCGCTCTTGCACCTGCATTAATTCCAAAGCTATGAATCATGCGTCCTCTGTGTCCTCTTTTGAAAATGGTATTGGTCCCTTTTTGAGAACAGTACCAAAACATTCCAGTGTTTTCGTCCCCCATTTCTGAGGACATATTGAAATATCTAAGGTCCAGAAATGTTGAAGCGGAGGGTATTTCGTGTCGTAAGATTAGTAAATCCGTTGCATCCTGTGTCCTCTTTGTTTCAACTGATGTGCAGGATCGGTTATTGGATCCCTTGTTTTGGCCCTTCGGAGCTTTTACTAAATTATTCGTACCTTCCGAGCGCCAACATAGAAATTCATCTAAAACAGGCAATGTTATTCCAAACAACTGAAGTCGCTTTCGCTTTACTATCAAAATGTAAGGAGGATTCGGACAAAAACTGCACATATCTTCAAATCCTCTGTTGGAACTAATTTTGATATAGTTACTTTCACTGGAACTTGGTAGCATCATGGCTTTCGCGATGCTGAAATCCTAGACAATTTTTACCAAATTTCTAGGAAAGATAGATATATTGATTTTGAAGCTCGCGGAGGTGGCATACTACTCGCATGTAAAAACCATTTCAGTCGCAGCCAAATTGTGGTTCCCAGATTTTCCAACTATCTTAATACTGAACATATAGTTCTTAAGCTGTCTGTATCTCTTAAGACATGACTTACACATACTTTGCTGCTATATTCGTCCAGATTCTATAAATATTGTTGATGACAAATTTTGTCCATGGTAAGACGAATAACTACTTATTGGTGATTTTAACTTACCCAATTACAATGAGTACGATGATGACTATCTTAATAACTTAATAACTTGACAACAAAGGAATCACTTTTCATGGACACTATTTCATCCCTTGGTGTCAGCCAAATCAGTTAAGAATGACATGGGTAGACAGTTAGACCTGGTATTTTCTACTGCCACGGGTAATTTATTAGTTGAACCTAGCCCAGTTATATTATCTACTCGAGACAAATATCACCACACTACTAATTACATATTGCTATGAAACCGATAACTTAACAAATTGTGACAAAACACAATACTTTTTCAATTTTAGAAAGGCTAACTTTTCGGAACTTTCTAGTAGCCTTACAATGACAAAACAAAAAAAAATTATATAACTTTTAACTAATTGTATACAGGTAAGATTATAGTAGGTGTCCTCTGGGCCCGTCGACTGTCTCTCTCTCGGTCCCTCCTGAAATTAAATAGAGGAGTGAGTACGCTACGATACTCAATGAGGAATAATATGAAAAACAGCACAAACGCAAACACACATATACACTTTGGAAATGGCATGGCGTGGAGAACGAACTCAATGCCGAGGTGGTCGGCGAAATATACAGGCATGCGCAGTGTGGCGAAAGAGTAGCCAGGCGCCCGTATAATAAACAAACATGTACGAACATGAACGCCATGGGTACGGAACGAACGCGCACCCTACTTCCACTTTACCCTGATTCCGCAAATCTTCCCTTATCCTTCCCCAGGACATCCTCTCATAAGCAAACACTTCTTACATGTAATCAAAGGGAACTACAATAATTATAAGCAAATACTAACTACAGGCTAACACAACAAACAAAGCAACGCCAAACCTCACCTAATTTTCTAGCACCGGCCCCATTGTCCTGTCACCTCCGTTCGCCTAGAATTCTCAACGACTACTGCCGTACTGCTACCGGCCTTGAGAATTTGCTAGTACTAATGTACCCTACTAGAGTTTCATTTCAACTCAGTTCTACCGAAGGCTATCATACAATCAAAGGCTAGCAATAATTTTGCCGAAGACGATTCTAAATTTTACATAATTCTTTTCGATTTATTTTCCTCTCACGTTCCCCGCGAGTGTCAGCAGCTCTCTAAAACATCTCCACCATGGTTCAATAAAGAAACTGAAGTGTCTTAATAATAGAAGGAATAAATTGTGGAAAAGTTATATGAGGGATAAAGACTTTATAAGTCACAACAATTTCCTCACATCATATCATTGGTTCAAAGAACTTTCCTCTACACTTTATGATGAGTATATTCAAAGCATGCGTGAGAAATTATTTAATGACCACGCTTCTTTTTTAAGTTTATTAATATGCAGAAAAGAACGACATCAAGTACATGTGGATTCTGCTAGTGATGATTCGTCTTAAATTTGCAATATGTTTGCTTCATTTTTTGACAATGTATTCACGAAATTTTCAACCTCGAAATAATAACTTTAGTCATATGAACGACTCCTATAACTTTTCATTCACTATCCGTACATTTACGCATGAGGATATACTTGATCATATCAATGGTCTTCCAAATGACTTTACAATGGGTCGTGATGGGATCCATGCAGGCTTTTTTATGTTGCCTCTCTCTAGCGACCCCGCTGAGAGTTATTTTCCAAAAATCGTTCGATAGTGGTTGTTTTCCTCAACTATGGAAATATTCTTTTATCATACCTGTCTACAAAAAAGGCAATAAAAAAGACATCTTTATGGGCCTATTGCAAAATTATTTGGCATGCCCAAATTATTCGAATCTATCATTTACTCTCCGTTATCAATTTCCTGCAAGAATTTACTCTCTTCAAACCAACGTGGGTTTACTTCGGGCAGGTCTGCAGCAACCACTAACTTATTGGATTTAGTCTCTGATACCATTTACGGGTTTGTAAAAGGCGTAAATGGTATCAGAGACTAAATCCAATAAGTTAGCTATCAGACAGATTGTATTTATACAGAATTTAGTAAAGCATTCGACAACGTTCCCCCAACGTTTCCCCAACGTTCCCTAAATGTAGATAACAGAACAATACAAATCTATTTCCGCCATTCCATCTCTAGAGACTTGAAAGCTTCGTCTGGCGTACCTCAAGGGAGTTCATTTGGGCCCGCTGCTCTTTATTTTATGTATTCACAACATTGTCTCCGTAGTGAAGCACTGCAAAGTCTTAATTTATGCGGACAACATCAAATTTTTTCCTCAGATTAAATCTTTTAACGATTGTCAACTGATACAGGGTGTCTTCCAAAAATTTTACGATTGATCCAAAAGCAGTAATTTGGTGCTCAATATCGATAAATGTGAGGTTATGGCTTTCCACAGAAATCTGAATCCTATCACTTATGTCCTATGAGTTTTCAAATTCCTCGACTCGCCGTGTTAGTTCTGTCCTGTGACCTGGGTGCCAAATGTGACCATAGATTGAATTTTAACACCCGCATAAAACCACTTGGTATCAAAGAGTAATTCTATTCTGGGCATTATAAGCCGTTGGTCCCCAGAGTTCTCGAATCGCTCCATAGCATTACGTTTGTGTAATTAGGCACCTATCCTGGAATAACTAAATTTTTTAGGGTAATTCATGATGCAAAACGATTGTAAATGCCTCCAAGATGATATTGTTAAGCTCGAAAGTTGGAGTAAAGAAAAACTATCTTGATCTTAATATAGATAAATATAAAAGTATAACCTTTTCTAGAAAGCGGGAAACAATCTTCTTTAACTATAAAATTAATAATACTTCAATTTTCACGTGTTTATGAAATAAAGGACTGAGGAGTCACTTTTGATCACAAACTACTTTTCGCTTCTCATGTAAATCTTGTTACCACTAAAGCTTATCGAATGCTAGGTTTCATCTTTCGGGTGTATAAATCCTTCAAGGGCAGTGCTGCTTTTATTTGTCTTTTTACCTCATTAGTGAGAAGCATTCTGGAATATGCTTGTCAAATTTGGAGCCCTTTTTACTCATGTTATAATAAACAAGTTGAATCTGTCCAGAGAAAAGTTTACCAGGATTCTTTTGTTCAAAACTAGGCATTAATGAGATGGAGTACACTCAAAGATTATCTCTTTTTTAACTTGCTATCTCTAGAACACCGTCGCATGCATTTCGATTGCTTATTTTTATATAAGCTGCTAAATGGGTTCGTGCTTTGTCCCAGATTTTACTCTCCAAAATATGCATAAATATTCCTACAAGATCCCAAAGACTCCATTCTCCTCCTTTTAGAGTTCCCTTCTGTAGAACCAATATCCGCGTAAAGTCACCATTGGTAAGAATGCAGAAATTATTCAACTGTAAGTTTTGCAATATCGATGTTTTTTTCTTCTAGCCCCCAACTTTCAAAAGATCAGTTTTAGCTGAGATTGAGCAATTTCCTTTAACTTAATTTATATAAAACAGTTTTTTCTGTGTTTTGCTTTGCCTTTTCCTTGCCTTTACTATCATTTCTTTATCTATTTTTTGTTTCTTTTTGTTTTTCTCATTATTAATTAGTCTTCATTTTCCCTTTCTTTCTTGTAGTATTTTTTCTTGTATTTTTAGAATTTTAGTTTTAGTTTAATTTTTTATTCAATTTTTTTGTACTTGGATTCTCTCTTTTGTAGTTTAGTTATAGTTTAGTTCATAACTTTAATCTTTATATTATAATTTTATTTTATTTTTTTGGTCTTGGTTTTTCATATTGTAGACTTAGATTATAATCTATCGTTCTTCTTTTTATAATTTTTTCTTAAGTATGAGTTACCGTAGTAACTTATAAGGTATTATTTTATTGGGCTTTGCCTGTATAATATCTTTTGAAACTTGTTAAATAAATAAAATAAAATAAATAAAAACAAATCATTGATTCGTAGACCCTATGAGGATCGCTTCCAGCTTTTGAATATGCACTCACTTGAGAAACGTCGCATGGTTGTCGATGTAACTTTGGTTCACTCTTAAATGCGATTCTTGATTCCCCGTTGTTACTTGACAAAAATTCTTTCCGTGATAATAGGCACAATTTGAGAAGGCTACCTCTATTGCATGTCAACTCCTCAAGGTCTAACTTTGGCATGTATGAACCTATAAATGGCATGTGCACTGCTGTTAATAATTTGGCTGAATGTTTTGTTGTTGACGATTCTAGGCCTGTTTTAAAAACAACGTCTATACAATATTTAATCTTTTCAGTTCTATTTAACTTACTCTTAATGTTTTTCTATTCAATGTTGCATTGCATGTCATTTCATCCGGTGTTTGGTCTATATTCAGTGTAACATACTAACACCCGACTAAGTGATGAAACACATGTATTGTTGACCGTTTATTTGTTAAACGTGTCCATGCAGCGAGCTTGTGTTAAGCTGGTTCTGATAGTCATTGTAAATTATATTTCGGACCTAAGCTTAATATTACCTTAAGATTAAATTTAAATTTTTTTTAAATATTAAATATCACTTATTAGAAACATCAACATAAAATAAAATATTGTACTAAACATTTTTAAAAATATGGTTAAATTGAGACCAAATTACACGAGAAAACTGACAGGACATAATTAAGCTATTGACTAGACTAAAAAGATTATGGGTTGCGGGTGCATCGATCAGTATCAGTATTATGATGTTCGTAAAAGGTGTTATTTTTGTATGTGTGAATTTTATGATGTGATAAGGACTGAGGGGTGGTGTTGATGTAAGTATTTGATGTGTTTATAGAATTAAGAATGTGATGATATTCATTATGGATGGTCTCTTTGTCTAACCTAATATTAATTAAGTTGTGATTATTTATATAAATGTGGGAGGCTTCTTTGGTTTGTCTTTAGCTCTGTTTTTTTTTTTCATTGAAAATGATCATGGCATCATGAAATTTTAATATATGCGCTATTTGAAGTTAATGGATGCCAATGATGAGTGCGGGGTCTTTTTTTCAATATTTTTTAATTTTTTGGATGGTTTTCCGATGTATACTGCGGGACAGCTGTCTCAATTTACTTTGTAAACAACGCTATTTTTCTCAGGAGTGTTTATTGTGTCCTTCCCTTTGGTGTATACATGTTCTTGAGCTTATCGACGGGTTTAAAGGTTATAGGTAGCAAACATATATGAATTTCTAAGGATGTTCGTCTCTGCTATGTTATGATTCAACTGATTACAGCAATGGAAGTGTAGGGAATATTGCAAGGAAAAATTCATCCTGGTTTTGAGTTATATAATTAAGACAAAAAAGGAAAAGGGTATAAAATTCAATGAGCTTATACACTTACCTCATGTTGTTCTCTGGTGATAGCTGACATATCCGATCCGATTCAAAAAGTGGTCTACATATATATGTTTATATTGTTCTACAGCCCCAAGAAGAGGACTCAAAAACTGAGAGTCGAAACGTTGGGAGAGCGTAATTTTTTAATAGAATATTAATAAAAGATGTCCTAAAAAACTCTTTTATATTTTAATTCTACCAAGATTTACATAAAAATATGTGATGAACACCCGATCAAAAGTACAGGAAAAAGCTACTTGTATAAAAAAGGGATAAAGAGATATGGTCGTCCAATGGACAACTGCATTAACCAATCATATTTGAATTGACAAAAAATTTACCGGCAAATTTGGTAAAATTTCTAGAACTTTAAATTTCGCCTACAATATTGGAAATATATTCTAGAATGTTTGAAACAATTATTATTATAGTTTCGGAATCGGATTGTGTCAGACGTGACAACCAGTCGAAACCTTTAGACATTCATTTTCTCAAAAATCGTTAACCTAACTTATAAATCTTTTGTGCGGATAGTTTGCGAGAACCGAGAGTTGACTTAAATGTATTATTTATTATCCGGTGCATTGTGTTGAGTTGGTTTTAACACCCAATATTCTTGTTTCTAAATTTAGAACTTTAAACTGCCTATTTAATTTTGTCTGAAGTAAAAACATGAACTGTTGGTAGAATTAAATTAATAATAAAACTAAAAAACTGCCAAGTGAGTGTTTTCATTGGACATTTAATCTTAATTAATCAAGTAGGAGTTTGGTGTAATTCGAGGGCATGACAAGATTTGTTTGAGAATTAAGCGTTCGATACCAATTATGAGTCAATTATTTTTGTTGTTGCGATTAACTTTATTGGACATTCAAAATACAGAGTTCAATATTCGAGATGAAGGGAACGATCGCACTGTTCTGATTAGTCTCGTGAACTATGCGGTTGAAAATCTTAAAAACATGCATTCAAAATTGGCTTACACTGAGAAAAGAAAATTATTATTTAAAAATAAAAAAAAGGTTACCAGCAAACTTAAAATTACAAAGGAGAAACCTAAAGAGATCCTTCCACTCAATTCAGATTTTTTTTTTAAAATAATTTCTTTGTTTTACGGCACGACTCTGAAGGTCAAGGTGATGTGTAGTAACCCGAAATACTGTGAAAAAGAAAGCTAAGTACATCATATTATAATATTTACATCTTAATCTTTCAATTAGTAGTGGCTAACTGGCTTAGTTTAGATAATTATGTTTTCAATCTATTTAAAGGTACCATATTATATTATTGCGTGTAATGAGAATTATTTTTAATTATATTTTATATTGGCCAACACATGTTTTTGTTTTTTTTTTAAAGCGAGTGATTCCCAGTGATTTGTTGTCCAGTTTAGTTCAAAGCCGGTGATACCATACCCATACCCCATACCCTATTTAAAAGCATAAACGAACCACCCCTCTCCTGAGCCAGCTAGCACGTACTGCGGAGTACGAAGCAACCTGAACGGTCGCCACTGAGCAGTGAAACATGATAAAACTTCCGAAGGCCGGATATAGAACAAAAATAATCATTATTACTATTATAATTGAGAGGCGATGGAGCCGGAGAACCTACCGATAAAATCTTGTGTGTTATGCCCCTGCCCTTTTAAGTCCAGCCACATACCCTCTTTTCAGAAAGTTGATTATCTCATTAGGGCCAGTTTTCCGAACGTATGATGCGGTTACAAAAACCTTACTTAGTCAAAGGTATCTTTGGCGAGCATGCTCTACGGATTGTTCGTCTTCGTTAGAGAATCGGAAGTTATCTTTCTGTTCGTTTTTTTTAAGTGGACAATCGCCAGTCATTATGTCAGTGAATAACCTAATCGGGCGTATACCACAGTTGATGTGAAGTTGAATGGGCAGAGACTTTTTCGAGTGGATTAATCGAAGAAGACCGTCATTCTAGCTGGTAATTAGATTTGGGCATTATATCTCTTGCTATGTGCATTTTTGTAAGGCTGCAGAAGGGTTTCGATCCAATAAATGGACAACCTGCTCCCTTTCTATCTAAGAAGGCAGCAGTCTCAATACCCTCATGGCCCTTGTATCCTAATGTTTGCGTTATTAGCCTTTGATAGTAAAGAACGAAGAATAAAGAGAATTGAATGTCCGTCGCCAGACATTTTGTTGTTGTTATTTTTTTGTAAAAATCATTGTTTATTAGTTCTTTTTATGTATAAAGCAATTCGGTTTTTTCCATGTGGAGTGTAGTCTTAATCCGAAATTCGCTAAATGATCAGTGGTTTACTTGTGATTTTAATCTTATGATATCGCCTCTTCGTTGGAGCTTCTGTGTCGTTTATACTTCGTGGGATCATTTTGATTTCGCTTGGCTGTTGACAGATTTCTTCTAATTTTTAAAAATATTTACCGGATTTTCGAGGTTATCTCTCTTTACGCCTTTTTACACCATAATATTGTTATTTTTGGAAGCCGGTTCCAATACATCGCAGACTCGATCCATTCGTTGAGCTGGACACTCATGTTCATCAACCATTGTCGATAACAGGGACCTACTAATCAGAGGCTTACTTATCATACACGAAATGAATTTTCAATCTCATTAACACAGCATTATAATGTTTATAATATTATATTCTTCCAATTGTGCGGTCAGTTAAATTAAATTACTTTGATTGGTTTGCAGAGTCTGCTCTCCTAAGACTACATAATTAAAGCGAAATACTCCTGCTTCGTCCGCTGGACATACCACCTGCAGTGAGTGCTCTGAGATCAAACGTTGTCATGTGTTAAGATTAACAACAATTTTTTCGGAAGCAATCTCTGCAGACCAGTCTCTTATGCTTGATAAAATCAGTTGCTTCTTAGCTGATAGGTCTACTCTCCAACAATTTTATGAAGATGTTCATGTAAGATGGATAATCTTCTCAGCTTGATTGACACGTTAAATGTTAATGCGGTTGCGTTACTTGAAAAGACTCATGACATCTCATCAAAAATATCAATTGTATCGAGAACCTTACACGATCATCACTATTTGGTAATAATGTATGATACGGCTTTAACGTGCAATGCTAACATAGTAGTGCTAGCTACGCCTATCATTGATGATATCAGGCGCCCTATTAAGAAAGTCAAGGGCGATATTTTTCCTGTTCATCACGGTATTGAAGAGTTCTGCGCTTTTAGGTTCTACGGCTCATGATATTTGGATGTAGATTTAAATGAGCCTTGCGGTTTTGAACCTCTACTGCTTGAGCCCAAGCTGTCTTCTTGTACTGAGCGGGATTCATATGTATCAACTCCTCGTCCTTCTGAGAATATTTTTCGGTCGAAATCAAGTCGTCGCCAGAGACAAAGGAACCATTGCAACCGTCCAAATAGCATTGTTACTGCCTCAAGTTTTTCTGTGGCATGACATGAGGTGCGTCTGGATATTGACGGGGTCTCCATCGACGAAGGGACGAAGTCTTCTGTTTCGGATGTCGGTCTGTTACGGTCTGATTTCGTTTCCAGTGATACTTCGACTGTAATTAGAGATGTTGTGACGTTGCGACCAGCCAGGCTTCGAAAAATGTCTTCGTATCTAGACTACATCCTGACACCACCGAGGATGAGATTATTAGGCATATTTTATCACGCGTCGCCACTTCGAGCTCTTTGATTGCCTGCACAATATTACCTACTCGACATGCTCGTAAGAAACGTTCATTTTCTGGGTCCTTAAGGATTTTGGTTCCAGAAAATCTGTTGCAGGCGGTCCTCTCTCCTGACATATGACCCTACAATTCTATTGTACGTGAATTTATTCCGAATGGATGCTCTGGATCTTCTGTGAAATCTCCGCCTACTATGCCAATGTAACTGATGTTCACTCCAAGACGACTCGCGTTTTACAAGCTCGACGAATTCCTGTTTTTACATGGCTGTGTGGAAAGAATGCAGATGCAGAGCTTTTTGGGACCGAGTTTTTGGGGTTTCGCCGTGACCGCCATTGTTTGTCTCTGGATGCTCCTTTTGGATGTGGAGTGCTTTGTGTCGTTCGTCGCAACCTTCCATGCATGTTAATCAATTTTTTTGAGTCCGGCGATCAGTAGTTTATATGTGTGGTTGTCAAGCTCTCACACAAAAATGTATGCATTGCTACAGTTTAAATCCCTTCATGGTCATCAGCTGAGATATTTGACTTGCTGGCATGTATTGATAGGCTTACTAAAGTTTTGTTGCCTGGCTACGAATTATTGCTTTTTGGTGACTTTAACTTGCCTAGTGTTAACTAGGAACACTCTCTGGGCGATGAGGGTTTGTTGCTTTCATTCTAGCAGACTCCTCAAGATGCAACATCTTTTATTGACAACTTTAGCTGGGTTTTTTGTGCACCTTGTTCTAGAACTCCCATATACTGGAGAGAAAAAATTGTTCGGTGGATTGAAGCGAACTATTTGTACTGTTCGCTTCATCTATAAGTCTTCTATGAAATTGTAAGAGGCGTTCTTTTTGTATCTTTTGTTCTGCTCTGTTCTGCGGACACAAAAGAATACAGCTATTATTTCTTCGGCCCTAATGCAGTATAGCAGTGTAACTAATGACTCTGGAAAATCTCTTCACCTGATATTTTCTTCCGATCCCAATGAAACTCTCATTAAGCGTTGTTTAACTTCTATGGTTCCTGAAACAAGTCCTCATTTTTATCCTGCAACTTCATCATTTAATGCTTGTCGTAACTACTGTTATAATAATTAAAAAAAAAATTGATTTCGATAAAATGAATGTATGGTTATCCGTTTGTGATTGGACCACTGTGCTGGGTGAACGTGATATTGATAAAGCTTTAAGCTCGTTTTATAACATACGAGGTCTGTATGTTTACTTTTGTGTAAAAAACCTGAGTAAAAGCAAAGTAAAAACTTTCTTTCGGTAGAAGGGATAATACTAGATTAGAATGAAAAAAGTTAACAGACAACTTATGAGTAAAGCCTGGGTAAATCCATATAAATTTGTCAGCTGTCAAAAATCAAGAATAATTTTTTTTATCAATTTATAATTGTTTTATTAAAATCGGACTTATTTTATTTACTTTATTTTTTAAAAAATCGTTCTGACAATTGAAAGAATTAACACACGAAAGAAAAAAATGAATTTACTCATCCACTTAACCGTGTGTAAAAATGTTAACTTTTGGTCAAGAGGGGAAATGCATTCAACTGTCAAATTTTTCTAGTCCGAGAAGTTAACATACGTATTATGGATATAATACCTTCGAGTCTGTGTAAAAACTTTTAAGCCTGAATAAAACTTTCGAGTAAACATATAGACCTACCATTTCACTTTTTTACTCACTGTGTACTTCTTGTTCGTTCAAATCGGGCTTGGAACTGTCAACCGTGGTTCAATTGCTCTTTGAAACATCTAAACATTTTAAAGAATAAAACTTGGAGGAGGTTCCGTTCCTCAAGGAGTGATGCTGATTACGTAATTTATTCTAATTCGCGTGCTCATTACATTTCGCTTCTGCCTTACTCATACGACGAATATATATTTAGAATTAGATCGGCTTTGCGTGCGGAACCAAAGCAATTTTGGAGATATGTGAACTATAAACGTATCTGTGATGGATACCCTTTATCGTTGCGACTCGGAAACATAGACAGTGTTGATCACTTAGAGACTGCCAATCTTGTTGGTGAATTCTTCAAAACTGCCTTCTGTGGTAACCACTGTGCTATTAGTTATAATGATTTTACCCATTTGACGAAGGTTCCTAAAGACCTGTTGTTCGACGAAGCGTCTGGCGCCAAGTATATTTCAAGCATAGCTGATAGTTTTCCTAGCGGTCCGAATGGCGTTCCTTACGCACTCATAAAACACTGTGCTACGTCCATCGTTTAGGTTTTGTGTTATTTATTAAATTTACCCTTAACTTGTGGTGTTTTTCCGAAACAATGGAAACTTTCTTTGATTATTGCTTTACACACGAAGGGCAATAAGAGCGACATTTCTAACTACAGAGCTGTCGCTAATTTAAGTTGTATTGGTAAGATATTTGAAGCCCTGGTTTGCGATGTCTTGTATTTCCACTGCAAGCCCTTCCAATGCTTTTTTCAACATGGCTATATGAATGGTAAATCTACTACGACTAATTTGTTGGAGTTTAATAATTACTGCATTTCTGCTATTGCAAACGGTAAGCCTAACTCTTAGTATCAGCAAATACACTACTTTGTCCTTTTCCCGTCAAGGGGGGCCATTGGACTTCAATTATACTTTAGATGGATACTTATTGCTCAAAAAAGACTCACCCGACACCTGGTCAAATAGATATCCATCGACTGTAAGGTTGGAATCTTCATATATATCCACGAGGACAAACATTCCTGACTCCTGTTCCAATGGAAGCTAAAAAGAAAGAAAAGAATTTATGGACTTTATGAAAATACTTCCCTAAAACAGTGAACTCTCTTATTAGTTTCGTCATCCAAAATCCTAGTTTCCTGCTGACAAATTTCATTCCTTCCACTGGACACAATTTAACAATAAATTAAGCATTCAACAAATGAATTTCTTATGAACAGATCAACAAACATGAAATAAATAAAAAACAACCTCACTATTACATTTAGTATTTTTCACCTGTTTTTCATTCTCCATGAAAGTTCTTATAAGAATATTTAAAATATTAAAATATAATTTGTTACTTACTATTTGAACGACAATTAATAATCCAAATAATTATGCAAACACGGCACAAAACTAAAAGAAACGAAATTCCCGGCCGCGAAACTTCTAAATTGCCTGACGTCTAAAATTTTATTGGCAAGTCAAGAAAGGCACATTCAGTAGAAGCAGAATTTAGCAAAGATTTTCAAACTAAAGCCAATTTTGTTCTAAAGTACATATTTTTTAATCATTTAAAAAATTAACTAATTGATATTTACGCAATTAGTAAAAAAGGGACAAAAAAAGAGATAAAATTAATAATTCGCACGAAAACTCACGAGAGAAAAATCTAGTACCTACTGCAATGTCGAGTGTTTTCCAGCAGTTTTGCATTTTGATATTCACCATAGTAATAAGAGCTTAACATTTTTTTATTAATTTTACATATTAAAAGAACAATAAATTATAAATAAAAATTTTATAAAAAAAGGATTAGCAGCAAGCTATTTTTACAAACAATTTGAATATTTATAAATAAGTTATTTCACTTTTATTTCAATATTTATTTATACGCTTTAATTTTTCATGTACATGAACTTGGTTGAGATCAACGCGGGTTGGCAGTCCGTGCAAAAATTGGCAAGATGGGCTAATAAAAAGGCGAGCGCAGAGCAAATAGTCCTTTTCTCAATCAGTTTTTGAACGAATCACTTTGGCATTCATCATCACTTTTATTTTCTGGCTTTAAATTAATTTGCATCTTTAATTTAATCTTTTCGTTTCTTCATTTTGGACTTTATTATTTATCTCATCATTTATTATTTGGTATTATTTATTATGTGATTATATTTTAATTTTTTTATTTTATAGACATTTATTGTGAAGTGGTAAATGTTGCAGGAGAAAATCGTTGAATGAGGTACACATTAAACGAACAGTCCTGCTAGCCTAAATTAATTAAGTTTAAGTGAAATAAAAGTGACAATAAATTAAGTGCAATTATTTTCAAAATATTTTAGATATTATTTTCTGTGTTGAATTTTTTGCTGTAACTTGTGCATTAGAGGAACGTAATTAAGTAAATTAAATTTGTGACAAAATGAATTTTTTTTTGTAATAAAGTCGTAGAAATTTTGTAAACGAAAGTCCGTTCTTCTTATTTAATTTTAAATCCAAACCAATTTTGTCTTTTAACTGAGAATTTGTTTGTTAAATGTTTTCTAATTAAACACTTATTAACTGGACTTGACAAAACGAAAGATGTGGGTGTCTTCCTTAATACTCATCTTTCCTTCGAGGATCATATTAATACTAACGCTAACGCTACTCTGGGGTTTGTAAAAAGATGTTGAAAAGAGTTTTATGATCCATTCGTAACGAAGTTCCTTTACTGCACATTCGTTAGGCCCATTTTGCAAAGTCAGTAATCAAATCTTTCATGAAGTTCTAAACAAATAAATAAATAAATGGTATGTTGGATGTTCTGTGCTCTATTTTCAAGTATTTGCATATTGAATATTTCATTTATGAATCTCGTTCCCAATCTGTCTTTATCGTTTAGAAAGTAGGTACCATATTTTAATATAAATTTTTCCACTAATGCTCTGGCAATTGTAATTGGTTCCTTATTTCCCTATGGTATAGCTTCAATATACTTGGTGAGCTCACGCTGTATGGTTAGTTTAATATGCATCGAGATTCTTTTGATATTTTTAGCGGACCAACAATATCTACAATATCTGTTTATATAATTTTTAACCATCTTATTTAGATTTTTCCATATGAGTCTTTGTTTCATTTGGTTTTTGTCCTTTTGACGCTTCAGTTTGGTGAGTTGTGGGATTCCTTCATTATGATATCTTTTATTTGGGTGAGAGGTTTAAATATTATTATTTTAATTTTGTTTGACTATTATTCTTATTAATATTTTGTTGCTTATTAAATAACTTTTTAAATTCTTCGATGCTTATATAACGAAATATGATGTCATCTTTCGCTAACGATAGTGACTCTGTTTTCATTTTCTTTATTTTCGAAATGAGGATCTCCAAGATCAAATCTCCCATATTATTTATCATTATATTTGGCAAACTATTATTTTCTTTTATTAGCGCTTTATTCCTGTTGAGCTCAAATTATAATTTGTTAACCCTACTAATTTCATTAATGGGAGTGCATTCCCACGTATAAAGGTGAGCAGTCTCTATGTTGGTTGTGCTGCTACCCTGGGGTTTATTCTTACTTTCTTTTTCAGTTTCCTTGGACATTGCTCTTGTAGTTAGTTTTACGCTTGCAGTGGAAATCATTGCTCTTAATATGTCAGAATCGATCTTAATCCTTGATGAGGCATCAGCATTCGCATTCATTTTGCATTACTTATAATTAATTTCGAAGTCTATCGGTTAGATCTAATCTTATTTTTGTTAATTTGGAAGCTGGATTTCTATGCATAAAAAGACTCACTAAAGGTATGTGGTCTGTTACCACGATAAATTTTCTACATTATAAATAAGGTCTAAAAAAATTTATTACCAAATAAATGACTAATTATTCTCTTTCAAGCGATCTGTTAGCATATGAAAATGGTAAATCAGATTCTATTTCACCTTGTGATAATACTGCTCCAAGAGCAAACTGTGAAGCATTTATTGTTAATATAAACTTTTTGCCGAAATTGGGATATTGTAGAATTGGTGGATTTGTCAATTTTGATTTTAAACATTAAAATGCTTTTTGACATTCATTCGTCTAATTGAAATTGGTTTTTTTTCGATAGAGACTTTATTGCTCTTGCTATTTCAGCGAAGTTTGGAATGAATCTTCTGTAGTAGTTAAAGAATGTGATAAATCTTCTGACGTCATCCGCATTTGTAAGGATTGGATAATTCAACAGAGTGTCAAATTTTTTTATGGTCTGTCCTAATACCGTCTTTTGTATTATTATGTGTCCCAAATACGTTACTTCTCTCTGTAGAAATCTACATTTTTCCGGATTCAATTTTAACTTATATTTTATCAGTCTGTTAAATGTTGTGATTAAATTTTCTAGTCCAGACAAAGCTATTGAATGCCTTCTTTGAAAACTATTGGTTGAAATTTTTAAACCAAATGGCAGTCTTTTAAATTGATAGTGGCCTTTGTTGCTCGAAAATGCAGTTCATGGCCGGGAATCCTTTAGTTGTCTGAAATCTACAAAGAGACGCAATTTTTTATTTCCGTTGTCGGATTTTTTTAGAGAAAGTAATAAATGAGAATTGTATGGACTTATTGATGGTTCAATAACGTCTTCTTTTATTAGTTTGTCTACTTGATTGTTTATTTCTTCGCTTTGTGTCTGAGGAAGTCTACAATTCTTGATATATGTATACTGGATTTTTGTCTGTAGTAGAGATCCTTTAACTATAGAAATTATTTGTAGTTAATTTGTCACCCGTTAAATGGAAAATATCTCAGAAATTTTTGCATATTTCCAAAACAGAATTTTTTCCATAATCATTAAATCTGCTGTTGTTTTTACACTTGACTGACAGGAGTTATTTTCAGATGCAATACTACTCATTCTGTCAGCTTTCAATAATGATACAAATTCTAAAGAAAAGATTTACAATAAATTTCTAACAAAAAAGTAAAAGGTTCATTAACTGGAAAACACTTTTATAATATAATAATGTTTTTTTATCTGATAAAAAATGTACGAAAAAAGTATATCTTACACAGTTTCAAAGCAACGAAATGTAATTTTGTTGAATTCGGTGTGAAACAGAAACATGTTTTAAGTAACACAGAAAAGATTCTGGAGATATCTCTTACAGATTTATATTTTACCCCATTAGCCACATAATTTAATAAACTAAATCTTCTGAATTTCATTATAAATGTTAGCATTTGATTTTCGCCACTGACTGTTCATTATTTTCATGTTATGATACCGACAGGATGTTGTTCGACACTGTTATTTTGCCTTTTTTGTCAACGAAGAATTTTTTTCAGAACAGCTTTTTCCTTGAGATAACTAGAAGACAATTGTGAGTCGATAACATAATCTTACCATAATCCTTAAATATATATATTCAGGAAATTTTTCTTTGTGATGAATATTATACCTATTAAGCATTTCCAAAATTAAGGAAATTTTAATATTCGCACTTCCGACTTAAAAGTAATTTTGGGTCGTTTATATCAAACATGGGTTTCCGGAGTTATTGCCTTGTTGTGAACTCTCGTTGACGGAGCCCATTTTTAATGCTTTTCCGCCCATCTTAGCATTCCTTCACTTCCTTCAATTTACACTAACGCAAGCCATTTTCTCCTGCCAAAAAAATTTTCATTTTATTTGTTACGTCTCAGTTTTCTACCTTTTCTTCCAGGATGTTCTGTAGGCAACGACGGGGGCTTTAGTAAAGAAGCACCAACGTAATTGGTTCTTTCAATTTGATTCATAAGTTTAATGCGGAAGGAGCTGTGCGATGGGTCGAGTCACGAGGCATTCTCTTGAATCTTTCATCTATACATAGTTAGTCGATGAATGAGCAGGTCGCTTGGCTTTGATATAAACAATTTTCGACTCAAATTGTGCAAATTAAATTAAAAACTTCTTAAAATACAGTCTCATTGATGAATTTTGGCATCTCAATTAAGGTGACAGCAAAATATTTGACTTTTTATTATTGAGAGATTTAGGGAATGTTACATTTGGAGGGTAAATGAATTTAATTTGATTTTTTAACGAGCTACCGAACAGGAAATATTAGGGACGCAAACGATGAGATAAAGATAAAACTTGACATATAAAAGCGGGACTAAAAATGGTTAACTCGCGATTGAAAATATTATCTTCGTAATTGGCATCTAATGAAATGAATTTACACATACAATAATGCCACATATAATTCATACAGATAAACAAGGCCCATAGTCAAATGTGATGCCACTCAGTTCATATTAACCGACAAGATTAAATGACTGACAAGCCGTAGCCAACTTTTGTTGGCAAACTGACGTAGACACCAAGCAATTTTTTTTTGTTTTTCAGTTGAGTAAAATGTTAATATTGTTGGAATGAACGGATGGGTGTATAGATTGGATGGGTTGGTTGGATAAAGTCAATCATGCCTCGACCTGGGGCCGGATTCACTAACTCGGAGAGTTGTGGAACTCTGGAGATGAGAGTTCTTTTGCCACTTAACTCTCCACTCGGAATTCCGGAACTTGTGGGATATGTATTGAGATTTGCCAAACTCTCTATTCCACTCGGCAAAACTCTCGGCTGTGTTAGTTGTTGAAAAGTAAGAAGAATATTTCTCAACTGACAGTATTGCCTTCTTTTATTGTCCTTTGTGAAGGTACCAATGTACCTAAGACTGAATTATGGATTCACTGCATATTCTAGAAATGTTTGCGAAAACAAATTATGGAAATCCTTGCAATACTAACAGAGAAATATGGATTTTGGTGTCTCAAGGTACCCGCTAAAAATTGTAATTCACATGAAAATTGTCAATTTGGTCATCTTCCAGTACAGAATAGATGCTATAACAATTTTAAACATAGATACGCTTCAAATCCCACTGCATTGCTAACAGCTCATGCAACTGGATGTTCTATTCCAAATGAGGTAACACTTGATATTGATTCAGATTTTGATTTAATAGCCGATCAATATCTACACAAAAACCATCAAGTGTAGCAGAAGAAATAGTTAATGTTATTATAGAGGATATGCTCAAATCCAGCCAATTAGATTTGAAACACAGTCATCAAAAATTCATAAAGAAATGTCTCTTTTTGAAAATAATGTGAGACGTGGTGACTACCTCCTGGAAGAAATTTTAAGTCCTAGACTTTTTTATTGTACGGTAAAGTTCATTAGAATATGAAATTCTATGAAATTGGTTATAACCATTTTTACTGTCCGACGAACCGTTCTAGAGATATATGCGAAAAACCACTTCGAAAATTAAACTTGCACAGATGGGTCCGTAATGGATATATTTTCAACTCATCATTATTAAGAACTGATAAGTCGTGGAAATTCACTTTTCTGGTGAAAATTGTTCGCAACAGAGTACACCACTGGATTACCCGATAGGGACTCGGGTGTATATGACCCACATGAAAAAATTCCGTCTTTCGGCGGTAAAAGTCCGTATGAAGTTAAAATGATCAAAAAAAGAACTACTCCACCCGATTACTCGCTTCTCCCTCTTTAATATGATAACAACGTATTTGGGACAGCCCCCAATGAAGGGTGGTACGACCCCCAACCCCAAAAGCCCCTACCCCACATATTTTTCATCCATATTTTTGTACTATAGTCCCTAAATCCGAAGGAAAAACCCCAATGCGCTACGACCCTCCTACACAGAGTTAGCCGTTCTTCAATATTGCGGTACTTCTCACGTTTTCCCTAACTTCCCAAGTGTTCTTGAGAATCGCGAAAGGAGAGGTAGGGTTTTTAATCGGGGAAAACGAAAATTTTCATCTCCCAAACTCCCAAATTCTCCGAGTTACAGAATCCGGCCGCTGATGTAGAGAAGTCCTCAATGTTTTCTTAGAAATTTACTGCAAATTTTTTCTTTGGAATTTTAATGCATTACGGTCGATAACACTGACATACATACTATGGACTGCTCGGCCGTATCCATTTCTTAAGGGAATAAATGGTACCATTTCTTATTTCCGTCTCTTTCCCCTTCGTTTTGCGATATTACCAGATATTCAAAATCCAATTTGCTGACAAAAAATTGCTGAAATTCGTGTGCTGAATTTGCTTACAACAGTGACAGTTCTAAAATGTCATTTGTATTTGACAATTCCTGGGGTTAAGGAAGCAGTTTGTAGTTTTGGGTTATTTTTGCCGTGTACATTGAGCTTTATTTGTTGATTTACTCTGGCGATATTTTTCTCAAATATGGCTGCAAACAATTGTGCTTGTCCGTAAGAATATTCAGTGAAATAGCTAAGTACTGCAAAAGGTAATTACTACAAATTATGAGAAGGCAATGCTGAGATGGCTCCAGTGTTTTTTTTTTAATTTTTGTTCAGTTGAGTCACATATCTTGAAAGTGTTTTGCTAGTATTATTTGTTTATTCTTTTTTCTTCCGGTAGTTTTGTTCAATGTGATAAGATGCAATGCATAGAAAGGCATTTATCAGAGATACTTTTGCGTCAATATATGACGAGAGCTAGAGATCTTGGCAAATAAAACGTTGTGCCAACTCTGATAAGTCTTGTGGCATTTCAGTTCACTAACGATACCAGCACATTTCAATCTC
Organism: Dioctria linearis; assembly: GCA_963930735.1. Classification (NCBI taxonomy): domain Eukaryota; kingdom Metazoa; phylum Arthropoda; class Insecta; order Diptera; family Asilidae; genus Dioctria; species Dioctria linearis. Next base: position 243,045,390 of record OZ005740.1, on the reverse strand, counting down.
TGATTTCTTCTTGTAATTTAAAACTTGGTTCCTTGCCTTCCCAAAGGCTACACTTACTACATACCTTACTTTAAAAAATAATTTAATAGTTTTGATTGAAAAATAACCTTGGTATTTCGCGCTTAGCTGAATAATAATTGCATGTGGGTGTGTGCAGCTGGAATCCGAATCTATAGGTAGACTGCTTCGATCTCATCAGACCACGGCATGCCACGGCACAACGATTTGTACAATTATTACTCATCTGAGAGTTTTTGTTTGAGGAATCGTAGTCAATTGGTTCAGATAAATTTTTTTAAATAATTTTGTTATGAAAGGTATAACATTTTTATTTTGGTTCGGAAGATAAGAAAGCAAGCTTGAGATTATCTGAACACCATTTTTCTGTATGAATAGTAGTAAAGGGCGGAGGAGCTATTCAAATGAAATTTTTGTCAGTTTTCCATAAGAACACTGCAAATATTTTAGAATGTTAGGACTCAGTTGGGGTAGTGCGGGAATCTTCTTCATGGCTTGTGAAGTATTGTCGAAGGTTTTGATATCACACATAATAAATACAGCATAAGCAATTATTTTTTATAAAAATGTTCAGGGGAAGTTAATAGTTCGTGAATGAGGGGCCCCGCAACTCCAAAATGATACAAATTTCTAAGAAGAAACATTTTTTTAATACAAAAAGTCCTATTCGGATTAACTACGCGGTATACAGAAATTAAAGTATGCACAGTGCAAAAGTGTAGTGTTGTTGTTGTTTGTGGTGGCATTTGGGCTCAATATGTGTTATTGTTTGTGTAATTTTGTTGTTGCAATCCATATGCGGGTATAAATAATATCACGAAACTGTGTAACATACCTAGTATTCTGTATACCGTGGCTTAAAAAGATTTCAGTTTCAGAGCACCTCCGGTAAACAGGCCCTTGGACGTATTTGGGGATTATTCTAAACGAAAAATTTCAATAACAATTTCGTTGACTACATCCATATATAAAGTGTGATTTAAGATTTAATAGAATATATTTAAATGCAATTTACTTATTGTGATACAAACTTACATCAGTAGAATAGTCGCAGAATTCTACAGCCATAGGAATGGCTCCTCGTCTTATCCGCTTTGCAAACATAGTTCGGTTGATATCCCGTTCATCGAAGTGCAGGCTGCAAACACAGGGATAAGTTGCTTGCAGTACTTCTACAAGTGAAACACCAAGGGAATCACACCACGTCGCTAACTCAGTTTCCCCGGAAGGAAAGCTTGTAAAAAATTAAACTATTACCCCGTTATTAAGAACATAATTAATAGAATTACCGAAACATAGCGATGGGTCTTCCCTCCACCATATTTCCTTTTTTTCCCAGGCAGTTATTCAAAAAACAAAAAAATCCACTAGAACTCATCGTTTTCACTATTTCTTCAGGTAGGCGCAAACAATATTTTTTGCACAAATTAAAAGTTTTAATACCGAATAGTAATTAAAATTACTGGTATATGTACACTTCAAAGCACAGCAGTAATTAAAATTACTGTTTTATATGTGTACACTTTAAAACTCTTGATAGTAATTAAAATTACTGTTTTTATCTCTTCAAAAACTCGTCTTATTGAAATTTGACAATCTCAATAACTTTAAAGAGTTAAAGAGCGCGCCAATTACCGTTAATAAAATTTGATATTAGCAACTCCGTTACCATATCTGTCATTAATATAATCGATGCTGAATATAATTGAAATCACGTTTATTAGAAAGAAACGGCTATGCTTCCGGGAGGTATTTTTTCCCTTTCCTTCTTCAGCCAATGCTTGGGTCATATTGAAGTGTTAATAAATAATACTTAGCACTAAAATATTTGCATTTCAAATAAAAATACTCTTGTTAAGAATATAAATTTCGTTTATTATTCATATAATTTTTAATATCCACATTTATAATATTTCACCTAAATAAAAAATATAATAAAATTCGTATTGATTTGTGTGGTAGTTTAAAAAATGGTACCATTTGAGACAGGAAAATGATCAGTCCATAGTATATATGTCAGTGGTCGATACACACTTGCCGGCACAGCGCGAACCGCAAAATAGTTTTCTATGAAACCAAGTTAGCTAATTCACATCAAACGGCTCCGGCAGATACCGGCACGTAACGGAAACTACATTGCCAGTCGCTATCGGTGGGTAGAAACCAGACCGGCATTTGCCGGTTGCTGGTCTAGTTACGAAGTTAAACATGGAATCACTTTTCTATAGTTTCCTTCCTTTATTTTAACGACTGTATTCCGCTGATCTTAAATTTATACGTTCCTTTACCTTAAGAATCGAGTTGAAAGAATATTTGTAATGAAGCAGTCCATGCGACACATGTCAGTAATTTTAATGTACAAAAAGTCTCGCACCACACAACTCTTTTAAAGTGGAAAAAAAAACAAAGATTCAAGAAAAACTTATTGAGATAGTGCGGGAGAATGCTGTACTTTATGATATGACTAATAAAAAGTATAGTGATATCAGTTTTAAAGACAAAATATGGTGTGAAATTGCTGAAAAATTAAAGGAAACAGGTAAATTATATCACATTTATTTTATTGTTTTAATTCCCATTTAATTTTTCCTGCTGGAGAAGATAAATATTGTTTGAATGCATCTCTTGCATTGAATGCTGCGAGAGATGCATTACCTCCTTGGTAGGAAAGATTTTTTAGTTGTGTTCTATCTCTATTTGCGGTCTTGTTATTCTCTACGGGGTTGTTACTATTCGCTCGAATGTAATTGTGAAGTACACAAGTAGCTAAAATTATATCATCAATGTGCTTAGGCTGTGATTTTATTCGTCTATTGAAAATTTGAAACTTCTGACCGAAAATTCCAATCGCATTTTCTACAGTTCGACGTGCACTTGACAAGCGTTCGTTAAAATGCTGCTTTGAAGCATCGCCTTGTATTTGCATGCCAGGATATGGTCGGAGTAGATAAGGCCTAAGAGGAAAGGCCTCATCTGCAATTATTACGTGAGGAGCTTTAACGCTGGTGCTTGGTAGTAGCTTTTCATCGGGAATCGGTAATTTTTCCATTTCCAATGCATTTCCAAAATTCCAGTTTGCAAATATTCCTCCGTCACTATTTTTCCCATAAGCACTTTCATCGATTATAATAAAATTATATTTCGCATAAACCAATGCGAAAAGAGCAACGAAAAATGTCTTTTTATAGTTATAAAAATATTGTAATAACCACATGTTTCCCATACAGGGAAGCGATGCAATTTGGAAAATCCCACATTTCCCAAAATTCTTCTGCTATTTGCTGCCATCGTTTTTTTTTTTGGTGTGGGTATAACAATATGCATCAACATTTCAGTTATAGCTTTACATACGTCCTTTAGTATTGAAGAAACTGTTGAGATAACTGAAAGGAAACGTTTGGAAAGAATCTCCCCTCGCTAAAAATCTGTAAAGTGAAAATTACAACCCATATTAGTCAAACGCAGGATAGAATTCCATATTTTTAATATAAGTTTTATTTTATGTTTTCACTTTCTAATTGTAAAAGCGTATGGGCTGGATTACGTGATTCCTATAGACGAGCTATAAAAAAGAAAAGAGAAGCCGAGAGTGGACAGGCTGCGAACAACTTAAAAAAATGGAAATTCGAAGACGAAATGCCTTTGTTGGAGCTGATCATGGTGGAAAGGCCATCCAGAATATCTTTAAATGTAGAACTATCTGAAGAATTAACACAGAATACAACAGAATACGAATCGCAAATTGAAGTCAACATAAAAGCAAACCTGATTTCAGATGATAATTTTGTGCTTAGTTGCTCCCCTAAAACAAATTTTTTACCATCTAATTTTTCTAAAAAACCAAGACTGTTGAAACTGCTTCATCTACATTAATGAAATATTTAATTGAACAACATGTAAGTAAAAAAACTTTTATGTAGTACCGAACTGCAATAAGTCGTAAGCTCATGTGCAGTTTTAAAGCACGCAATTTCCACTTGGGCTTGTTCTGAAGAGAAGCAAAGGAAACTCGATAGTAGATTTGCTTTGGAACTGACAACAATGTTTTTGTTTTATAGTGAGGAGGTTGTCGTCGGTTATGTGTGGTATAAAGGTGGTAAAATAGTTTTTTTTCTTCTAAAATTGAAGTGAATTTATGCCTCTTACATACCAGAAGTAGGATAAAGATCCACTAGAATGCCTTCAAATGTAACGCCTTGTTAGTTGACATGCGGAAGCAGCTACCAAAGATAAAGAAGAACTTGCGAATGAAATGCCTGATGCTTTTGTGGATGAAGTAAGGCCGGAGGACATGTTTTCTGCACCGAAGCCTGCGCTTGGAATGTGCGCATCACAGTTAATAATAATGGACCCAATATATGGTCACACGATTAGTAAAATTTAGCATCAGCAAAATGATGCCATAATGTCAATGCCAGTATTGAAAATTTCTGCAGCTGCTGACGGCCGGTACTATTTAGTCGTAGGTATATGCAAATAATTACAATTGAATTCAAGGGTGCCCAATGGGGGAACAATTGATAAATTGACCCAACATGTTCAAATCTCGAATTTTTAAACCGTACAGAAACTGATGATGTTCCTGGTGCTTTGTCTGGATTTCAAAGTGGATTCCTTACCAGTATTGGTCGTATACTAAGAGAACTACTACTGTAAGCTTACAAACAAGGGGATATCACATTTATCTATCCGATGTACAAGAATCTGTATTTTCTGTACGTTATAAAAGAGGTGAACTATCAGTTTCACTGATTACACCATCTCCAATGGATTACAGTTATAATCTTACTTGATTATGAGACCATTGCAACTGGTGATAAATTTGGAAGTATATCCGTATCACGTTTACCACATTATGTAACCGATGACGTAGATTAAGACCTCACTGTAACGAAGTCATTATGGGACAGGGGTTTGTTTTGTCTCTACAAAAGGCCACTTTAAAACTACGAGGCTCAGAATCTTTGTTATATGCATCAATTAGTGAATGAGTAGGTCTACATGTGCCGATCGCAAGCTTAGAACATCTGGAATTAATTATTTGTAACGAATCGCTCATTTAGGAGACGATGACGATGAACCTGAGTTACGTTCAGCTATGACGTTGGAGCAAGGAGATATGTCCTTTGCACTACGACCTCTTAAAAACCTTGGTGAAATGCAATTTTTGTGTTAATTATTAGCAGCATATGCAGATTTAGCAAATGAGGATACACCGCAATTGTATTTGTTTTACGGACGAGGAGCAGGTTCATCACTCCGTGTATTTCGGCATGGGTTAAAGGTATTCGAAATGGCTGTGTCGAAGCTTTCTGGCAACCCAAATGCTCTTTGGACGGTAAAAAAGAGAATAGACTAAATATCTGAATTTTTTTTGGATTAAAATGCTGAAAATAGTGGCTACTTACGTAGATGAGTTTGATGCGTATATAATTGTTTCGTTCACATTGGTTTGGAGCATTGGTGAAAGTGTCAAAGAAGGAACAGACAGTGCATTTTTTTGGACCAACTCCCATACTCATCTTTCGAAAATTGCATGATTTTCTGAGAAGTACCAGAGTTATGTGATAATTTCTGATTTCAAGCAATATGTGGTCAAAGGCTTCATTTATAGTAAGTATTTTACATACGATGCATTAGTTACGTCAGGGTTTTCCGGTAACGTTCTTAATGCACGTTGTTAAGAGCTACGTCAGGGTTTTCCGGTAACGATTTTAATGCACTTCTTACGAGTTACGTCAGGGTTTTCCGATAACGGTTTTAATGCATGTTGTTGGGAGTTACGTCTGGGTTTTCGGGAACAATTTTAAAGCATGTTATTAAGAGTTGCGGCAGCATTTTCCAGTAACTCTAGCGTTAGTATTATATGTGAATCTAATGAGACAATGGTGCGAGCTTGGGGGAACATCAGACGAAACGTCCAGCAAAAGTAGTGATGATGTAGTTGTGCTTGCATCAGGTGGAGAAGTGGACACTGAGCAACTCGAGGCGTGTTGAAGTCGGGATGGTCGAATGTAAGTAATAAAACTTTTATGTAGTACCCAACTGCAATAAGTCGTAAGCTCAGGTGCAGTTTTAAAGCACGGAATTTCCACTTGGGCTTGTTCTGAAGAGAAGCAAAGCAAACTCGATAGTAGATTTGCTTTGGAACTGACAACAATGTTTTTGTTTTATAGCGAGGAGGTTGTCATCGGTTTTGTGTCGTATAAAGGTGGTAAAATAGTTTTTTTTTCTAAAATTGAAGTGAATTTATGCCTCTTACAAACAGGAAAAAGAGCAAAAGGAACAAAGTACACAGAGTACTATTAATTCATTTTTTTATCTGTGGCGAAACTGTTGAACAATTTTCTCCTTACAATCCACACAAAGCGAAAACGAAAACTTTCTTTATTGTTTTGGAGATAGAATATGAAGAGCTCTCTAAAAATAACTGTCCTTACTTTCGACCAACATAAACGACACAAACATCCCAAAGCTGTACATCAAATCCTTCAGAACATCATTGTGGATCCACACCTATACATGCTCAGAGCGATGAAAATACTACTACTTATTTGAGTAATTCATTTGGATCCCGCAGTTCAACTTGCTGGGACATTGTTAAAGAGTTTCCGTCAACAAATACACACAAGGACATATAATAGTGTTCCTCCATTAACTTTTAATAAATATTTTTGAGTTAATTTTGGTAAACTTAATTAATGAGAATTCAAACTACTTACCGTAGACATACAGCTAGTTTTTCATTTGAAGGAATTGCTTCTCTGAATTTCGTGTTTTCCTTCTGGAGTTTTCGGCGAATTTTCTCATGTAACCAGTTAAATTAAGCAATACTCATACGGAAATATACATAAAACTTTGACTCATTATCGAGAAATGGGTGAATCCAGCACACTCGCTCTCTTTTTTCTTCTTCTTCATTCAATAAGGTTGCTATTAACATTAGCTGCTTTTTATTAAACTTCGGCATACTGCTGCTTAGAGCTGTATTGTTCAAAATCAACATATGAACTCAAAGATTCCTCAGAACCTTTTGTTTCTTCAAAATCAATGTTTTATTAGCCTATCAAATATCATAATTCTAACTTACTTGCTAAGTACTCCTAAGCTCTTATAATAAGACAGAGATTTTTATTATTTTTAGACTAATTTCTACCAAATTTCTACTTAATTATCACATTTTTATGGCTATTAATTGAAAGTTTCCTTCCCGTTTTATGCCGATATATGTACATGAAAAATGTCCGTGCCGGTCGATGCCTGCCTGTGCCGGGAAGTGTACAGCGACCTTCGCTGGAATCCGACAACGGCAATAAATACCTACTCATTTTTTTTATTATTTTCAGAAGTTATTTTCCCAAGCCCCCGTTGTCGGCCTCCAACAATAATGCATAAAAATTCTAAAGAAAAGATTTTCAGCAGATTTCCAAGAAATATGTTAAGGTTTCCCTACATCAGGTTGGGGCATTATTGGGGAAGTACTGCTGTCTGCCTTATTTTATAAGTGTAAAGTGTTTATCTGATATTATTACAACTTAAGTTTCATTTTGTAAAAGGTTTGCTATACAACTCTACCTAAAGATGTTGAACTCTAGTCCCGAATAACAAAATTGGACTCTATCAACACCATTGAACCCATTCACTTATATAACAATGAACTGAGCGTATTGCCATTTTCCTATAGGAAAGAATGGCACAAGTTTTACAGTTTTATCTTTCGCCATATGGCAGAGTTGAAGCCACCAACACAAAATATTTCTTACTAAAGGTTTTCTTATGCCATTTGATGTTTTTATGTTGGCTGCAGATACAATCACTGCAGAAAGAATAAGGTAAAAATAGTCTTTACCATGCTCCGTCTCTCTTGCCCATACGCAGAATTCAGTTAAGAAAAACTTTTGAAAATTAATGTCAGAATGAGTTTAATTCCTTTAAGCGATTAAAATATCACTTGGACACAAGAAAATTTATTTTTTAATTTAATTCGATTTTCGGATGTAAAATTTCATCTGATTGGTTGAGTTTTACATGTTTTTTTATGTAGTAAACGTTTTAAAGGATGCTCCAACGGTGATATACAGAAACACAATATTTGTGCCACATGAAATAGCAAATCGCTTAGCCCATTGTTATAAGTCAGTGATTGAAACATATTTACCCTTTTAGTTCTGAAACATGTAGAGCTCTAGAGGAGCATTTTATGTACTAAACAAATATGTGAGATGTATTCATATACAATACAAACTAACAATATATTACTACATAATTGCAAACTGAATGTGACTTTAAATTGAGCTTTTAACGACTATTATCAGTGTACTTAAGTTTAATACACAATTAATTACTCAATTTTATAACTTAAGCACAACTAGGTATTAACATAAAGTATTACATAAAGTATCTACTCATTTTCTTTGAAATGTTAATACCCATTGAGTTCTGAAAGTCATTAAAAAAACGGAATTTTAACTTATACTTTTATTCTTGTATATCAAATTTTAGTATTTTCGTAATTGAATGATAATTTCTAATATACATTTGTTAGACATCCTTCCGCACAACCTATGTATTTCCATTAGTACCTAATAATGAATTAAATTTAATGAATTACATATTGAAATAAATAACATTACCTGGAATAAAACATACTGAAGTTCTTTGGCCCTTGTTTCTAGCTCGCTCCAGACGATGCGCCCACTTGCCACATATTTAACAGAAGTAAATGCTCCGCATATATATCTACATTTCAAGTCTCATATCAGCCAACTAGATGGTTCTATAATTTGGCAATGCGTGCACTTGGACAAAGTTTGTACAAATTGAGATGATGCGTTTGTCACTTCATACAGAAGATGTGCTTATATGTGAAATGTGTCGTGCAGAAATATTCAGTTTGCTGCTCGTTTTTTACTGTGTTGCATTTGTGTGCTTCATAGATATCTGACGATTCTAGGGACCGAAGCAGTTACGTCATTGTACGAAAAAGCTTTCTTTACTTAGAATTCCTGACCGAAAATAGTTTTGATACTAGAAAAACAAGCGCGAGAGCTTTATACTTAAATTAATTAATTTAAGTTCAAATATTACACAAGTCGGGCGACAACTTCGTTTTCCACTATATATTTGGGAACTGCCTGAGAACGCGTCGACGTAGAGAGCGGAAATTTTGTACATGGAAGTTTCATTAAAATAGTTAATGAAATTTCAAAAATAAACTAAATCGAGTAAGCTCTTCTTGGTGTTATTATATCAAAATTTAGGTTTTTGCGTATACTTATACAACTCTTAGATGTTTTTACTGTACTGAAATGTTCTTCAGTAGGTACGTATACGAAATCATATTAAATTGGTTATTATCAGTTTTACTGTGAGGCGAGCCGCGCTAGAAATAGAATAGAATAGAAAAATAACTTCAACGATAACGATAAAACTTGCACAGAGTGCAGCTTCAAACCCAGCTCGAATGAATAGAAAGCCAAGCTAAGCAGACATTTTATATTTGCCAGAGAAAAAAATCAGCCTTTCAGGTTAGTTTATTAAACTTTAAATTATTATATGACAGAAATAATAGTTTTAGCACTTTTGCTTTAAAAAAGTTAAGTTTTCAAAAACTTTACAGGAATCGAAACGGCTCCCACATGATATATTTTTGTACATCCCACTAAATCGCCCGATCATAACTTATCATAGTTTCGTTTTTCTTTTGCTGTTTTGCTGTTTAAAAATTTCAAAATCAGCTATTTTCGGTCCCTAGAAAATGGAGGAAGCACTTCTAGCTAGTTCAGCATATGTCATTAGAGCAAGTTCCTATTTATTGCTAAAAAAAAAAAGAAAAAACAGAGAAAAGGAGATGGTGGATGATATCCATTAACAAAACCAGAGGTAGGTGAGTAATGTGTTTTGTAAATTTTCTAATTGTTTATATATGGGTATAACGTTTTACTGTCCTTAAAACATTATTTCGCCATCTATCTAATTTCTAAACTGAAGAAGTTAAAATCAAAGCAAAATTCTAGGACACGATGTTTAGAAGCACTATCCATTTTCGCGATGTTTTTTTATCTGTATAAATTACATGTCTCAAATAACTCATGTTGGAAGTAATTGAATATTGCATTGGCATCGGAAATTCATAAATGCTGAAAGCTTTAGAGTTTGTGGAAAAGTGTCTAAAAATACCGTTATTTCTCGGTACGTTGTGCCTTCGATTTGTGATAAGTTCACCTTCTAAGTGAACTTGATCGCACTCTTAAACATGAATTTGTATAACCATCTAGACGATTTGTTATGTGCGGTAATGTGCCGCATATTTCACTAGTCAACACGAATCCGGTGCATCGTTTGTGTTATTCATCTAGACGATGTGATGTTTCCCTACACTTGCCACATATTTGTAGTGTGGATATATTTTTGTAGATATGCGAGCTGCCTTCCACATTATGTCAGATTTGACTAAAATTTCGAATGTGTGGCAAGTGCGCGTAGCGTCCACTAGAGCCGGCTTAACACGAGTCCCTGGTCCGCCGTCTTCCAAGATCATCAGAATCTAAAATTGAAGGAAATAACTAAGGCAATTGCGTTAAATTAAATTTAGATCTACAAAAGGAGAAGGTACACTAAGTAATCTCACAAATTAAACGTGTAAACGTTAATGCAAAATTTCAATCTGTTTATTAAAAAAAAACTAACTCATTAGAAAACACAAAAAGACTTAACTAAAATAGTTTGAGGAATAATTCCACTAACTAACTTGTAATTTTCACAATTTAAAATCCTCCTGGCCGCAAAACTTCAAACATAATTAAAGACCTGGACTTAAATAATAGTATAATAGTTCAAGGTACATTCCGTATAAAGAATTTTTCGTGCAGAGTACGAATATAATAACGAATTTACATGAAAATGTAATTATAATTAGAATTATTGTTCAACATTTTAACATTTTTAATTATTACAGTGAGTTGGAAAGAGACGGATAATGTTGAAAAGTCTAGTACATTAATAACATAGTAAGGCCACATGTAAGTTCTAGCGAAATGCATTTTTTTTTGTATTTACCACAAGAGGAAGAACCCATTAAAAATTTATATGAATTTACTTATTTCTTGCCAATTAAAACAGATAATTGCTACAAATATCCTTTGGTTTTGTCCATAAAGATGAATTCAGAAATATTTGGGTAAAAGTCTAATGTTTTTTATATTTTCCTTTCTGTTTTCATTTATGTACATTTTCTATTGATGTAAACGCTCATTTTTTTATATCGAGATGATTTGGCAATTCTGATGAATTGGCTGGAGCAAATCTGTAAAAGCCAGAATACGTTTGAACTTGAGACGTAAGACGTTAAATGAACGTAATTTGCTAGCCATAAAATATAGAAAATTGTGATCAAGTGGTAAAATAAGCAGTGAAACCTTAATTAAATTGTGATTTATAATACATTGTATGAGTTAATTTATAGGAACCGAGTTAAGTTAACTAAATTTAAGCGAATTATTTGAATTGTTTTTAATAAAATAAAAAAAGTGGCAAAAAAATACGAATAAATTGACCACACGAAAGCACACACATGTTATCATTTAAACCTGGAAACTCCTGTTTTTCCAATAAAAATAAACGCTGTTACTGTTGTTCATGTAATAACTGATGTTGATGTTGTTGTCTGCAGTTTTTAAATTTGCTGTTGAAAATTTTGTTTTAACTGTGCTATTGTTTGCCGCAAGGTTTCCGATTCTTGTTCAGTGGCCATTTCTTGACCTATTTTCTTCCATTAAAAAATCTTGGCATAAGACAACATTGCGAAACGGGCACCGAATTTCTTTTAACTTTGCACACTAGTTCCTTTTTACTCACAAATCACAAATATGAAAACAAAATTTAATGGAAAATCATAGTTTCCGACATAATCGACTTTAAAATTCCTGAGCTTTGTACTGCAATTCACAACACAATTTGACATTCTCACAATTAATTAACTCTTCTTCTTCTTTTTAGTATCAAGTATACAAGTAGTGTAAACATACCTTCCGAACATTCGGGTTATCAGCATTGCGGTTTTTTATTCACTACGAGTATTCAATTGAGGTGTAGTAGGCAGCATTTGGAATAGAAAAACTTTTATTAAAGAAACACACACACACACGCGCATGCAGGCAGGCTGGTAGGGGTACACACGCACACGCGTTCTTCTCGGATACCTCTGCCTCGTCGCTTCTTTTCGTTTTTTATTTTGTTTTAATTAAAACAATGAATTAATGTACTACCCGGGCCATTGAGTAATAATTTGTACTCACTGGACACAGGTGTACAATTTCAAAACATGAGTGTCATCACATTGCATTGCGTTCGATCTACAAATATTATTTTCACAACTCCAACATATGTAGAAGATTAATTTTATATTTCAGAGATCTCCTGCCCACATAAGCAGAAGAATAATTCTGCTGCAGAGACTAATCTGCGCTTCTTCTTTATAGCAGCATATTGCTACACTTCTGCTCACACGCAGAATACTGTCAGATATTAATCTGACTCGTTTTACCGTGTCCAGCACTTTGCTAAGCTTGTGCCCTCACGTACGACGAAAGATATTTTGCTGCCCTTGTGCCCTCACGCACCATAAATAGGCTATTACTTTATAAAAACATATTGATACCACGTTGGGTACAATAAATCTATATTCAAAGCCTAAGCTGAATTAGTTTTTCTATAGAAGCATTTTGCTGCCCTTGTACCCTCACGCACTAGCAGCATCAATATTTTCTTTTTCTTTCATTCTGATGATTGATAATCAATTCTGGTTTTCTGCTTTTTTTCAGAACTAAAGGAACAAAAGAGAGAGGTAGGTTCTTTGGACGCAAGCAGACGCAAACGTCACTTTTAATTTGAATTTTTATTTGTCTTTATTTTTATTTTATTTACTTGAAGTTTTTTTTATTGACTTTTTACACTGAAGTTTTATAGTCGTAGTTTTAAGTTTAAATGAATATGTGATATTAGGTTAGGCGGATGAATTTAAATAACATTTTTATATTGTCATTTAAAAACCGGCCTCCCTCCCATATTCGAGACTAGTGTTCGAACCAAATTGATTCGAATATATTTTCATAAACAGAAAACTTCTGAAAGAAAGCATGCTGAAAACAAAGCATCAAATTTTTAGTAAAATTAAATCTAATTTTATTTCTCTTAAGCGAAAAACATGTACACAACCCAACATAGCCATGTATTTGTCATCTTCATAGCATATTGCACAAATACAACATAAAAGTATAGCCTCATTGAGCAAATTAAATTAAAATTATTATCAAAAAACAATTCCTGAAAAGGGAACATATTACAACAATACCATGCTGAAATTGAGTTCTGAAAAGAAAATAAATTCAATCTAATTACAATTTTCCCAAAAATAGGTACAACATCTATCAAAAGCATGTGTTGTCGTGTAACATACAATGCATGGCACAAATACAATCAGATCAATTTGCAACTCTAGCATTATCATCACTATAAATTCCATCGAACGGGAATTTCTTCTCTACGTGATACGAAATAAAATTTTTGCAAATAGAATTCAATTTAACACAGCAGCATGGGTTGCTATAATTTTCTTGTTGCTATGCATTTTGTTCGTTGCTAGGCAAGTTTTATCGCTAGTACCGTAAGAGCACAGCTGCATTGCCAATTCTTGTAATCATGCGCCGCTGCTACTCTATCAGTGGTGTCGTGTGCAAGCCAGGGCTATATAAACGACAAGCTGACTGATCTCGATCTCTTTTTGTACTTGGCATCGCTTGGCGTAAGTTGGCTGTTTAGGGACTAACATTTATATCGGGTATCGACTGATATTTCACTTCTAACAATTAACAATCATTTCTGGCTCGACGGAAATAAACGCATCTTATTTCGGGTCTCGACTGAAGATAAGATATTTACTAATAATCATTTCTGGTCTCGACGGAAATAAACGCTTCTTATTTCGGGTCTCGACTGAAGATAAGATATTTACTAACAATCATTTCTGGTCTCGACGGAAATAAATGCATCTTATTTCGCGTCTCGACTGAAGATAAGATAACACTTTAAGCCGGGTCTCGACTGACTTAAAGAATATTTTCTCGGGTCTCGACTGAGATGATCTTTTACTAACAATCATTTCTGGTCTCGACGGAAATAAACGAATCTTATTTCGGATCTCGACTGAAGATAAGGTAACACTTTAAGCCGGGTCTCGACTGACTTAAAGAATATTATCTCGGGTCTCGACTGAGATAATCTTTTGCTAACAATCATTTCTGGTCTCGATGGAAATAAACGCATCTTATTTCGGATCTCGACTGAAGATAAGGTAACACTTTAAGCCGGGTCTCGACTGACTTAAAGAATATTATCTCGGGTCTCGACTGAGATAATCTTTTACTAACAATCATTTCTGGTCTCGACGGAAATAAACGCATCTTATTTCGGGTCTCGACTGAAGATAAGATACCACTTTAAGCCGGGTCTCGACTGACTTAAAGAATTTATCTCGGGTATCGACTGAGATAGTATCTTACTAACATTAACGCTTTATTTCTGGTCTCGACGGAAATAAAGAATTGTTCTAACCAAGAACAAAGGGCTTAACATTAGCTTACAGCCAATTCCTCAAGTGTCAAGTTTTAGATCGGTGAGTACCAGTCACTTGTAACATTTTAATACTTATTCATAGGTATATCTATTTGACTATACTTTGACTTATATACACATATATATATTATACATTTCATGTGCATATCTATTTTACACATTTATTTTTATTACATTTTTTGACGATGTTATATTATAACTTGGTGCTAATAAGTGTTAGTGTAATACAAAAATCTCAGACCCAAACTTATATACAGAGTTTTGTCTCAACATATTTATTTCTGAAAATCGTATATTATAAATCGGTGTCAAATAGTGTGTTTTCTAGTGTGTGTTGATCTCTGACCCAACAATTTATATAATTATGTCTTAATACAATTACTCGAGATATTTAAGTTAAGTACGTGTGCCAGTGTTTTGAAGTTATGTTATTCTAACTTTTGCTCTACATTAATTATATATATTGAATATCTACTTATATATCTATTATTAACAATCCTGTGAGTGTTTTCCCATACTTTTGAATCGTTGACCTGAAACCTTTTTATACATAATCTGATCTTAATAGTGGGAGATTCTAAAAACTAAGTGCAGTAGTTTCTTGAAAGTCAAAGAAAGTGAACAGTGTTGATTTGTTGTTAGGAAATAGACCACTGATCTTGATCCAAATTTACCAGTGTATTCATTTCAGTCACTTAATCAAATTTGCGTGTACGTTCTATTAACCGAACAGCACACTACATCTAACATCTTCGAACAATCTGATTCTGGCATGCAAAATTGATAAACCAAATTTCAAATATTCTTAATTTATTTCCTGCCCTAGTGATATAAACTGTTTAGATATCGCTCCGCAGATAAAACATTTCATAGTCGATCTAGTGTTAGATATGTCAATCATAAGTATCATCTTTAGATCATAAAAGGAAAGGATAGGCTATGAGGAAGAAAAACTTAAGCATTTTTCTTGATGTAGTAGAATCGCATCGATGTATTTGTTTAGTCATGGAAGTCGTAAACTACGATATTTTCTGAGCGGGCACATAATTTAGTTGGTGAAAGTTAATCAAATATTGAACAAGTTTTATAATTTCCTGTCAGCGCGATTCGTATCATTTTTTATATATAACTTGTTACATTTTTAAGAGTTTTCCTAGTGCCCCATTTATTTGCTGATAATATTTCTTGTCGTTGCCTTTGCTTGACTGACATCAAACAAGAGCCCCGATGACAATTCAATTGTAGGCAAACAAACCGGCATTGGAAAAAGTTAATTTTTTTACCACGGCTGTTTATTTTTATTAATATTTCACTTTTGTTTTATTTTAAACACAATAACTAATTAGTAAAGCTATTAAGCTTACTTGAAGAATGCTTTTCCACGACAATAACGCCGCTTGTTTCTGCAGCACAACACAGCGCACTTCACCACCATAATTATAGACTCCGGAGTCTCGATTATAACAAATCTCTTGCACAGAAAACTTATTTCTACCAGTTTTTCAATATCACAAAATTATAAAACACTTTTATTAATGTTTTAACTCACAAATCACTAAAAAAACACCCGACCTAAGAAATGACAAATGAGAAATGTCAGAAATATCGAACTGACAAAAACTAAAACCCCAGCCCTCTTGTCATTTCCCTCCCGTGTCCACAAAAAAATTTCTTATAACACGTACACGAATTTTATACTAGATAGCCTATCTGTTCGTTTTATGATCTAAGGTATCATCACATGTTTGACAGAAAATGATTTGCTTGTTTGTTTGACTTTAGTAGCTTTCAAAGAATTTATTTTGTGCTGTATATAATTGATTTCTTCGTTAGCTACTTAATTGGAAGACTTTGTTAAGACTTTTATAATATTAGACAGGCCAGTCTTGTCTTCAGCTCGCAACTTCATTTGTGTAGCGAATGTCAGTTCTTCTGATCCTATTTCATTACGAAGCACTTGAGTCTTTCGTCTTTTCTTCATTTACTGGAGTCACTAAATGATTTCGTTGGGCGCTCCGATCGACATGTTGTTTGTGGTTGTCAAATGTTGCTACTATTTTTTTGAAAAAAGTTTCCTTTGTAATGTGATTCAGTCCATCCTTCTTTGATTCCAATTTTACATAGGAAATTTATGTTTAAAATCTTTAGTTGTTCTGTTGTTTTCTGTTTAACTCATCATGCTGATGACGTCGCATGATGTTAGAGAAATAATAATAATAATAATAATTATTAAAGTTGGTTACGTACACAAGATTTACAATCTTTTATCGTACTAAAAAGAAGATATAAATAGAGGAGTGAGTAATAGACATAGCTAGAAGAGTGATTAACAAAGATAAATTCCATAATTGACTGAAAGCAAATAACAAAAATAACAAAAGTAGAAGAAATTCATGTTATAATAATGAAATGAACTTACATCCAGTAAATATTGATTCTGATTTTGCAAATATTCTTAACTAGAACTAAACTATTACTAAAATTTAGAAAAAGAAAATAGAAAATAGATAGAGAAAATAGAAATAGAAAATAGACAGATTAGTAAGTAGCGATGCTATACATTCTTTCGTTCATTCTACAACGCGACGGATTTAATACTCTCTTTGAAGGCACTGATAGAGCCACTAAGCTGAATACGAGCAGGAAGTGAATTCCACAACCGCACAGTTTGGACAAGATAAGAATTTTCCATCACTGTTTTGTGAAAACGCGGAATAATTAAGTTTAAATTTCGCTGTGAGGTTGTTAACCCCAAATTTTCTTTTCAGGTAATCAGGCTTGCTTTTGTAAATCAGGTTATGCATAAAGACAAGAGCTTTACGTTTTAAATAAGTATCGATGGAGCAACCCAGCAGTCTAAATTTAAAAGGTGAAACATGATCGTATCTGCGTAGATTAAAGATGAATCTAATGCAACCGTAAAAGCTACTTCAACCCTACGCTTACAGTGACTGTCCAGGTTCATGTATACTAGGCTACCATAAGTAAAATGAGGTACTATGAGCGCCCTAACCAGTCTCATTTTCATATCAAGTGACATAACACTAGCAAAGAGCCATAAGCTCGAAGACCAGCATAGGCTTTGCTTAACATCAGGTTGACATTTTCACAACACTTCATATCTTCGGTTATAACCACTCCAAGATTTAAGACTTTGCTTTGCACAGGTACTACAGAACCGTTAAGATATATTGGCGGAATTTCTTCTTTACACAAAGGACCGCTGTAAAACGAAATACACTGGGACTTGGACGAGTTAAATAATAATCCATTGGTTGCAGACCACTCATGAATTCTATGCAGATCACTATTTACTCGTTCAATGCAATCCTCCAGAAGTCCTATGGGTCTACTTAAATATATCTGTACGTCATCAGCATACAGATGTATGTACCTTTACATCCTTGACCACTCTGCGAGGTCATTAATAAATAAAACTAAAAAACAGTGGGCCCAAAACTGACCCTTGTGGTACACCATTCCATAGCTCTAACACATCAGATAATCTACTGCCGATTTTGACAACTTGGGATATATCAGAAAGGAAACTTCTACTAGACTTATTGCAGATTCGCTGAAATTTAAAAATTGTGGAGGGTTTACGCAGAAAAATTGCATGGTTACGCAATCAAAAGCTTTAGAAAAATACAATAGGAGAAGAACACTAAAGAGATTTTTGTCCAATGCAGCTCTTAAATCAGCAGTTATCTTAAGCAAGGCAGTTTCACAACTGTAGTAAACCTGATTGCCATTTAGTTAAAAGCATGTTGTCGTCTAAAAAGCTCGCAAGCTGGTTATACAGGGTGATTCTGATCAAGATACCTTCCGGTATACCACGCGATTCCTTGAGGTAAGCTGATCAAAAAGTTGTTCCACATACCCCCCCTAGAAACTTTCCTTTAGGAGTGGTGGCCAGTTGAAGATATTCGTGAACCCCGATGGGAATAAATGAGTTTAACTATTGAACCACGAAATAGATTTTGGTTATTGTTGGCTTATTACATAGCCAAGAATAGTAGCTGTTGAAAAGTGTATTACTCTGTATTTTCTAATTAAGCATCTTTAAATTATTCTCAAATATTTCCAAATTTTAATTTCTACACACAAAAGTTTTTGAAATAAATAACGGTATTTATGAAATTTGTGGTACAGGTACGATCTGAGTTCAAGGCAATATCATAGCATAAATAAAGAAAATCGTGATCAAAACTGACTTGGCGAACTAATTTGGCTATGAAACAAGACTTTACCACTATCAGCTGTCATTAAAACATCTAGAAGTGTGAGGATTGGAGGTGTCAAAATATGTAGGTAATGAATTTATTACGTCTAAATGAATCGGCTGTACGCAATTTAAAATTGGAGGGATATCAGATCTCTGCGGAGAATATTCACATTGAAATCACCACCTACTATTACATTATCATAACGTTGTGTAGCTGACAGCAATGCATGCTCAAACTCACTTATGTTGTTTTCACTGAAAATGTTAGGTGGGTAATATGCAGCTGTCAAAACACATTTCTCTGCCCCGGTATTTAACTCAACGCAAATAAAGTCTACACCCCCACTGGCAGAAACATTAATTACTTTTGACTTAAAGCAATCTTTGATGTATATCGCAATACCTCCGCCAATACGATTTATTCTATCCTTGCGGAATAAACTAAAGCCAGCAATCGATACCAAAGCGGATGGAATACTATCATTCAACCAGGTTTCGGTTACAAAAATTGCATGAATATCACTGTTTAGCAACCAACTACTAATTTCCGGAATTTTATTACGGATGCTCCTCGCATTGAGAGAAAATATTTTCAAACCTTCAGCCTGCTTACAAAAAACTTTCAGCAAAATTCTTACCTTGTCCAGCACCTGTACCAGATCAGCCAAGCTCGCTATCGCCAGAGCCCCTATCAATGATTAAACATAAATAAAACAGTAAGGTTATAGTAGTATGACTTAAAGAACGATCCCAATCAACAAACTTAACAAAGAAAAATAAGAAGAAAGAAGATGTTGGTGTAGACAGAAAAAGATTATAGAAGACTATGATAAAATTAATATAGTGCAAGATAACACTGATACCCTGTTTGTTAATGTCCACTATTTTAATTTTTCCCATAACAACTATTATTATATTCAGCTCCACCCGCACTATTCAGTACTGCTTTAAGTAAATTCATAGTTTGATGAAGCTGGTCTCTGCTAGTGATTTTCAATGGGATGTCCTCCTTGCACTTTGTAATAAACAGAAATCCATTTCTGCTAAAAGCCGAATGCATCACGATAACGTAGACCTTCACGTAGAAGCGAATTATTACGCGGAGTAAGACTCTCGTGTGCATACAGCGGACTATCTGACGTAAATCCATGCAGTTGCGATAACTTAATTTTACTCATCCAAAAAGCTGACAGAAAGGCACGCTGCTCAGCATGCCCAGAAAAACGTACCAAGATTGAGCTGTTTAGTTCCTTTGCGGCTGGCTTTGGCTTTAAGCGAAAAGAATCCACATGAGGCGTTAAACTATGGTTGATGGTTGAAGAGATATTTCTGATTATGTCATTGGTTTTTTCACCAGCGAGATAAGGTACCCTTCGGATTATAACATCGCTCAAACGTTGCACTCTATGGATCTCCTCTATGTGATTGTGTGTAAGCCTGCTGGATTCATGCAACTTTTCAATAGAATCTTCACATCGTAAAATCCTATCATTGACGCTGCCCACCATGCTATCGAACGTGGCCATAATTTTCTCCTCTAACCGCTGCAGCAGACCGTTTATTTTGTCGACTATGACAAATTCCATCTGTGATATGAGCTCACTTGCAGATGCCTGATCAGTAGACTGACTAGATAACGCTGTATTAGTGACGATGATGTCTGATGTAGAATCCGACCGTAATCCCTTTCTTTCAGGCTTTGTGCTCTTCGGTTGTTGTTTATTGGCACCGGACATTATTGATTAAGCGATGAAAATCAGATTTCTGTTCACAACACAGCAGAAACTTTCCTTAACAAATTTTTGTGAAAGACACTCCCGACACGTGTTATAAAAATCAACTGAGCATACAATTAGATAACTTGAAAAAAAACTATAGATTTGGGAAACAAACTGCGGAGCTGATTGAAAGTACGTCTACTCTGTAGCCATGCAACTCACTGTACCCCGAAACACTGTCGAGTCTCAGTTTTGACTGTGGATGAACTCTAAAAGGATTTTAAGCCCCATAAAATATCTTCGTGTTTTTGTCATTGTTGTTAACTTTTAACAAAAAAGGTCAATATGGGGTCAACTGGATGAATCTGACACCATTTTTTGTTATAGTGCTTAAAAGAATCCTTTCTCTTTGATATTTTATAAAAATTAAGACCGGGACACACTCTGAGTACAAAAAAAAACCTTTGAATGTTATGAAATTTTAAGATAAAAACAATTGAATTATAATTTTTTTTTAATACTTGCTATTTTCTTAATAAAACGTAATGTAATAATATTAAATCATGTAAAAAGTATTGTATATATCCGCCTTAGAAAAATCCATACTGCACAATTTTTCACCATTTCGTAACAGTATAAAAAGGAATACTTTCAATAGCTTGCTATTGCAAAAAGTGCCGAGAACAGATATATGCACTGTGGAAGGGGATTTAATTCCGACTGAGCTGGTCATTACCTGATTCTGATATCACGCTGCGGGCAAAATAAGCAATATCTTTTGTTCTCCATCTGTTCAGCTACATGATCTACAATTACATTTTGAGGCTGGACGGATTCACTAAATTGACTTTTGGCACGCAGCTAAATTTGTGTGATCAGTTTGAGTTTTACTCAAACAGCGGTCTTTATCAATTTATGGTGTAAATTATATTAATAAAGTAAATGTAACATTAGACCCTCTAACATCACCAGGTAAGTCATGTTGACATCCTTTTCCTTTCCATTCGGCTAAAGCAATATCCGTCCCTTTCTCATCCTTTTCCTGATCTGTATATAGATCATCAGTAATCGCTTAGAACATCTGCGTTTTTATGAATAGCAGTTCAAGTAAATTCAGGCATATTTTAAGCAATATAGCTTGTGAGAAAATTATTCCGGCGAATATCTAAAAAAGCTTATAACTTTATTAAACTGAACTTCGTACTGGATCTTAAAATATAGAAATAAATACGTTGCGAAAAAGGATCAGCTAATTGAAGATTTTATAATGAAGGGAATCAATACGAAAATAAATTATTGTTTTCTAGATTATAATAATATTTTTGTTTGCTTTAATATTCCATGTAAATTTAAGTTTATTAGTAATACATTACTAGCATGTGATCTTGAAACACCAGATGGTTTTGTAACTTGTAACGTTGTGAAGGAGCTTCACAAAGGCAAGATTATTAACAACATTAACTGAAATTTAGATAAGCCAATAATTTTTTTAAATAATTAGGTTAAGAGCTAGTCAGTCTGGGGCAATCAGTGCTACATACCAGATTGACCGAATTTAGGAATATTTAAATCTAATCCAAATTTTCTTATTTTAACCGAATAATATTCAAACAAACGTATCCTTCCCATTCATTTCAATATAGTCCCATTTAAGGTCGATACATTTAGTCCAGCGTTTTTCCAATTTTGTTATTCTTTCCAAATAATTGGTTTCCTCAAGGCCCTCAAAATACGTGTTTGTTTCAGCGATGACTTCTCCGTTAGACCCAAATCTCTTACCGCCCAGCCATTTGTTCAGGTTTGGAAACAGGAAATACCGGTAGGGGGCTAAATCTGGAGAATATGCTGGATGGGGTAGCATTTCATAGCCCAATTTATGGATTTTTGTCATGGTGACTATACACGTGTGCACCGGTGGAGCAGCGCTTTCTCTTCGCCAATGCGGTAGATTTTGCTTCAAATCAATATCAAATTTGTCCAAAACTGCTGAATAATATTTTCCGGTTGTCGTTTTATCCTTTTCGCGGTAATCGATGTGAAGCACACCCCGTGCATCCCAAAAACTATGGCTATGACCTTGTTGGCCGACAGACCCACCTTGGCCGTCTTTGGGTGTACGTTCAGTCGGCGAAACCCACTGTCTTGTTTCGTCCGCGATTACGAAACGATGCAAGAACTCGTTCGAATTGCAGCTGAACATCGCCAAACATTCCTATGAAGTCATCACACGGGTGCGCTTATAGTCAAGTGTGAGCAATTGCAGCACCCATCGCGTGGGTAGCCTTTTCATGTCCAAATATTCATGTAAAATATAATGTACCTGCTCAGTTTAGATGCCTACAGCCTCAGCCAGCTCACGCACTTTCCATACTCCGATCGTCCAATATCATTCCACGGGTTTTATAGACTACATCTGGCGTGACGACCTCTTTTGGATGACCTGGACGTCCGGCGTCACTTGTGCTGGTACAACCACAATGGAACTCAGTAAACGAAATCTTCACTATTGAAATTTATGGTCCAGAGTCCCCATAGTATTTATCAAGCCTTTTCTTGTTTTCGGTGATGGTTTTTTTACGCAGAGTATAATGCTTAATCAGCACATGAAATTCACATTTTTCCATTTCCGTTAAAATTTCCGACGCAGTTTGCTTAAAATTTTACAGTAGTCTGCCAATAGATGGCAGTTTGTGGGAGATGTATTGCAATTAAAGTTACAGTGCGGGAAATTCAAAAACTGTCATCAAACTGCCCCTTACAAGTCTCTTCCTAATGGCATCATAATTGTGTGACCATTTTTTATCTAGGTTGCGTGTATTTGTTTTGTAATATTCGATGGATCTCTGAAGTTGATTTACATCACACAAGAGTAATTTGATAAAAGTTGATCTTATTAATAAGAATTCTCTTATAAGTTAATACGAAAACCATTTTGTTTTAGCAACTATGAGACTGGTGAAAAAGAGACAGTTTTCCTGTTATCTATAACTCAATGTCTACTAATACTGATAATATCAAAATTTTATCTTTAGAAACCTAGAAGATCAAGGAGTGGGAGGGGGGGGGGCTATTTTCATCTACTTTGGGCCATATCTTTATGACCAATTCACCAAAAATGTTGATATTTCTTTTTGGAATCGTTGAACTTAATGTCTGATTAAAACTAAAAAAAATTAAAATATATAATACTGCATCATGTCTTTTATCGGATTTGGTAAGTCATTCCATAATCTAATAGCATGCGGCGTTGGGTGATAAGGAAGGTAGTAACAAATATTATGTTCTGTTGAACCTAGAGAATACCAATAGGTCGTCGAGATATGGAGAACATTTAAACTAAATAATTTTAATTAAGTAAATTACTGAGCGATAATCAAGATAAATGGAAATGTTGCACCCCAAAATTAAAATTCAAAATTTAGAAATATGATCAAATATTCTGAGACTGTGCATCTAGCGGATGATAGAGTTAACAACAATCTCAACTTTTCTGCTATTATTGAAATCAAGATTTCCAAATATTTCACATCCATAAGTCATAAATACCTAGCAATGTACGCACTAAAAATAATCGCGTAGGCATGGGTGTAAAATAACTTGAAATCCATAGAGAACGAGGTCCTGCATAAACTCTACCCAAAGCAGTATTGATGTGCAGATCCCACATAAATGTTTTACTGAAAATTACCTTAAGAATTTTAGCTGAATCAGCAATAGGAATAACAGGAATAACTAACGGAAAATCATCCGTATTAATTTCACACATATGGATCAGAAAATACTTCGATTTTGAGGGATTAAGCGTTAATTTATTAGGCAGGCCGCACACTGCACAATCACCGACTGTAGTCGGTGACTAAAAAGTCAGTTGACTTTGCCCATTGCCCCATTGCGTTCGGCACCGCATATTGATCAATTTTACGTCAGTCAGCAACTAAAAAATCCGAAGGGAGTTGACGACTGGCAACTGACTGAATCGAGCCGACTGTTGTGCTCGGTCTCCATCAGCAACCTTAATATTTAATCAGATGATTTTTGTTGATCGCAGCGCCGTAAGTAAAGTTTTTTCTTTTGTTAAACCTTTTTGTCCTGATTAAATCACTGATTTGTATAAACTTTTAAAAAACGGATTAATATGTAATATTTACGGGGTGAGATCTCATTGCTTTTCTGACAAGAGCACCCTGAAAATTGAAAAAAAAATTAGTATTATTTGTGAATTTCCTCGAAGCTGCCAGCAATTTATGAATCTTACAGCTTTGATGAAATTTTCAACTTTTAAGTAAAGTTCGGTTTATTTTATTATATTTTAAATACATTCATATCTAAGTATTAATGTTTATACTCGGAAAGGATGGAGAGATTCTTTCACATCCATTTTCTTGAAATCTTTCTTCTTCTTCTTCTTCTTCTCCTTAACCACCAGTAAATTACTACAAGGTATATGTTTTGTTTTTGCAACTTTTAAATCGGTTACCTAGTGCTTAACAACATTGTGAAATTTTGACGAAAATCGAAAGTCCACACAAAAGCAACGTCTTTGATTCAATTACTAATCTGATAGAAGGCGATGCAATATGTGCACATGCAACGATAGTCAATCAGCAATGATTAAAAGTCAATCAGTCGGTGACAAGTATACAGACCAGTCGCTGTCTGGACAATCAATTGACTCGGCAGTGTGCCCTGTGTCCCCTGTAGACCAACCGATAAAAAATGCTACAACCAGTAAGACAGCCTATTACAAGCAAGTTTAGCTGTTGGCTACTGAAAATAGACCGTGGGATTTTTTTCGAATTTCTATACATGGCAATTTATTTGATTTGTTTATATTATTGATTTACTAGACATCTTCAGACCTGCTATTACTTATGAAAGTACATACCATTATGCGATCATCAATTCAACCCGAAGAGAGATTTGCTGGTAACTCTCAGGTATATAAACAGTTTCATGGTTATTTCTCCCCACATTTTTATCTTCAAATTGCTATCATATATAAGTTTTTTCTTAGCTCTACAACGTCTCCCAAAACAATGGCAGTGAAGCAGCGACAAAAATGTTACCAGTGCATGCACATTCATATAAAAGTTAAGCACGTAGATAGTTTCATCACCAAAAAGTTGCTAGCCGGAGGAACTGAAAAGTCAGGTCACTTCATACGCGCATTCTCATAATTGACTGTGGTCACAAAACAGTTTGGTGACAAAAAGCCTCGAGTGTGCGATAGATCTTAACATACTTTACGCGTACTAGTCCTGTTAATAACCCAAAGTATTTTAGAAAAAAAATTCTGTTAGGGTGCCCTCATGTCCTAAAGTGCCCAGGGCTCCCTCTTGACTATAGGCGGCCACCAATAGTGCCTGAAAAACTTAAAGAAAAACTGTCAAATCTTTCTAAAAAAACTGAATGCTTGTGCCCTTGTGGCCGAAAAAGTGAATTACCAGAATCAATCCACTAATTCGTTTGGAACGTTGTTAGTGTCGTTCAAAATCCTTAAGAACAACTTGTAAGTAAACTTCTAAAAAAATTTAATACTTCTCTGCGATCGTAAAATGTTTGAACAAATCAGGCTTGAATCAGTATCACTCTGAAAAACAACTAGGCTTCTACTGGAGGAACCTTAAAACAAAATTGGTTAAGTCAGTTTGCTTACTCCTGCTACAAGCTTCCCACCCAAGTCGTCCTGTTATTGATTTTACATCGGACGATCAGAGAGATAAAAAAAAATTATGATAGCTGACCAATTTCTTGGAAAACCTCGAAATTGTGTCTTTTTTCATCTATATGAGTAATCGGCGCAACAAAAATAAAAAGGCATCATTACGTGCTTTTTTCCAAAATTACTTACCATCCAGTGATAGGTAAGATAGACGACGATACTATATAAAAACACACAAAAATTCAAAAAAAATCATACAAGTTGTAAAGACAGACGTAGAGCTACGAGCGAATGACTATTATAAGGCTGAAATACATTGAATGCGACAAGAATTGTCGACGTCATCTGGCGTCATTGTTTGTCGCAGACGCAATACAATGAATGCGACATTGCCGTTGGCATTTCAAGACAGCTGAGTTTTGCGTTTTGTGATGTCTGCTGAAAATTTCGTTACATATTTTAAGAAAAAGTATAGCTGCATCTAAAGTTTATACGCAGTTATGCCAGATTTAAAAGAAAGGTACGGGAGTTAACAACAACACGATCTGTAAAACTGAAATGCCGCACTGCAACACGACAATTTTATTCAAAAATTATTTTGACGGCGACAATTGCGTGCCGCATTCATTGTATTTAAACATATACCCACTATTACTATTCATAAGAAGACAAACAAGAAACAAACGCCCAGCCCAACGCTAGTCGTCTCCGCAGGTTTGTTCTGTGGACGCAGCAGCGCTCAGGTTATAAATTGGGAAAAGTGCACTACATCATCAGCATTAAACGCTTGCGTCAGCTACACATTGTCTCCGTACTATACGAAAATCGTCTTGTTAAACTTTTACAACTCGCTCTACAGTCCAGCGCCACATAATGTTTCCCACTTCAATTCATTGCTAATGTGAGGTGGCGCTTTGGGAGTATTAGGGGTCATGACCCCCCGTGACCCTCCCCCTGAATACGCGCCAGCCTTGATACCACTTGTACAAAGGAGGATTGGGAACTGTTTGCAAAAACAAGTAGTCATAAATTAACTTTGCAGAATAAGAAGAGAAGTTAAAGTTATTTTTAAGTTTCATGTGAAGAAGTCTATGATTAACGGTATCAACTGTCTTGGACTAATCTAAAAAAACTAGTACACAATATTATTGCTCACTTTAAAGAGCCCTGGTCCAAAACATGATTGATACTTGTGCATAAGACGATTCAAAAATAAATAATGAGAATATTTGTAAAGGCATAATTTTTTCAATTACTTTAGATGGTAATATACTTAAATGCCAAAACTCACTAAAATCTGAGGTGGTGTTTTTAGGCACTGGAATTTCTTTAGTATTCTTCCATGCCATAGGAAAGCTACATGTAGTAAAACACAAGTTGAAAATATGTGGGAGTGTGGGAAGAATATAAAGCAAGCACATCTTATTGAATCAATTATTGAGATTATTAGCAGCAATCGCACAGGACGTGATGCTATTTGTAACAGCAAAAATATCATCGTTTGTGACTCGAGAGAAACAGTGGGGCTGAAGAAAAGTAATTATCAGCTTTGTAAGATTGAGATATAGGCGCATCAACTGTATCATCTAAACAGGACAGAAGAAATTCATTTTTAGCTGAATCAAGATCAATAGAATAATTAGTTTTACGAGCGGAACTCATTTCACTCATCCTCAAGTTTATCCATAGGATTTTAAGTTTAGATTTGTAAAACTGATTTTTAGCTATACGAATAGCTGAAACGGTACCATTGCCTAAGGGCTTATATTCCTCATGGAAAACAATAAGTTTTACGTCGTTTTCGAGAAAAACGTTCGTGACAGACAGGTGGATGGAACAACGAGCTATCTTATAATGGTTCCGTTTTTCCATTTTGTTGTACGAAACCCTAAAAATGAGCGCTCCCCAAACTATAGTTGTTGTGATAGAAAGTTAAGGGATGCACAAAAAAATCATTCAAATGAAATAACTTCCGTTCATCCAACAATTTTTCAAACATTCTAAAAATCAACGTGAAACCTACTAAACATGTAGGCAATTACTCCTACTCCTGCATTTACAATTTCGAGACTATCTAGCAATATTCTACAGAAAATTTTGATATGTGTCTAAGATTTAATGCAAATATATGCAAAGCTTTTCTTTATATTTTCAATCATCTTTTTAAGTTCTACCCGGTCTGTCCGCATATTCACTTTTATAAATAATTTCCCCGGTATGAAATACTTGGGTCTTTAGAATTCATCAAGAAAGAGGAACTAAAGGGAAACTATTTCTGAGGGTTATAAAATAAAACTTTTCTCTATTGAGGGAGCGAACTACATTACTTGCTGGTTCCGACAGTTTTCTTCCTTGTATCTTTGGCTTTGCCCAGAACATACAGGGCATCCAACACAATCGAGTTGTTTGTGCTTTTTTTCCTGATAATTGCAAGCTTTTGTATGCATTATGGAGTTTCAAAATTTTTACTTTCCCTCTTAACAACATCATAAAATAGCCAACTAGCGTACATGCACGTATGCATGTGCAACACCTTATTCTATTAAAATAACGGAAAATTGAGGTTTTCAATCTTGCAAGTGGTGTCTTTTCAAATATTTATGAGATTCCCTACCTTGGAAGAAGAGTAAATTTTTGGGTATTAAACATACCTCTACATACATACTTACATTAAATACGAAGTTCCTTCTTTACTTACAGCTCGTAAAATATCAAGAAGAGGACGCATTTTAAGAGAGCCGAACTAAGAATGATGATAGCTCCCAAGATTACATGCAGAGCAAATGCTTTAATAATTTATGAATATGATTTATCACTGGGTAAATTTATGTTTTTTAAAAATTATCTAAGTTACTTCATGGCAGTCTCCGGTACAACAAAATTATTTGTTATTCAACACGCAATTCTTGGTTTCGACTGTACGTTGTCTTTCACCAGATCCAAAACAACACCAATGAGTGAATTGAAAAACAAACGGGAATAGGAAAATGGAAAGAAATTAAGAAAAAAGATGAAAAAATTGAGAAACATTTTGGAAAAGAGTTGAAAAACCGATTTATTCGAATGAATTGAAACTGTATAAGCCCGCAATGGGCTGAAAAAGAAGAAGAAGAAAACAAGCGTTTCGTATAACAGAAACCTTGTACCTACCGCAGACGATCTGAAAAAAGATCAAAAAAGAGCAGCAACTTGACTGAGGTAATCAGGAAGGGATTTTGAGACACCTCAAAGCGCACCTTATACCCACCCGTCTAAACGGGGTCAATCCAACGCATCTGAGTTGTCTTTTCTGTAAGGTACCCTGCGTTATTTGATATTTTATTCGATATTTAGTGATTACTTACTTTCTCTGTAACAATGATCTTTGAGAAAACTCAATGCCTCATACAACTCTCAAGTAGTGCTATCCACACGCGCATTCCCAGATAAAGCAGAAAGTTTACTTTCCTTAGCAAACCGGCTCCTCAAACTTATCTTCTTCTTGGTCTTAGACCAATTCTAGCTCTTTTACTTGTTTTCGTGTCCGTAATTGGAAGGACATAGCTTTCGGGAAAGAAAAATTGGAATTGGCAACCTCTTCTGGGTATTGCCATACAAAACTTGAATGCGTCGACGTGGAGAACTCAAATTTTGTGTACGGCGTTTGTAAATAAAATGTAAATTTATGTTCAAAAACTGGACCATTTGGACAACTGCTTCGTAGGGTTGCCTTAAAAAATTTCGCTTTTAACTATATATTTGGGCACTGCTTGAGAATCCGCCGACATAGAGAGCTAAAATGTGGTACACGGTGTTTACATAGCAATGGTAAATACGACTTGAGAAATGGACCAAATTTAGCAACCATATAAAAATTTGGTTTTGGCTATAAATTTGGACACTGCCTGAAAACGCTTCGACGTGGACAATAGAAACACATTTTTTTTTCACTATATACTTGGAATCTATCTGAGAAGGTATCGAGGTGTAGAGTTTATATTTTGTACCCGGCGTTTCATAAAAATTGCAAATGCACGTCCAAAATTCGAGAATATCAGGCAACCCTTTCTTTGTGTTGCCATACAAAACTTTAGTTTTTCACTATATATTTGAGCACCGCCTAAGGCGTCGACGTAGAGAGCTGAAATTGTTTACACGGGCATTGTTTTTAAATTCGAATTCGAATAAAGCACCATTTTATTACAATGAACTAAGCAATATCTCTTATAATTAAAAAAAACACATTTTTTCATGAAATGTATTTAACATTCCGTGTTCATTCTTCTTGCCTGTGAAACCTTTTTTTCTTCTCTTTGATGCTTCTCCGAACATGCTTACGCTTTTCATTTTCTGTTTCCCGCTTGAGCATCCAACAGTAATCAACTAGCATACTGACGTCCCATCTTCCTTGGTAGCGTCTCTCAAGATCACGGACATCTTTGTGAAATCTTTCACCCTGCTCTTCGCTGAATGCTCCCAAGCTTTCTGGAAAATATTCAACATGGGAGTGCAGAAAATGAACTGTTAAGCTCATGTTACATCTTTGAGGTTTATACGCAGCCAGCATATGTTGCACAATGGTTTCGTAGTGAGGGTCTTTACTATTACCCAAAAACTTGTGCACTACGTCTTTGAAAGAGTCGCAAGCTTCTTTTTCTCCCATTGTTTCTGAAAATAGAGGATCGGAAACAGTTTTCGAATATCGGGACCAGTAAAAACTTCCTTTTCTAACTTAGCTTCAGACATCTTTGGGAACTTGGAACATAAATATCTAAAGCATTTTTTGGCAATGATTTTACAAATTGCTTCATTAGCGCCAATTTAATATGAAGTGGTGTCATTACCAAATAATTATAGTTTTCCTCCAAATGCACCGAGTGTCCTACAAGAAGTGATACAAATTCAATCCCATTATGCAGTAAGACTGCTTTGGGGCTTGTTTTTGACGAATCAACGAATAGGCGCCACTCGGATGAATCGATTTCAAAATACTTCATTAGTCATTGAACATCACTAAAAAAAAACTAGATTTCCTTGGAGAAAAATTTAGTGAAATCTCTCTCTCGTTGCCTATACCACGAAAATGAGGTTCCGGGTGACAGCAGGTTTTTATATTTTAGTCCTGATCCCAGCAATTCGGCAGCATCCTTTGAAAGGCCTAAATCTCTAACCAGGTCATTCAGATCGCTCTGAGAAAAAAGTTGGGAACCCTCATCAACAAAAAAATCTGAACCAGAATCACTTTGGATATCATCCAAATTGGGAGGTATGTGTGGGACTGGTATTTCAGAGCTGTGAGATACTGGACGACTGGCTGAATTAAGGTTTTGGTAAGATGATTTTTTTTTATTGAAACCTTTAACAGCTACTGAACAGATATAGCAGTCAGTAGTGTAGTTTTGCTGATCACGCCACATCATAGGAATGTCCAAACCAAATGAGTCGTTCTTACCCTTAAACCACAAACGAAGATCTTCCTCCCAGTTTCTGCATAAGTGAGGAGCCCAGGCTTCATCTTGACCCTAAGTTTCAACTTGAAGTAAGCAAAATACACTTTCTTTACGATATCACTTATATTTCTTTGTTGACTTTAAACAGTGTATTCACCACGTATAAAACAAAAGTTGTTAGGAAAAATAACACAACCTCTTGTAGCCATAATATATAGAAACACGAGCACAGTCACGTTTGAATGCAAAATGTACACTGAGTGTAGCTTGTGGAGCAACATAGATCCCTTCCAGTGCCCCCCTTCCCCGTTCCACTCATTTTCTCTTTGTGTTTATTCTTGCGTCTCACTCTAATAAATATTAAATGAAAGTACGAAATCACTTTTGCATAGAACTTTTAGAGTTATTTTTAGTACCTAGCGAATATCAGAGGTTAAACGGGCGTTTCACTCTAAATAAAATTACAAAAACAAGTTTTGCAAGAAACCCTGACGTGATGGAAATTTTCGAGTATTTATTCCGGTTTCAGTGAGTAAAAATCTATTAGAAACAGTATAAAAATCCTGTGCAGTTTATCGGTTACAGACCTGTGTAATGGATCAATATAAATTTCCAGGTGCAGACCTGTGTAATGGATGAATATAAATATTCAGCTGAAAGGATTTACAATTTCATCAACGACCGGGATCAGCGTCGTGCCCTCAAAAATTCAGCAAGTTTTAAGTCATAAAGGGAAAATTGGTGCGTTAACGTCCGCCGAAAGGAGTTCTCTAATAACATACCTAATGTGCATGAATGCAGGAGGAGCATTTGTGTTGTGCCCATAGCCGGATCTAGGAAAGTTTTGAAGGGGGGCAAAGACGTTATTTACCGCCCCCTCTAGAAATGATCTTTATTTGGGGAAAATTTTATTACAGTTCCAGGGTATACTAGGCGTCATATGTATATGACTTATTTATACTGCATACCTTGGAACTAGAACCAGAATTGTTAAAAACAATTCCTATTTGAAACAAATGATTGTTATATAAAAAAATTTTTAAATTCAAACAAAAATTAAGATCGATCGTTTGAATCTCAAACTGCTTTAAAATAAAAGGAAAGTAAAAAATCGTATCATTACAAATACAGTTTATTTTATACCAGAGGCAGACTTGCCATTTTAGTATTGATATATTGATAATGCAATTATGGCAATTGTAATATAAAATTTAAGAGACAAACTTCCTGTTTACGATACTAAAAATTTAATTAGAGAATTTACATTTGATTTATCACTTGATTTGTAATTTGGCTTAAGAAAGTTCCGCGCACGTACAAAAAGGCGAGCAGATACTGTGAAATTACTATATGAAAAATAAAAACCATATAGACACTTTGGCAAATATTAAATGTCAGAAAAAGTTGTAACCAATATTACAGTATGAAATTCGGTTCTAAAAGTTACGTGTATTATATGATTTATAACTATGATCATATTGCAATAAACTCGTATGCCGCGTACGTTTCGCGATTTCATTATTGAGCTCCAATGTACTACATACTGAGTGTACACCGACCGTATAACGAGCTGTTTTTCAGTATAGAGAAATAGACTTTCCGTTGAACGTAAAATGCAATATTGAAATTGCTAGCTTGTCTCCGGTATTATTAACACAAGGATAACAAATTAAAAACTTAAATTATGTTAGAGCTCAGTTTTTATTTTTGACGCTTTTCTTTCTCGTCTTAAACTACTAAAATTTGAGACGGTTTCAAAAAAATTCTGGGTACGAATTCTTGCAAAGAGTCGTTCATGTTGAAGGGATTTATCCGATTTTTTACTCAGATTCAAGGACGTTAACTCCGGCTAAAATGCCTAAATTTAGCTGGCATAAAAATATTTTCTGGAAATTCTGTGCTTGTACCTACTGCCTTATATGATGATGAAGTGGAACATAGGGTTGCCAGCCACTTTTGTACAATTTTTGAATTCATTTCATATGATACAAAGGAAAAATTTGAGAATTTATCGGAATTTTTAGTTTAATTAGCTTACAGAGGCTTACACACTTATATTTAATAGACAGTAAACTGCTTGACTGTATATGTATAAGCACAATTAAAAGTATGATAGCAGCAAGGGAGCTTTTAGATTCCGGAAAGAAGACTGAAGTGTTAAGTATGGTCTGAAAAATTTTTCCATTCTTGTAATTACATTTTTCTCGTTTAATTATGGGTTCAGAAGTCTGTCGCATTGCCACGCCCTTAAAACTAGCGCCCAGGGCAAGTGCCCCCGAGTGCCCCCCATAGATCCGGGCCTGGTTGTGCCGCCTTTGATAATATTTCCTCGGAAAGGAGATTATCCAATACTAATGAAAGGTGAACCTTCATGGGCTATACCAAAACCCTCGAGAATACTTCCCAAGCCATGAAACAGAAATCTATATGTGTGCGTTCGGAGTCCGTTCTCTAAAATGTTCTATATTGATGCTTATGGAAAAGTGCCAAACATTGACTTTATATATGCCATACAGCCTAAACTACTATCTATACAAGAAAATAGTCTTCTAGTAATTTACAGCTTGGTTCCTTAACTTCCCAAAGGCTACACCTCCTATATACCTTACTTAACAAAATAATGAAAAATTTTGATTACAAAGTAACCTTACCATTTTACGCTCACTAACTCTCAGCTGAGTAATAATTACATTTGTATATGTGCAGCCCGAGTGCGAATCTGTAGGCAGCTACATTCGATATCATCAGCCCACGGCATGCCATGACGGCACAGCGGCATACAATGATTACTCAACTGAGAGTTTTTGTTTGAAGAATCGTATTCATGTGGTTCAAATATTTTTTTTTAAATAATTTTGCTAGAAAAGGTATGAAAATTTTATTACGGTTCGGAAGATAAGAAAGCAAGCTTAAGATTATCAGAGCACCATTTTTCTGTATGAATAGTAGTTTAGGGCGGAGGAGCTAGTCAAATCAAACTTTTGCCAGTTTTACATAAGACCACTGCAAATATTTTAGAATGTAAGGACTCCGTTGGGCCTCGCATGTGGTAGGGAGGGAGTCTGTTTCATGGCTTGTGAAGTATTCTCGAGGGTTTTGGCTATACACGAATTCCATCCGTCAGGTTGGATTCATACAAACTGTTGATATATTGGTTCAAGCATTTTTTAGAGTACGTCAAGCCAACTGCAGATTCTCCACTCTTACTCCTATTGGATAGTCACGCCATCCACATAAAAACATTGAACTTATTGATCTAGCTAAGAAAAAACGTTTATTTGCAGTCGCTCCCGCTACATTTCAGCCATAAGACACAACCTCTTGATAGATCATTCAAGAAAGAGGTACTAGTAGGAAAAGGTGAGGAAGAGAAAGTCGAACGTCATACAGTTATTACCTTCCAGTTCTGATAATGATAATAAACCTATTTAAGCCTATCAAAGCTCCGATAGACATAAGATAATACTGAATGTTTATATTGTGGAAATCTCTATTATTCGGACACTAGAGTTGAATCTTCAGTACATTGTGTATCTTCTCACATGTGGACTCACGCGGAATACAGTAGAGTTGAAACAAATATATATTTATAATATTGTGGCGAAATCTCTTAGATTTGCTCCCCACGATGAAGAAATGAGCTCCCAATCTGCTGATGAAGACAAGAAGACAATTAGGGGAGCACGTCGGAGTGGGGACCACCAAAAATTACAAGAGATGGCGGCACGCTCCCCCTCGAACTTGCAACGATTCAACCTGGCAGGCTCTTTTTTCCTGAGCCCGAGAACGAGAGACCGTACAAGAATGTTTGGCGCGGCCACTAGAGTAGAGTAGAAGAAGAGTGATCAATCCAGTCAGATCGGAGAAGGAAATTTTATTATATTGAAGTATTTTTTGGTTTAAAAGAAAAAGAGGTTGTAATAAGAAGAAGTTGTTAATAAAAAGTGAATTATAACGTGGAAGTGAAAGAACGTGTTGTAATTTCTTAAAACTCCATCAAAATTTGACGAATTTCAGAAGAAAGAAATCCGGAAAACTTGCGACTGTACCGCGCAGACGGGTATACCCAACGGGGCCTTCTTGAGTCTCGAAATTAGTGGAGATTAGCCCAATAACGGCTTACACGAAAGATAAGTGATATTTACATTTACTTGAATTCTCTTTCACGCATAGACAAGAAGTACTTTCTTGAATTCTTTTTCATAATCGATCCAGAAACAATTGCTCTGTATTTTTCTGCGGCAATAGACAATTTGCTAGACCGAATATAGCGCAACGACTTACACGAAAGATAAGTGAAATTTACATTTACCTCAATTCGCTTTCAGGCATAGCATAGGAAATACTTTCTCGATTCTTTCTCAGAAACAATTACTCTGTATTTTTCTGTGAAAACATAAAACACGTTACACTTATTTCTGGATACCTTTAAAATTTCTTTCCGGCAAACAATAAGCAACAATTCCTAATACTTTCCTACAAGCGAACCAGTACCAATTTTTCGACTCGGTACCACAATAATGTACTTCAGTACCCACCACGTCTTGTGTTTCTTCCTGCAATAAAAGCAAAAGAAAGATAAATAAAATATTTCTTCAAAAATATTCCAATTCTGACGGCCGACGCATTTCTGTCTCTTTGAAGGAGTAAGAGCCAAGAGTCACCTATCGCCAACGAACAGCAGCTATCAGGAAGTGTTCCTGGGAAACCTCTTCTGGCCAGCCTAATTAGTTCTTCTTGACTGCCTGAAGATGGCCCCGAGTCCAATCTCCTCACAATTTCAACTAGACACCAAGTCATATTCATTGGCACGTGTCACCGCACCTGTTCACTTGTTTCGAAACGAGTGGTCATAACAATTATTCAATCGAGCGCTCGCACTAATTCTACAGCTAACACTGAGCATGTTAGGACATAGTACAAGTAAACACACTGCGCATCCACTGGTCTCCCGTCGCTTCAGTTCTCTTCGCTAGGCCTATGGTGTCTGGCCTCCAGGTGGGACAGATTACGCGAAGAAACGCTACCGATTTAATTAGATTCGCAGGACCGCTAAAATTTCAACCCGGTACGAATGTAAACAAATTCAGCATTCCTCAGTTGGTCATACTTACTACGACACGCCGCTGATCACCTGCGCAAGCCGTGTGTGATACTGAGTGCAACCTGGGCACTCATAGAAACATTACTCATCGTAGAGTTAACGAGAATTACACAAGTTTTTCTGCCAAAAATAGTTCGCTGTGACTCCATGTAGGCCCGGTGAGGAACTTGGGATAATCGAAGTTTCATCATATATGCGGGGGTACACAGTATCGATCCCCGCCGTATCAGAATGCTTTTCGGTTGACGTTTGTTTTGTTTCAAACTAAACACTCGAATGGTCGAATATATTTCAACTTTAACTTAAAGGTTGGAAGCTTGGTTATTTTAATAAAAGCTCCCTGCTGCGAACGATAGGGCTGTCCAAGCAAGACAAAAGGGAAATTGTAAATTTTCTAACAAAGAGTTGTTCGGTCTACCGCTCGGCCAGACTATTTTGTTCCAATATAAAATTGTGTTACAATATATGGTATATATTTTTATTATATATAAATGCAGAATTGTAGACAGCCTTATGTTGTTCCTCACTCTATGATGAATAAATTCTAATCGATATGTATTTACTGTCGGGACAAGAATCTTCCATTTTCAATTATCAACATGCATTGATCTGGTGACGTTCAATTGCCTAGCATTGAATATTATTTGAACGTGCTCTTCAAGAAATATTTTGCAACCTCAAATTGGTGACCATGTCCATATTGTAATTTAAGTAGCTATGAAGTGTATCATAAAAAATACATTTTAAATTTTAAATCTTGTTTTTATTTTGTTTCTTATTATGTCACTAATTATTTTAAACGAAAACAAACGAGTTCAATGCTACCTGCTGCAATAGATGCCCAGCAATCAACAGTGTTGCAACTTGCATTATACGATATTTACTTATTACGAATAAAAGCTTAACTGTGCAAACAACATTAATTATAATCGGTGAAGAAATTAGCAAATTGAGTGCTTTCTACCTTCTGCTTCCTTTCGTGTGAGACGGTATTTTATATAATCTTAATTAAAGTTTTTAAACTGTATTTTTAAGAAATTTCAAGTACTGAATTTCAAATATTCGTCTGAGGGCAAAAATGTTTACCTTTTAAGAGAGTTTAATGAACTTAATACAAATTATATATTCAATCAGAGTTTATCTCAATAACGGTTGCGTTTGAGTACCTAGCATTTTGTGGTCTCCAAATCTTACAAGAAAATGTAACAGTTATTAGGCATTTCAGCAGAAAAACTTTTAAAATATAAATCATTTTTTTTTTAATTTGACTTCTTAAAACAAGCGACTGAGGTAGGCGGACTGATAGTTCGACGTTCGTTGGAAAACTTAGTCGGTGTACTATTTATCACCTTTATAGGTTTTATATCAAGGAAGTTACGGGGTATTTTGTGAAAAAGGAAAAACAATGTACCTGTAACTGTAACCTGTAACTCCAAAATGGTTCAGATTGTCCTCCCCTGCCAGACATTTTTTTTCTAACACTTCAATCTATGGCCTGTTTCATTTATGACTACCAATTAAAAATCACCCTGTAGCTATTCTAAAAATCTTCTTGAGTGTATTTCTTTCAAAACATTCACTTCTATTTAAAATATTTACTGTCTTCCACTCTAACTTTGTAAATTTATGATTTGAAGAAATAATTCCTGATAGATGAGAGTTTAAAATAAAATTCAAATAAAATATTAGATAAGTTTTGAGTCCTCATAAAAAAATTTAGACAAAAATACCGTACTCTATAAAATACAGGCATGGATTCGGATGAGGGGAATTATTAGAAAATATTTAATTAATTGAGTTATTTGAAAAAAAAATATATATAATTCAACTTCAAAAAATTATAAAAAATATTTTTATACCAAAACTTAAAACAAAAACAAAAATTTAATTCATATTGTGTGCCTGTATGTGTATAAGTTTTTTTCAATAATTTAAAAAAAAATGTTCTTTCATGTACACAAATAATTCAATAAAATTTAAAATAGAAGACAAGTAAAAAGGCTAGAATTGAACTAACAAAATAAATTCTTATGATGCCCTAGATATCCTCGTTTTTCGAAGTGGTTTTCGCATATATTTATAGAACGGTTCGTCAAGCAGAAAAACTGATTAAAACCAGTTTTATAGGATATCATATTCTGAAGAACTTGTCAGTACATTAAAACCGTCTAAGACTGTTCGTTTTTACAGTATACGTAAAATTCCTAAATTTTTATATGACAACACCAAGAAGGGGTTGCCCGATTTAGTCCACTTTCAAAACTATACTTACTATTTTTATGCAAACAGTGTGTACACAATTTCAGCTCTCTACATTGACGCGTTCTCAGGTAGTGTCCAAATCTGTAGAGAAAAACGAAATTTTCATACGGTAACCCTGCGAAAGAGTTGCCCGATTTATCCCATTAATTTTAATTAATTAATTTTACTTTCTTTTTAAAGCCCATGTGTAAATTTTCACCTCTCTTGCGCTCTCGAGTTATCGTGAGGCCGGACGGACGGACATGCAAAAATCTAAATAACTTTTAATTTTATGCATGGGTGTCCAACCCCATTCTGCTCTACCATCATTATTTCTAGGTGTTACAAACAGACGCCAAACTAAGTATACCTAATTATTTCATTTAGGGTATAATAAGATAAATTGAAATCCTGATCTCAAAATTTTTACGGCAAGTTGACGCATGTTAATGTGTTCAAGTGCTGCAAGTAACACGACAAATTGTGTACATTGGTCTCAGATTTAAAAATAATAAAATAGGTGGTAATGTATGAACCATGTTCTTTGTGTGCCTAAGTTCGTTCAAAGAAACGCAAACAAAAATTGCATGCATAGTTTTTACCAGAAGTTTAATGGACGACTGAGTTTTTAAGTGTCTAATACTAGTGACACACTATACTTTTAACTACCTCATTAAAGCCCCTTTCCTCATTATATGCCGAGGAAGACTTAGCGCATTACCCAACTACGTATTCAGTACTTAATTAAATTTGAATGAGGTAAACCGGTCACTACATATCAAGTCCGCAAATTTTTCTGATTGGAAACTGTCACAAACTCTTGGAATATCCAACCTTAAATAGCTGTCAAATAGACAATTTTGATTTAAAAATGGAAAATAAAAAGGAATGATACATAAAAACAACGCGTGAAAAAAGGTGCAATTGGAGAAATGTGGAAGTTTTGCAGTTGATTGATGTGTGTGCCAGATAAGAGAAAAAGCTCAGGAAGGTCCGGAAAAATTCGCTTGTTTACAAGGTAATGGCGCAGAAATTGATGGAAGGGTGCGGGACTATCGTTTCGGTCGGAGGGTTTAGTTTCAAAATCAACAATTTGACACAGCGATACTGGTAAGCTCACATGCTTAAATACGGAACCATAAAAATTAATTAAATATATTGTAAAACTGAGAAAAAAACAGTCGGGGCGTCAGGTGATTCGCCCTTTGAATGGGAATTTTATTCAAAAATACATGGACTGGTGGAAGGATGATCCTTCAGTAGTCGAAAAATGTTCGAATTTGAGGAAACAATGGTACCAATAATTTCAATTAAGTTTTATTGCATAATAGAATAGAATAGAATAAACTTTATTTCGGTAAAGTACACAAGATTGAAATCTTATTGAGTACAACTATTGTAGTGGAGCTAGAATCATTTACATCGAAAATCAAAGAGTAAATAAAAAATAAAAATAAAAAAAAAAAATAAAATAAAAATAAGTATCATTAAGTAGGAGTTACAAGTCAATTCAATTGATGACGGTGAGATAAAAAACTGTCGATCAGGGAAACAGCTGACGTGCTAAAACTAAAGGAGAATAACAGCTTCTGGAGAAGAATGCGATAGTCTACAGAGTCGAAGGCTTTCGAAAAATCCAAAGAACGCAGTTTCACAGCTATCGGAAGCGCGGAATCCGGATTGCCAACTCGTTAATAGGTTGCAGCATTCCACATAAAGTAGTATTTGCTTGTACATAAGCTTTTCTAGTACTTTTGACAGAAAACATAGTAAACTTATTGGCCTGTAATCAGCGTGAGTTTCAGCAGGGGTTTTCTTGGGCACCGGCAGTACAGTTGCTATTTTCCACTCACTAGGGAACGTGAATGACATTAGGCAAGAGTTAATAATATGTAAGATGTACTTACCAATGTACGGGAATTACATTTTGATGAACCGTGGTGACAAGCTGTCTGTACCGATTGCATCAGACTTCATACTACTGATAGCCACGGTAAATTCATTTAAATCAGTCCCACCGAACGAGAATTTGTTAGAAGGATTAGGGGTAGCATATTCTTCTAGCAGATAATCAGGAATGCCGGGTTGGCTAGTTATCACAGGTTAGTTTCCAGCGGAAATGAAAAATTCATTTAGTTCGTCAGGGTTTAGACTACAGTCATCATTCCTGTCTTTGCCATATACACTCGTCGGTTTTAAATTTCGCCATAGCGTTCGGGGAGGAAGGCTGAGGTTGAACTTAGAAGAATAGTACTGACGCTTAGCACGTGTGATAGCCAGATTAGCTTTATTTAGTGCAATCTTGCATAACCTGGGCGCTTCAATTGTTCTGAGGCGCCTATAACGATGATACAGATACTCACGTTTAGAGATAAGAAATCGTATTCCTTCAGAGAACTACTGGCAGCCATGCGTAGTTACACATTTCGTTTTGACAGGGACATACTTTTCAAACAGATTAGTAACAAGCTAGTTAAATGTAGACACTTGGTGATTTGCGGAGACAGAGTTAAATATCGTGTCCCAACACAAGGATGTACATTCATCTATTAGAGAATTAGCATCAATGTTATTATAATCGCGGAAGAAATAATAGTTATGATGGAGATTCGGATCTAGAGAGAATTCATAGCTCATAAATAAGAGATCATGGTCCAAAATGATTGGTGGATCAATTTGGTCGTGCGAGAAAACCTTGTCACAGTCGGCTACGAGAATCAAATCGAGAATCGAAGGATTAGAGTAAAGTAAGGATTAAAGTACGTAGGAAATGAGTTCACAATATGCAGGTGGACAGAGAGTAGGAGTTGAGAGAATTGGTTAACTAAATTATCATTCCGTCTGAAATTGACATTGAAATCACCTCCCACAATCACATTCTCATATTGTTGCCCTACATGTGACATTGTATTCTCAAACTCGCTAGCATTAGTAATGCCAAAACAGTTGGAAGGACAGTATACCGAGGACACGACGCACATTTCAGTTGTAGAGCCTATCTCGGCGCATTTGATTGATTGTTCTTTGGGAGAGGCAATCACCTTAGCTCTCAGGAAATCTCTAACAAAAATCGCAACCCCACCGCCTGGTCGACTTTTGCGGTCGTTACGAAGTAATCTATAGCCTGGAATGGATATAAGTGCTTAGGGGACAACGTCGTTCAACCATGTTTCACATACAAGAATTACATGCAGTTTTAAGTCAGAGAACATATAACGAAACTCGTCAATTTTATTTCTGATGCTTCGCGCGTTTACCGTACAGACATTCAAACCGAGTAGTGCTCTCACCTTGTCCAAACATGAGTAACTATTCATTATCAAGCATACAATGGGGACCACCAACGCATTCATCAAAACTCGCACGACCCATAACAATATATAAACAGGACAATATAAAATGATAAATCTCCGCAACAGAAAAGTATATACACGACCAGAGAAGGATATTCGAAAAGATTAGCATCATAAATTCATGTAAGTTTAAATTATAATAGAATAAAGAAGAAATCCAAGTATATAGCTAACTTAAGCAATAAATTCAAACTTATAATTAATAATCTTTTAAATCTAAGAATTTGTATAGCAAGTAATTCAGATAGTTATATAGATAAAGCAATAAATTCAGAGAATTCAAAATTAGAGTTATTGAGCTTTAAATCTAAACATATAGCTAAAACAATAAATTCAAAGTTAGAATAACTGAGTAGTTTAGAAGTGAATCCTCAGCATCAATGGATATACTTCAACAATCGCTGACAATTCAGTTTAAACTATAAGCCAGCAGCACAGTACGGTAGTGTTTATAATCTCCCATGTACATCAGTGATCAGTGCAAGGTCATTAGCCCTTGTCACTGATCAGCAATACGGGTGTCCCCAGCTGTGGTTATTGAACTGCACGGTCTGGGTACTGAAAGCAACAAATAGGCATAACACTATTGCTGTTTTGTTTTTTCCTCGCTGTGTCGTTGACTGCAGCTGGTTGCCCCTAAATAAATATTTGTGTTGTTGTGTGTCGCTCTTTCTTCTCCTTTTTTTTTTGATTTGCTTTGGAACATCCAGAATTTTATTTTAGAATTTTGCAACATTCACGGATTGGGGGCAAATCGTTTTTCGGTGTACTGCCACCTTCAATCAAAAAATCCGACAATTCTTGCGCTAAGTGAAACCAAGGTCATTTCTGATGCTGATTCTAATCAATATCACGTCCCTGGTTATAGCTTAGTGGCTCTTTTTTCTCCACATAGGGGGATCGCAATATATATTCGGAATGATGTGGCCTTTACATTCTAAAATATTTTCCACCTTCTGCCAATCCTGATTTTAATTACATCTGGATTAGGTTCAAACTTCACAGGCACATCATCTACTTTTGCTTCCTTTATTGCAGCCCAAATATGTCTGACGTCGACACGGTATCCGCATTTGACAATATCTCCAACAATATTGATCATTTGCTTTCTGTCTCCCCCTCTTCCGAAATCGTCCTGGCAGGCGATTTTAATGTCCATAACATACCGTGGCTCAGACATTCTTCTACCACAAGTCCTGCGGGTCGATTCGTTGAACTATTTTGTGAATCTTTCAATTTACATCAGCTAGTGGATGCACCGACGAGAATACCTGATGCAGCTGGAGATAGGGCCAATTTACTAGATTTGTTTCTGTCATCTCACCCTGACAAATATTTCTTCTCAGTCGGCTCCCCTCTTGGTAATTCAGACCACTGTCTAATCACGGCTTAATTTATCACCTCAACTCTATCTTAGAGATATAGATTGGTCGGTCTGTTTTGATTCGAGGGATGCTGATGAATGGACATTAGAACTTAGTAACATACTAAGTCTAGGCATGCGTGAATATATTCCGTATTGTTACTGCAGATCTCAACAACAGCAAAATCGCTCTAGGTTTAACGATAAGTGCAACCAAGCTATAAAAGCGAAAGAGTCTGCTTTTCGCGCCTATCAAGTGCATCCTTGTCCAGAACTGAAAGAAATCTACAAGACTGCACGGAACAACTGCAAGTCCATTAACCAGAGAGAAAAATTTCTTTTTGACCAGAATGTTAGATAAAGAATCTTGGCAATCCGCAAAGGTAGTAAAGGTTTCTGGTCCCTGGTCAAAACCATCAGGAACAACTTCACCAGTTCCTCTATACCTTCACTACTTAATAATGGTGAAGTGGTTGTTGACTCCCTGGATAAAGCTAATATTTTGGCTGCTAGATTCGCATCAAATTCTTTTATTCCACCCACTTCACAGGCACCTGTCGTGCATCCCCCGTGCGGATGTGTACAAGAGCCAATACACATCCGTACGAGAGATGTGTTCAAGGTCCTTAAAGGAATCAACGTCTCTAAAGCCGCAGGCCCTGATGGTTTCTCGCCCCTATTAATTAAAAGCTGTGCCTCATCCTTGGCTAAACCTCTGCGCAAACTATTCTACCTGTCCTATTCGAC
Organism: Dioctria linearis; assembly: GCA_963930735.1. NCBI lineage: Eukaryota > Metazoa > Arthropoda > Insecta > Diptera > Asilidae > Dioctria > Dioctria linearis. The sequence goes on along the minus strand of OZ005740.1, from coordinate 243,000,899 downwards.
AGGAAAATTTCCAACTGCTTGGAAACTAGCTCACGTTCAGCCTATTCCCAAGAAAGGAGAGGGTAGCGATCCCTCAAATTATCGACCAATTGCAATCACTTCGATTCTTTCAAAAGTCTTTGAATCTATCATTAACTCAAAATTAATGAAGTATCTGGAAACCAATCAGCTCATCAACGATCGCCAATACGGCTTCCGGCACGGACGCTCATCTGGAGACTTGCTGACTTTTCTTACGGAACGTTGGAATCGTAGTCTTCACAATTTTGGTGAGTCAAAAATCGGTGCTCTAGATATTTCAAAGGCCTTTGATAGAGTCCGGCATCCAGCCCTTTTAGCCAAACTAAAAGCACTTGGTCTTTCCCCCCCCCCCCCCTTTTTCTATTATGGATTGAAAGTTTTTTATCTAGTCGCCAAATACCTGTTGTATTAGATGGCGTTATATCTGAACCTCATCCTATTAATGCCGGTATCCCCCAGGGCTCTGTTATTTCTCCGACTCTATTTCTAATCTTAATTAATGATCTGCTTTCCCTTACTTTCAATCCTATCCATAGCTTTGTTGATGACACTACCCTTGATTTCGCATCCTCCTTTGACACCCTTGCGGATTCCAGAGGGAAAGCCACATGTGTTAAACGAGACTGCATGATTAGATCATTGAATAACGATCTTGACAATATTCTCGCTTGGGGCAAAGTGAATCGCGTCGAATTCGATGCATTTAAGACCCAAAACTGTCCCATCTCATTAAATCCACACCATCACTTAACCACTCCCGTTTCGTTTGATGGTGCATTAATTTCTGATTCACCGTCACTAAGCATTCTTGGCATTAATATTTCCAGTAAGTTAAGCTGAACAGATCACATCTTCTCGGTTGCCAAAAAAGCATCAAACGTCTTGGTTTTTTGAAAAGGTGTAAGAAATATTTCAGCCCATCAAATTTAGCGCTCCTCTACAAGTCCTACATCAGACCTAGAATGGAATACAATTCCCATAGGTGGGCCGGGGCTGGTCGCACAGCCTTAGCTTCATTGGATATTGTCCAAAAGAGAGCCTGCAAGCTCAATGGCGAGGTGGCAATTACTCGTCATATCGACTCGCTCGAGCACCGTCGCAATGTTTGATGCCTTTCGCTCCTTTATCGCTATATGCATGGTCAATGTTCTGATGAAATATCTAGTCTGATCCCTTGTAGAATAGTTGCACGCAATACTCGCGCTGCATCCCGCGCTCATCCTTTAACCCTTCAAATTACCTTCGGCCGTACACTAAAATTCCGTGATGCTTTCTTATCCCGAACAGTGCGAATGTGGAACAGTCTACCATCTTCTGTCTTTCCTCCGGCATACAACCTGCGAAAGTTTAAGGGCAACATACATCGGCACCTCCGCCGCTCTCCTCATATCCCTTAATCCTTTCCCTATCTCCTTCCTGCCACGCTGTGCTTTGCATCATAGGGTATCCCCTGAGCTTGGCTTAATAATATAAAAAAAAAAACAAAAAAAAAACAATAATTATGTAATTGCTCTTGGCTGATTATTTTCATCTCACGGTCTTCCTGGCTACGCTTAATATATAGAAAGCCATTTCTCGTACGTGCAGAAATTTTTTTTCCGAATTTGCGGAGCTTAATAATTCCTCGGAGGAGAAAAGAATAATGCGGCGATAGGCTATTGCTGATATAGACAAACGTTTCCGAGGAGAAACCATCCAGCCTCATAATTGGAGACAAAAAAGCCTTTTGCTCTGCATGACAAGATAAATGCTCCCCGTCATCTGCGACGAAGGTTATTTTGCCTTAAGGCGAAAAGAATCAGTTTAAGGGGAGGCCACATGTCCAATTACTGCAACAATGTTTTTGACGATGCTAAGCACATGCTCATTGGGTTGGTGTGGTATGCTCCGTATTATTTCATCGCTTAATCGCTGATCATCGGCATGCTCGCGTAGAATGTTTGCCGTCCCCTGCAGCTCTTTAATAGATGCTTCACAAGCAATTATTCGACCGTTTAGAGCAGAGATGATTTTTGAAGAGAAACGTACTTCCAACTGATCGATCAATTTACTCATTTCATCAAATAAACGGGTCTCCATTGTAGTCACCAATTTTTCTACTGCAGCATCTGAAACAGCTGCAGGGCCCGGACTATCCAAATGGCACTTACCGGCCTTACGGATGTCGATTGTAATACTCTCCTCAGAATTTGTAGTTTATGTAGACGGTAGCTTTTCCTTCCTTCCCCTCGTTACCATTTGTGGACACTTAAAAGATCAGCTCACATACATCAATGCAAGTGCAGCACAATACAATTAGCAATCGCCCGCTTAATTTAAAAGAGTTTTAAATGATCTTCTGCACATATGCACTAGAGCTTTATAAATAATCGACTGAAGCAATGATTAATGATTAAAACACCTGTTGAGCAGATAAAATTTTCACGTAATAAAACTACCGAAATGCCGATTTAAAGGTACTAATTACGGGAGCTGGACTGAAATACGTCTGTTATCTAGCGTACATCACTGATCACTAATAATCTTACAAAACTTTACAAATTTTCAGTCCTCTTCGTTATCGCCAAAAATAATGCCTGAAACCCCCAGAAACACCAGATACGCTAGAAATCGACGCGATATCAGCAATGCCGTCCACATTAAATCTACCAACCCAAGATGAGGAAACTCATACAACCGTTTAATCACTATCTTGTTTCGCAACTCCATCATCGTCTAAGGCATCGAAAAGACCTATAAAGAAAACAAAGCAACAGCAAATTTTAGATCCGTTCAAAACCTGTAAGGACATAGCGAACAAGATAGCATAAATCAAAATCTTCTCGAGGAAATGCATAATTTAGTAAAAGGGAATGTTTTAAATAAAAGTACACAGTTTCAAGATGCAATTTTGAAAGCAATCAACAGGAATTATGAAAAAACTAATAAAAAAATACATGAATTATTTATTTCGGAAAAATGTTTATAATACTCACTAAAAGACCTTGCTACAGCATTTCTTATTTGTGTTCCTGTCACATCAGTGTCTCCAACTGTCATGAAACTATTTGGTTGATTCTGGCTCAAATAACTATGGCTTTGTATTTCTGTTTCTTCGATCCAAGCTTTCCACACCGTGTCATTTTCTTCTTTAAAAACTTGTGAAGTACATACGAAGCTTTTATTATAATTGGCGCATTGTTAAAATTGACTTCGAGACAAAAGCATTTTAAACGACTCTTCAACATTTTGAAAATTTGTTGTTGAATAATTTTTCTACGATACGCTTAATTTCAATATATGGATAGGGTTTTAACAAAACTTTACATAGTCTAAATGCGGAGTCACCTGTCAAAACTACTGGAACATCACTTGAGCATATGCTTTTTTTTAGAGCACAATATAGTGGCCTACTATCATTATGCTTTTTTCAGAGCTGATGTTTCGAACAAATAGGAATCGTTGCAACGCCCTGGTGCTGGAGCACTAATAAAAGAAAATCTGTTCCTGAGAATGACTGTATCGTATTTATTTATAAAGTTATACAGTATAAAAGCTGTACCATGTAATCTACAACTGCCATTACAACAATTGAGTACCAGCCCTTTTAATTATAATTATCAAGAGCTTCTTCTTTTGGGGGTCGCACTTCAATATGACAATAATCTAAAAAGAGGATACACCATAATTGATATCACACCACTTGAACTTATATTTGGTGAAATATCGAATACTGTACCTATTGCGCCAAAGAATTGAAGAATTGAACTCACTATTTCAAATCCGCTTACATGCTCTTCAATTTTTTCTTTACTGGGTGGATATGTACTCAAATAATCTTTTTTTAGATTTATCCAAACGGCTGTACTAAATTCATTAACAATTTCTCCAACAGCGGAACGACCAACTTCAAATAATGATGCTATTGTACGATACTCTGCTAAAGATGCAAGTGAACACAGGGCGATTGCTATTCTGTTAGACAAATGAATAGCTTTCCGCAATATCGTATCTTGCCGTTGGAGGCAACTAAATTTTTCAACCAACAATTTAAATGAGGATTTACTAATACGAAATGAATTTACTTTCACTGAACTTTGGTACAGCTTCTTCCCAAAACCTACTAGTTCGATGCTGTAGAAGTGATCATTAAGACAATTGTATATGAATTGTTTGAGTTGAAGCATTTATCATTACTATAGTCCAAAACCGTTTGTAGTTTATAAGCGAAATATATAAAAGAGCTAATCATATTTTGCCTGTGATATAAAATTCGTTTTCTCCTCTGAGCTTCATGCTTACCAAGTAGATTGAGAGAGTTGTCAATTTCCTCAGCAATCTTCAAAAAATTTGATATTTCACCATTAAAGTTCACTAATAATAATAGCAATTCCAAATCCATTCTGATTTTAATAAACACATCAATCCAAACTGTCTTATTTAATTAGGTACCAGTGTGGCAAGGCTACTATAATAATCTAATTAAATAATTGAATGAGATAGTTAAAAGTATGGTGTGTCAATGGTATTAAATTTTTAAACTACAGGTAACTTCAAACCGAACGAAAAATTATGCTTAACTTTGTTTCTTGTAGGCAAGATTTCCTGTTTGTTTTAGTGCTTGAAAGACTTCGGTGTCCTAAAATTCTGCAAACTCTAAGAAGTTTTTGAAAAATGAATGAAGAATAAAGTTTCGTGAAATTTTGTGCTGTCAACTAGAAAAGAAGTGATAATACCTTTACCGATTCCATTAATACATGATTTTAGGTACCATTTAGAGGGATGCATGCAAGTTACTTTCGACCATAGATTTAACTAACTCAACAATGTGAAAAAGGCAGCAATGTGTACTCCGTTCGGGCTACTCGATTTACTTCTATGATCTTTGCGATATGCAATGTGGCCCAAACACTTCAAAGGGTCGCCATACTTTAGGAGCTCAAATTTTGTTTTGTCTATTTAGATAACATTCTTGTCGCCTCAAAATCTTGTAGTGAGCATTTTGGCCATATGAAGCAAATTTTCGCTCGTCTGGAAGCTTTTGGACTTATTTTCAACGAGATAAATGTAAGTTTTCGTGTTCCAAGGTAATTTTTTAAGCCTCTTAATCTCATCAGACGGCGCTAATCTACCAGTTCCAATGAATAATCTCACGACGTTCTCTGTTCACGATTAATCACTATAGCTTGTGGTATGTAGTAATGCCGCAGAGCGTCAAGCACTCTTAAACAGTTATTTATTTAAATAGCTATTTTCCAAAAAAAGATGGTAGGAAGAAAATAAGCTGATCTAAGGCAGCAATCAAGGCTTTCAAATTGGTGAAAAAGCAATTATCTGAGGTAGCACTTAAAGCCTTCCCTAACTATTCTTAAAAGTTAGCACTCTTGATTGATGCTTGTGATACGGCCTTAGGAGCTGCAGTGTAGCAAAGGACAGACAACCCCTGGAAACCTCTGGATTTCTTCTCGGTCAAACGCAAGTACAGTGCGTACGATCGAGAATTGTTCGCAGCCTATCAAGGTATCAAATACATTCGCTTCTGTTAGAACGTGGGACCATTCACATTGCTCACTAACCACAAGCCCCTGACCCTGACTTACGCTTTTAACCAAAAACTTGAGAAGGCGTCACCCATACATCGGCCAGTTGACCACTTACATCAAGCATGTGCCAGATAAGGACAATGTAGTAGCTGATAAGGCTAGAAGAAATTAACATAGCCAGTCTGATAAACTTTGGCTCCCACCCTGAAAAATTCATCGTATAAATTTGAAATGTATCCAATCTTTGGTAGGTACTTGTAAGCAAATCTACCGTGCAATTTCGCCTTTTAGGAAACAAGTTTGTAGCGGTGTGCACAATCTATCGCACCCAAGTATCTGTGCCACTAACAAAATGATAACCTCCAAATATTGTTAGTCTTCAATGAATAAGGATGTCAATTCCTGGGCTCGCGCATGTCATCAATGCAAAATCACTCGTCAATTAAGAAAACCTTGGGCTCTTCTCGACTTAAGCTCTAGTGTTGTTTTAAGGAAATCCATATTAATATTGTCGGTCTCCTCCCACCTTCTAATGGTTTCAGATATTGTCTCATCGTCATTCATAAATTCACGAGTTGGCCTGAGGCTCAATTTGAGCCATTACTTTTTGCTAAAATCTCTAAATTGTTATGTTTTGCTCCTAGTCGAACTACCGAGATAATTCTTAGAACGATGGTATAGGATGCTGAAATCTACTGTTATGATCTACTGGCAGCATATCCGAAGATATTTTAAGTAGGGGATAGCATAAGAAAAACAAACAAGTTCTTAAAAAAGTAGTCTGAGATTTTATGTCCTTAGCGACGAACACGTTTTGTGAAATTAAGTTTAGAAAAATAGGTCCCAGATGTTTGTGAAATTAAGTTTGGAAAAGAATTGTCCAAGACGTTGTGCCATTAAGTTGGGAAGTTATTGACGCAGATATTTATTGTTTTAAGTCTGCAAAATAATAACTACCACATTTTTCTTATCTAGTTTGGAATATAATGTTCAAGACTTTTATTATATTAATGTTATAAATTATTAACGGCTTTTTTTCGTTATGAATTCCCGCAAAGCAAAAGAAGGAAATTAACGAAAATATGTGTTAAAGAATCAAGGTGTAATTTATTGAAGCGATTCCTAGTTGGTTGCCCCCCTTTAACTATTACAGTATATAATATATAATATATACATATGTTGAAATACATAATAGTTTTTGGTAAATTAAAATGCCTTACTTACAATTGTATTTTTAATTTGCAATAAGATCACCCCCCCCCCACCCATGAATTCTAGATCAGCGCCTGGTAAGATATTACAAAAAACACTAAGTACAGTGAGTGAACTATATCTTAAAGAAAGACGAATTCACCTTGTTTTGCTACGAAAATGTGACATGGTTTTTTTTTATAAAACATCTCAGTCCTCGGCTTTTCAGGCAGGTAGATCCTGACCCTCGTACGGTCCTTTTCAAAGAATTCCAGAGATTTTTGTTTTATTTTTAGAAGATACCGAAGGATTTGGAATATCCTGCGAGCTAGGGTTCAACCCTGACGGAGACCTTTTTCAAGGAATTTTCGAGGATTTTGCCGAAAAAATCCATTGTAGTTTAAACTTTTATCCGCCAAGTGAAGGGCTCTTCTATGCCGTATCAACATTATATAAGCCAGCAGCACGGTAACGTTTCCTTTCCTTCTCTTCATCTGTGATCAGTGCAAAGGCATTAGCACTTGTCACTGATCAGCAATCTGGGTGCACCCAGCTGTGGTCATTGAACTGCACGGTTTGAGGTATTGAAAGCAGCAATAGGCATAACACTATTGTTGTTTTTTTTTACCTCGCTGTGTCGTTGACTGCTGCTGGTGGCGCCCAAATATTTGTGTTGTTGTGTGTCGCTTTTTTTTCCTTTTTTGTTTTTGCCCTCAGTATGCAGAATTTCATTTTAGATTTCTGCAACATTCGCGGATTAAGAGCAAATCGGTTTTCGGTGTACTGCCACCTTAATTCAAAAAATCCGGCAATTCTTGCGCTAAGTGAGACCAAGGTCGTTTCTGATGCTGATATTAATCAGTATCACGTCCCTGGTTACAGCTTCGTGCCTCTTTTTTCTCAGCATAGAGGGATCGCAGTATATATTCGGAATGCTGTGGCCTTTACTATCCTTCAAGATTTTCCTTCTGCCAATCCAGAGTTTAACTATATCTGGATTAGGTTCAAACTTCACAAACACATCATATACTTCTGTTTCCTTTATCGCAGCCCAAATATGTCTGATGACGACACGGTAACCGTATTTGACAATATCTCCAACAATATTGATCATTTGCTTTCTGTCTCCCCTCTTCCGAAATCGTCCTGGCAGGCGATTTTAATGTTCATAATATACCGTGGCTCAGACATTCTTCTACCACAAGTCCTACGGGCCGTTTCGTTGAACTCTTCTGTGAATCATTTAATTTACTACAGCTAGTGGATGCACCAACGCGAATTCCTGATGCAGCTGGAGATAAAGCTAATTTACTCGACTTGTTTCTAACATCTCATCCTGATAAATATTCCATCTCAGTCGGCTCCCCTCTTGGAAATTCAGACCATTGTTTAATCACGGCTCAATTTACAACCTCAAACATGTGCCGCCCTACCTCTCCACCAACAAGTAGGCTTCTTTGGCACTATAAGAATGCTGATTGGGAAAGTCTCAATAAGTATCTCAGAGAAATTGATTGGTCGGTCTGTTTTGCTTCGAGGGATGTTGATGAATGCACATTATAATTTAGTAACATACTAAATTTTGGCATGCGTGAATACATTCCGTATTCTTAGAGCAGATCTCAACAACAGCATGATCGCTCCTGGTTTAACGATAAGTGCGACCAAGCTATGAAAGCGAAAGAGTTTGCTTTTCGTGCCTATCAATTGCATCCATGTCCGGAAATGAAACAAGTCTACAAGACAGCACGGAACACCTGCAAGTCCATTATCCAGAGAGAAAAATTTCTTTTTGACCAGAATATTAGACAAAGAATCTTGGCAAGCCGCAAAGGTAGCAAAGGTTTCTGGTGTGTGGTCAAAACCATCAGGAACAGGAAGTGAATGTTGACTCCCTGGATAAAGCTAATATTTTAGCTGCTAGATTCGCTTCAAATTCTTGTCTTCCACCCACTTCACAAACACCTGGTGTGCATCGCCCGTGTGAATGTGTGCAAGAGCCAATACACGTTCGTACGAGAGATGTGTTCAGGGTCCTTAAGGGGATCAACGTCTCCAAAGCCGCAGGTCCTAATGGTTTTTCGCCCCTGTTAATTAAAAGCTGTGCCTCATCCTTGGCTAAACCTCTGCGCAAACTATTCTACTTGTCTTATTCGACAGGAAAATTTCCAACTGCTTGGAAGCTAGCTCACGTTCAGCCTATTCCCAAAAAAGGAGAGGGTAGCGGTCCCTCAAATTATCGACCAATTGCGGTCACTTAGATTCTTTCAAAGGTTTTTGAATCTATCATTAACTCAAAATTAATGAAGTATCTAGAAACTAATCATCTCATCAACGATCGCCAATATAGCTTCCGAGCTGGACGCTCATCTGGAGACTTGCTGACCTTTCGGAGCGTTGGAACCGTAGTCTTCACAATTTTGGTGAGTCTAAAATCGTTGCCCTGGTTATTTCAAAGGCCTTTGATAGAGTCTGGCATCCAGCCCTTTTAGCCAAACTTAAAGCACTTGGTCTCTCTCCTCCTCTTCTATTATGGATTGAAAGTTTCCTATCTAGTCGCCAAATACGTGTTGTATTAGATGGCGTTACATCTGAACCGCTTCGCATAAATGCCGGTGTGCCTCAAGGCTCTGTTATCTCTCCAACTCTCTTTTTAATTTTCATTAATGATCTGCTTTCCCTTACTTTCCATCCCATCCATAGTTTCGCAGATGATAGTACTCTGGATTTCGCTTACTCCTTTGACACTCTTGCGGACTCTAGGGGGAACGTCGCATGTGTTAAAAGAGATTGCATTACTAGATCATTGAATAACGATCTTAACAATATCCTCGCTCGGGACAAAGCGAATCGCGTCGAATTCAATGCATCTAAGACCCAAAACTGTCTCATCTCATTAAAACAAGATCATAACTTAACCACACCCGTTTCTTTTGATGGAGCATTAATTTCTGATTCACCGTCACTAAGCATTCTTGGCATTAATATTTCTAGTAAGTTAAACTGGACAGATCACATCTTCTCTGTTGCCAAAGAAGCATCGAAATTTCTTGGATTTCTGAAAAGGTGTAAGAAATATTTCAGCCCGTCAAATCTAGCGCTCCTCTACAAGTCCTACATTAGACCTAGAATGGAATACTACTCCCATAAATGTCCCGGGGCTGGTCGCACAGCCTTAGCTTCATTGGATATTGTCCAAAAGAGAGACTTCAAGCTCATTGGCGATTTGGCAATAACTTGTCATATCGACTCACTCGAGCACCGCCGCAATGTTGGATACCTTTCGCTCCTTTATCGCTATATGCATGGTCAATGTTCTGATGAAATTTCTAGTCTAATCCCTTGTAGAATGATTCCTGCACGCAATACTCGCGCTGCAAACCGCGCACATCCCTTAACCGTTCAAATTACTTTCGGCCGAACAGTAAAATTCCGTGATGCTTTTTTACCCCGAACAGTGCGAATGTGGAACAGCTTACCATCTTCTGTTTTTCCCCCGGCATACAATCTGCGGAAGTTTAAGGGTGACATACATCGGCACCTCCGCCATTCTCCTCATATCCCCTAATCCTTTCCCTATCTCCTTCCTGCCATGCTGTGCTTTGCATCATAGGGTATCCCCTGAGCTTAGCTTAATAATATATAAAAAAAAAAACACAATATTTCCCGGCCATTTTTTAAAATCGCCCCGATCTTCTACGAGATCTGTTTTTAACTCACGTTTTAAATTTTGGAGCAACGGCTATTGTTTGGTCCACATACAAATCGTCCTCTTACATAATCCCGCTTCTGCTTCAATGTTAAATTAAATTGCATAAAATCTCAAACACGGATTCATTATAATCTCAAAAGGACTAGCATTATTTAAAACATCACCTAAAGAGGTAAAGAAATAGAACACAAAGTAAAGTATCATGATCATAACCAAATTAATCCAATAGACTTATATGTATAACCGAAACAATTCCTATAATATGATCACTGCCAACAGCTGTCCTGACCATTATTTAAACCCTGAAAATTATATAAAAGACAGCATAAACTTACCGTTTTTTCACGTTGCTCCAATTACTATTTACACTTTTCAATGTCATCAAATGAGATTACATCACATCAGATGTTTTCACCCTGGCAGCAGTCAGAATTCGATGGAACGACACTATGAAACTAAGCGTTGCTAGGGCAATATATCATGGAGCTGAGACGTAGCAGTTCACGGCGGCCATAAAAAGGCGACGAGCCACAGCAGAGTCACCTCATTGCTGTTTAAGAATTTACTCTGAATACTTCTGATACAGAAATTTACTTCCGCTACACTTCTATCCTTGACCTAATTAGGAATTTACTCCTGCTGCAGAAATCTAAATCTGTTACTGCTACACGGGTAACTACACGGCACAGTGTACTTCATCTCTGTTGCAACGCACACAGAAGTTTAATTCTGCAGTCTTACACAGTGCAGAACTCGCATTGCAGCTACACATTATAGCACTTCAATTTTTTCTACAAAGCCTACACGTAGCAGTATTCTTCGAAAAATCTTATTCTGTTTGAATTATATAATTCATGAATCTAATATTCTTTTCTTTTTTTTTTACAGAAATCAAGGGAACAGAAACAAAGTGGAAGCGTTGATGTATTTATTGAATTCGAATTTTTCATTGATTTTTAATTTGTTTGTTTTTTTTTGTTTTGCTTTTATTGGATTTTATTGAATTTCTTGTTAAATAGTATTAGTAAATTTAAGTTTCCGTGTATTATTTAAGGTACTGAAGTGACTGTGATAGGCTAGGTTTTTGTCCCTAATTATATTGAATTGTGATATTACACATCATGTCATGACTCTCCGTCTCACTAAAACTAGAATCTTAAAGTTACGGTCTTATGGCAACTTTTTGATATACTAGAATCATTTTTAGTAGGTAACAAGAAAACAATTTTTTTCCCGTAATCGAAGAAATAATGTAGCAAGTATTATACCATTTTATAATCCTAATTAAATTCGTCAACTTTTAAAGTTACTTGCCAAACTGGCGTAGTACATTTTTTTTCAGTACAGTCAGCTGAAGTATTAATTTTCTATTCTTGGTTCGGCAAAATGTGACTTTTTCTTCCAAGCTGGAGCAGTTGGCTTAGAATTTAAAGCAACAGGTTACATAAGCACTATTCGGGATTACATAAGAAAAATAAAATTGAAAAAAGTAAAGATTTCTAGCAACATTTTCTCGCAAACAAAAGAAATGTCTATAATTTGAAAAATACATGACTTCGATTTTTTTTTTATATTTTTCAAGTAACTGTTGTGATTTGGTCTATCACCCGATTCCGGCTTGACGTGGATATCTGGGACACCCTGTATATATTTTGCATAAGAATTTTATACTTGAATTTCAAAAGTTGAGTTATGTTTTACCACCGGCACGGCACCCCCATTCGCTTGACCAAAGATCACAAAGCCATGTTATTACGACAACTTTTCCCTCCTTAGGCGCGCAGATGGGCACGTACAAGCTAATATTTTGACCTTGTTTTTAAGTTCTCACTGATCTCTCCACGTTGATATCAAAATTTCGAGAATTTTAAACATGCAACTTTGATTTTAAATTTTCGATGAAGACTCTATTTTCGTTAAAAAATAACTAAATTAGGTAAATTTTTTGCGGTCTGCTACTCTTACACTTTTAACATATTTTAAGCGAGTTTTAAAAGAGTGCCTTATTCGAACCCAACCTAGAGGTAGGTGAGTAAATTAGAGCTTATTTTGAGTAACCATTTGACGAGAATTCACTATATTAAATATAAATACCGTGATGCCTTGTAGCTGCGTATGATCTATAGACGGATGACAATGGCGATCTTTAGGGGATCTACTCAACGAACAATTTTTGTGCTAGAAAAATCTCGGAGCTTTGCTAGGGAATAAATCTTGCGAACTTAAGGTGTCATAAGAAGCCAGATTATTGTCACACCGAATTTCCAAGGAATTTCACTAGACTCTTATGGCGATAAATTGGAGAGTCGAATATCATGCTCCGGGAATAAAATTTAGTGTTAACATAGGAATAATAATTCCAATAATATACTTATATCTTAATCTCATTTTGACGCTCAGTACTTAGTAAGACCTAATATATTCCTTATTGTAGAAATTAAATGTTATAACATTATTGTGGGTTTTCCTAAATTGATGTACTTTACTTATATACGAATTAAATATATCTCTATTTGATAACTTATTTGTGCCTAAATTATACTATATAAGAAAAGTGGTCCTAACGTAAAATAATAAAAGTCCAGAGATCCTATTTGAGTCTGTAAATTTAATATTCATGTGGAACTTATTTTGCATGCGCGATTAGATTATTCCATATTATATACGTATATATTGCTTAATATTAAAATTGAATTTTCACAAGGCGTAGAACAACGACTAAAGTTTTTCTGTTAGTATCTAACACGCTAGATCGAACAATAAATAAATAAATAGAAAGGTTAGCTAACTATGGTTATGTACATTTGGCTCTCCAAATAAATGGAACTAATGTGTATATTTTCATGTGTCTAAGTTAATTTGTCCCTAAATCTTTAATCCTAAAATAATGCGTCGTTTTTTATTACAAGTGGCAGTCCAAATATTTAGCACATATGGCTAGTGGATACGGGCACATAAAAGAAAATAATATATCAGAAAAAAATTTATATCATAGCTTCAACACCTACACGTCCTTTCGGCGGTAGGGGAGTTTAAGATATTAAGAACTTCCTCCCCTTTAAACCCTGCAACTTTCTTGATACACATCCTATCCAGGTGAAATTTATCTCATATAGTAGCAAACAATCTCAGCTTTACAATAAATCCCAATCAGCCTTCCCGTCACTTTCCGTCGGAAGTTGTAGGACGTCAAGGTCAAAAAATTTCAAAAAAATGCCTAATTTTTTCAAATTTTAATTCCTGTTTCTATGATTAATAATTTCATTATTTCATCTGCTGATGATGGTAGTTGCGCCTACTATTATGCAATCCCATACAAAATTATCAAAATAATGAAATTATGCATCATAAAAAAAGTTTATCTCAAAAACGGTTGCATTTAGGTAGGTACATGTGCATAGTCAAAATAATGGTAACATTCAGTGGTCTCTAACAAAATCTTGTAAAAAAAACTGTACAGTTGTCATGCGTTTTGGTGGCGAAATCGTTAAGATTTGAAAAAATTAGGAATATTTATCCAATTTTTTTATTTAACGTCCTACAACTTCCGATGGAAGGCGACAGAAACGCTGATTGGGAATTCGCTGGAAATCCCACCTTGAAAGGGTATATATCAAGAAAGATACAGGGTGTCCGGTTCATAAAATTGTTGGTGTGATTTGCTAATTAATTATTGTTTTATTTGAATTAATTGAAACTTTTCTTGCATTGAACTTTTAGATATATATTTTTCTGGTGAAATTTTTATTAGTTAAGTGCTAATCTTTCAGAATGAATTATAATTATATTTCTTCTTGCTCGCTCTTCGATCTGTTAAATATTTATCTCGGTTATTTTAGTTTATTTCGTAGCTTACTAGTTATAACTTTAGTGTTTGAATTTAGTTTTTTGTGTGTAAACTTCATTTTAATTACCGAGATGTCGAGTAATATATGTATGTAACTTTAATCTATCGCCTTTGCTCAAGGTTAGATCGCTTTTCAATATATTTAGCGCCCAAAATAATGGACTTAATATTTGCCATCTAAATGCTAGAAGCGTCAAAAATAAAGGGGATATATTACAGGAAATTTTTGTGGAATCTAAAGTGCATGCTGTACTTGTCTCTGAGACGTGGTTGAATGAGGATATTACATCCCGTTCTATATCTCTGCCTGGATACAATATCTATCGATGCGATCGCGTCGGTCGTATTGGTGGGGATGTTGCCATATATGTTAGGGACTTATTACAGGCCAAGTTCTTTGTCTGTTCAGATCCCGGTGATATGTTAGAGTTTCTCTGCGTAGAAATTTACTCAAATGGTCAAACATGTATGCTGATTCCCGTCTATTGCCCACCCAGTTGTTTTAGTGAACCTATCGCTGCTAAGTTTCAAAACATCATAGCTGGTATATCAACTCACTGCAGGAATGTTATTGTTGGTGGTGATTTCAATGTTGATGTCCAGCAAGATGGGAGCTCCTCCCGTTGTTTGAAATACGTATTGCATACCTTGGATTTGAAAATCATGAACTCAGCCCCAACATATTTTAATAGAACAAATCCATCACAATTGGACCTATTCTTAACAACCGAAGCAAACTCAGGTTTACTTCTTAATCAAGTTAGTCCTCCAGATAACTTCGACCACGATTTCATCTTCTTGACTTACAGTTTTCAAGTTGATACTATTTCGCGTTTTAGTACGTACTCATATCGTGACTATTATAACATAAATTATGATAACCTATTTTCTGAATGCTCGACTACGCCTTGGGCAAATGTTTTTAATTGTAGTACTGTCGATGATAAAGTAAGATGCCTAACTGAATACGTGTATTATTTATTTAATAATTTTGTACCTATTAGAGTGTGTCGCAAGCGAAATGTGGGATGTGCTTGGTTTACTAATGAAATCCGAAACATAATCGCGGAAAGGGACTACTTATACCACCGTTACAGGCTATCACGATCACATGTCGACTTAAGACGTTATAAAATCGTAAGTAATAAAGTCAACACTACGAAACATCCAGCCAAAAGAAGATATTTTAATTCGAAGCTTGACCCTACTGTTCCTCCTAAAAATCTTTGGACTAACCTCCGCAAATTAGGAGTGTATGGTAAGGATTCACAACAATGTAATTTCGACCCCAACAGCTTAAACTCATTCTTCACATCTGCTCAATCCTCCGCAAATGGTTGTCTTGAATTAATATCTAACTTAGACAGAGAGTCTGAGTCGCATATTAGCGATGGATTCTCATTTAGGTGTGTCGATGTGTCTGAGGTATCTAAGGCTATAAATAAAACCAAATCGTCTGCTACAGGTTCTGATAATATCCCACCAAAATTTGTCAAAATTATTCTGCCGTTTATTCTACAAGGCTTGACACAAGTCTTTAATGCATGTTTAACTACATCGCAATTCCCTACTGATTCCCAAGTCCCGCAAGTATACTGAATTCAAAGATTTTCGCCCGATCAATCTACTTTGCTTTTCAGCAAGGCTATCGAAAAATTATTGAATGATCAAATTACCACGTATGTTAACCAAAGAAATTTGGTAACCTGCTGGCAGTCCGGTTTTCGACCAAGACGTAGCTGTGAATCTGCGTTGACGCACTAGACAAAGATCATATGATTAGTTCTCCTTAACTTAAGTAAGGCATTTGATTCCATCAATCATGGCCTCCTGCTCCTTCAAACTGCGCCAACACTTCAATTTCTCGATAACAGCTATCAAATTGATAAAGAATTTCCTTTTCTCCAGAACCGAGTATGTCAAAGTTTCTGACATTCTTTCATCATCCCCTAACTCTCAGCTGTGGCGTGCCTCAAGGTTCCGTTCTCGGACCTCTTTTCTTTTCGCTTTACATTAATGAATTACTACCCACGGAACTTCTTGATGAATCAGTTCATCTGTATGCTGATGATGTTCAGATATATTTAGATAGGGCAATTGGGCTTATTGAGGACTGTGTTGAGCGGCTAAATGACGACTTGGTTAGAATTGGTGAATGGGCCAAACGTAATCAGCTTACACTCAACCCCAAGAAGACCACTTGTATGCCAGTATATCGAAGAAGCTACGACGTTTCAGAATTATGTATCTCCAATCAAGGTAAAAGACACCATCGTACCTTATGTCAATTCTGTTAAGAATATTGGCGGTGAGTTAAATAGCTCCCTCACTTGCTGTAATCATGTCTCTAAAACGATTAGATAAATTTATTCCTGTCTGAGAATGTTGAGATTTTCTGCCAACATTTTGTGCCGTCAAATGCGCATGGTACTCTCAAAAGCTCTTATATTACCACATTTCAGTTTTGGAAGTTTAATTTTTCCGAAACTCGATTCACAATGTCAGCGCAAGCTAACAGTAGCTATTAATGACACTGTTCGATTTGTTCACGGTTTAGACAGAACATCTCATGTGTCACCCTTACACTAACTCATACCTAGGTTGTACACTGGATGTGTATCTAATGGAAAGAAGATTACAATTTTTATATAATTTGGTATATTCTAAGGAGCCTGAATATCTGTATGATCGTATACAGTTCCTAGTTTCATCACGGCACCGCAGCCTTTGATGCCTCACTTTCGAACTCAAATTGACGAGCGATCCTTCTTTGTGCAGGTTATACGCAAATGGAATAGTCTACCCACTAGCGTTCAAAGAGCTAGTTCCGCTGATATATCCGGCAGGCTTTTGATTTCGATCCGCTTACCTTGAATTCTATATTTTTCTTGATAGTATAAAGTGGACGCGCGTTTTTGCTTTGTTACTCTACGTCTCGGTTTTTCTTTTTCTTTAATTTAGCTTTTTCAGTCTATAATGTTTATTTTAGATTTAGATCTTTCAGTAACCAATATTCATTTGTTATTCTTTTTTTCTCTCTGTTTATATATATATATAAATTTAATGTATACTACTTCTTGTATCTCTTTCCTTACAATTTGCAATGCTTATGTATTTATGCATTATTGGAGTTAGTTAAATATTCCGACATTGTTAGCCTGAGTGTATGTACTACTATAAGATCTTAAAATCTTCTGTACAAAAATAATAAATAAAGTTACAGTTAAAGTTAAAGTGGAAGAAGTACTAAAATTTTAAAAACCCCAACTACGAAATGACGTGTCTTACCCACCCAAATTTGCTGGACAGATTAATTTAACTTGAAGCTTTGTGTTCCAACATCTCCTTACCTAATAGATTTGTTGATCGTTGTCAAAGAATTGATGGCTAAGAGCTAGAGTATATTTTCCTATAACCTATGATGTTCGACTCTGTCATAGCTATATATATATATTACTGCCAGTACGCAGTTCCTTTGAAACTTAATGGTATAATTTTTTCCACTATTTGCATAAGCAGGAATCTATCCATTTTGTTCTAATTGATAAACATATCGTTTTAAATCACTTCATACGAAAAGATTTTATATACTTACTACCAAAAATTAAAGTTGTTTTCATACACTAATAATAATTTCATTAAAACCCGAAAAAATACATAACCCATCTCTTTTCCGGTACCAACATTTATAACCAAGTACTCGAAGGAAAATTTGCTGATCTTCGAAATATCAGCTGGAAGCGTAATATCGATTTGCAATTTTTGGATCGCTCTAACTGGCAGATAGCAGTGCAATAGCACTTCGTCTGTTACGTACTTTAAATGAAAGACTGTGTTCAGCACAATCCGAAATGTATTGAACAAAAAAGTAATAAGTAGTTAAATATTATTTTTCTGTCGTAATCATGAATTGCAGTTCTATACTGTTATTTGAAGTAATAACGATGTGCTATTTTTGCTGAGTGGAGTGAATAATAACATGAGAAGCAGCTACAAAATGGTAGCAAATACTTCACGATGTTGATTATTTATAAAATCTGTGGAAGCCAACACACATGTTATCAGAATAGAGTTTATATGCCACCAGCTGACATCTCCACTATGAAGGATGGAACTGCAACACAGTTTTCCACCGAACAAGTGAATAAATCCCGTCTGGTACATTGTGCTATGGAAATCATTAATATATACATTGCACGTTATTTTAAAATATTCTGAAGCGACAATTTCAACAGAGCCAATGCCGAACATATGCCTTACTTAACACATTCAGAACAGAACCAGAACGAATTGGCAAGATTCTATTATTCTATACAAGATTATCCAAGAAGGAATAGATGCAATTGACGTACCCACAACTCATCCTATACAATATGGCATAACAAAGCACAATTGCACTTTATTGAGAAGTCCCATTTCTTCAAGACACATATTAAACAACATATTATTCATTCAAGTACTTTAGTGTAGTAAAGCTTAAATGGGAGACTTATGAACCTTAAGCCATAAGTATTATTCGTGTTTGACTGATGCTCGGTATTTTTTGTGGAGCATACATCAGCCTAATATTGCGGAACCAGCTAGTTTCTTAGATGAAATAATAATTGATATTAATCATTATCAGTTGTATAAAAACATATTTACATTATGACTGTATTATTTTTATTATGTATGTATGTTTACTATTATAACTATAAGTAATAATTTCGCTTTATTAAAACAATAAAAATATTATGAAAATATACTTGTGCGTCCTTTATATTCCAAGGCACAACAAGAACTGACTACTCAATAATATATAACTTTTGTATTGCCACTAGGATAGGGACGGGTCTCATACAAAAACGGTTATTCCCCTTTACTATTTCACAGCCAAAATTCATATCAAATATCCTGTTTAATTTTTACCTTTGTATTTCGAAGATTGCTACGCAATAGTTTTGAACTAAACCAATCATTTCAACCAATCGTATTATTTTCACAAGGAACAATAGAAATAAATTAACATTCGCCAAACAAAATATTATTGCAATTTTGCAATCTACTGAACACACTTTTAATGTTCACAGCATTCACTTGAAAGAAGTACCATTGTAATGGGCATGGTCATAAAATTTACAAAAGTTTTTCTTGTTATAATCCCATGGATGGAAGTATAGGCAAACATAAAATTCGGGTACTGGTCAGCATCAATAACACTACACAAGCCCCATCTAATAAAAATTGCGAAAAAGTTATAAATATTAACGCCCAACCATTTGTTCCAGAGCGGCAATAAATTCCTATAAATTTTAGCCTATCATGCCCCAAATTCTGGCAGTCGTTGAGCTTTAAATTTATGTGTTTTACTAACAGCCAATAAATGCTGTTTCCCATGAATAATTGACGGGCAATTAGTCAATTAAATTGAGATAAATGTGCTGATCACGTTATGAGCATTATTTCCATATCGAACAGCATTGGCGTTATTAATGACCACATAATAAAACAATGCTACGCTTGTTAAAACGTGTGCAAACGTCACTCAATGTCGGTTTGGGATTTGTCAAAATATTTTTCTGAAATTATGTAAATAATGGGTCCAATAAAATAAAGTTGCTTCTTATCGCGTTTAGTGTAAAATTATAGTCATATTTAATATTAATTATTATTAGCGTCGAAATGGTTTATGGTTACCTGCTAAGTTCATTAAATAACGCGCCACAGCTTTCATCCTGGCATTTTTTCTTCGAAGCTATATTTAGCTACCTTATGTAAGAAATTAAAAGTAATCAATACAAAAGTCGTTGAAAGGAGCAACTTCATAGGCTACGATGACGAGAGCATTTGCATAACGTGTGCTATTGTGAAGAAGAATATAGAACTGGTATTCATCTTTCCACAAGTAACTTGATAGAGTTGTCTTTTTATACCCTAGATGAAATCTATAGGGTATACTAAGTTTGTCATTCGTTTGTAACACCTCGAAATAATGATTCTAGAGCAAAATGGATTGGACACCAACGCACAATATTAAAAGTTATTTTGATTTTGGCATGTCCGTCCGTTTCTCTGCCCGTCCGTAAATCTGCACGTCCGTAAGTCTGCCCGTCCGTCCATCCATCTAACTGCCTGTACGCAAGATAAGTCGAGAACGCGAGAGCTGAAATTTTGTACACAGACTTTAAAAAAAGAGTCAAATTTAGTTCGAAAATGAGATAAATCGGGCAACTCCTTCGTGGGGTTGCCATACAAGAATTTGGTTTTCCTCTATATATTTGGACACTGCCTGAGAACGCCTCGACGTAGAGAGCTGAAATTTGGTACATGGTGTTTTCATTATACTAGCAAATAAAATTTCAAAAATGTACTAAATTGGGTAACTTATTCGTGGTGTTGCCATATAAAAATTTAGTTTTTTTACGTATACTGTGAAAACGATCAGTCCAAGCCATTTTTATTGTACTACTATAAACTTCTTCAGAATAAGAAATCCTATAAAATTGGTTAGAATCATGTTTTATGTCCGACAAAGCGTTCTAGAAATATATGCGAAAAACCATTTCAAAAATCAAACTCGCACAGAAGGGTGACAATAAGAAATTTCATAAGGGTATTGATCTGAGGTATTATAAAAATTGGTCTTAAGCTAATTCTAGCTTTTTTACTTGCTTTTTTTTCACTTTACGTTTTTCTTTGTAAGAAAATTCATTTTACAGGCATATTTTAAATTGCGTACGCCGACTGCATTTAGAATTCATTCATCATTCTTGTGTTATTTCAAGTCGTTTTTCAAAACTGTAGACTTCAAGATCACGGAAAATATAGAAAGTATCTAGTTCATGTTTGGCAAAGTTATTTCTATTTTTAGTTTAAAGTTTTTATACATACCTATATCTTCACTAAAGAAATTTTTTATACTTAAGGGGTAACATAGCTCTAGCGGCAGAAAATAAGGCCTAATTTGACAATTTATTTTGGGAATAGGATTTGTTTTGAGAGGGTATATTTAACACATATTAAAGTATGAAAGACAAGTAATTTTTTGTATTATAATTTTCGTACAAAATGGCGGCGACATAGCCCATCATGAAAAACGTGTTTTTTACAAATAGCTTCACGGGAGAACAGTTGTCTCGTAAAGTATAAGGCCTGAAAAAAAAATAAAAAATTATAATCTATATCTCATTAGATATGGGAACAGGAAGGGTTTTGTTTTATGAAATTTAAAAAAAAAAACGATGCATTTTTGAAGGAATATTTCGATTTTTAGAAAGCAGTAAATTGTTTATAAAACAAGAAGTTTAAATGTAATCGAAAAACGTAACACACTCCAACAGAGAATATATTTGTGAAGCTACTGTCCAAATTTCGAATCGATCCATGCAAAGGTGTTCGACTAACCCTTTCAGTTAATTTAAAAAAAAACGGTTTTTCAGTTCATTTGCACCGAGGTTGTCGAGGTTTCATCTTCTATAAATCTGTTTTAAAGTTGTCATGCTGCTCCGTGACATTTTGTTGTACTACCGACACTGTTTGTTGAGCTTCCAAGACTTTCCTGTTCGATTCCTTCAATTTTAAAATTTTGTCTAATGAGTTTTTCATTAAATTTTTCTGCTCATCCAAACGAGTTTCTGGTCAATTCTCCAGAGAATTCCAAAGAATTCTTTTGTTCATCTAAGAATTCGTGTGTTCCTCAAGAAAATGCTTTTGTTCATCCAAAGCATTCTTCTGCTCGTTCAAACGGGTTTCCAGAGAATCTAAACGATATTCCACTAAGTTCAGAGAATTCTTTTGTTCTTCAACAGTAATCTTCATCTGCTGAGCTGAAAAACTCAAATTTCGCCATTAAGGTACCCAAAAGTTGTTCTATGTTCATCACAGACTTGTCTGCAGTTTCGGTTCATGTCAACTGTCTTCGAAAATAAATGTCTCAGGATTCGATCTTTCCATTTCCAAAGCTTATCTAAGTCGGTCGACTAAAACATTCTTTATGCCTGCCGCTTGTAATGACCGCTTCCCCAATTCCACTTTCAAATCGCGCCATTGCTATAAATTATTTTCCAGAACTTTCACGTAAAGCACAAATTTATATAAATTGTCCCAGAACCCTCCCGAATATTCCGTTCTTGAAATATCGCTACTCCGAAACTAACAATTACCATGTTTACATGCAGAATTGAAAGATCGAGTCGAGATTCAGTTGAGTTTTCGGCTCGTGTATTTGAGCACGCAGGGTTGAGATATTGAGTTGAGATAGTTGAGGTGACAGTTAAACATAACATTTGTTCGAACCAAATCGGTTCGAATATATTTTGGTTTTTACCGATCCTGAAAACAAAGCATTAAATTTTTAGGAAAATTAAATCTAATTTGATTACTCTTAATCAAAAAACAGGTAGACAACCTAACAAAGCCATGTATTTGTCATCTACATAACACATTGCACAAATACAATACAACAATATAGCCTCATTGAGCAGATCAAATTAAAATTCTTATCATATGATTGAAGCAATTAGATTCGTGCTAAAAACAATTGCTGGAAAAGAACATATGCAAAAATACCATGCTAAAATTGAGTTCTAAAAGCAAAACGAATTCAATCTAATTACAAGTTTTCCAAAATATAGGTACAGCATCTAACCAAAGCATGTGTTGTCATATAGCATACAATGCATGGCACAAATACAATCAGATCAAGCAGATCAATTTGCAACTCTAGCATCATTATAAGTACTATCGAACGGGAATTTTTTCTCTACGTGATAGAGATAAAAAATTTTGCAAATATACAGAATTCAATTTAACACAGCAGCATGGGTTGCTTTAAATTTCTTGTTACTATGTATTTTTGTTCGTTGCTCATTACTCGTTACTCCATCATTGGTGTCGTGTGCAAGCAAGGGCTATATAAACAGCAGTTTGACTTGATTCGCTCTCTTTTGTGATTTAGCAGTGCCGTGATTAACTTGGCGATTTATTCCTTTGTGTTCTTTCCTAGTGATTTTTTCCTAGTGTTATATTTTATTACTAAATTAAATACTTTGTTTAATTGACGGCTAAAATAAAATATTCTTATTCTGGGTACCGACTGGATTATGGAGTTTATTTTAGATAGCGATTAAACTAAAGGTTTTATATTGTGGGTAGCGACTGCAATAAAAAATATTACTAACAATACACTTTATTTCTGATCTCGACGGAAATAAAGAATCTTTCTTCGGGTCTCGACTGAAGTTAAGATACATACTAACACTCACTTTAAGCTGGGTCTCGACTGACTTAAAGAATATTATCTCGGGTCTCGACTGAGATAATATATTACTAACAAATAACTTCATTGCGGGTCTCGACTGTAATAAAGTTTCTTATTGCGGGTCTCGACTGTAATAAGAAATATACTAACTCACACCACTTTATTGCTGGTCTCGACTGTAATAAAGAGTCTTATTGCGGGTCTCGACTGTAATAAGACAATTACTAACAAAACCATTTTATTGCGGGTATCGACTCTAATAAAGAGTCTTACTGCGGGTATCGACTGTAGTAAGACAATTACTAACACAAACACTTTATTGCGGGTCTCGACTGTAATAAAGATTCTTACTGCGGGTATCGACTGTAGTAAGACAATTACTAACACATTCACTTTATTGCGGGTCCCGACTGTAATAAAGATTCTTGCTGCGGGTCTCAACTGTAGTAAGAAAATCACTAACACAAAACACTTTATTTATATCGACTGTAATAAAGAGTCTTATTGCGGGTTTCGACTGTAATAAGACAATTTCTAACAAATCCACATTATTGCGGGTATCGACTGCAATAAAGAATATCCTCATCCCACACCTCAGTCAAATAAAAGGTCAAGAAATCAGCTGCTATATATCGATCAGGTGAGTACAAGTCAATTGCTACAGTTGTATAAAACAAATTTATATATGAATCATTTATTAAACATTGGTTTCAGCTTTTTATATTATAAAATATATATATATATATCTTGTAGTTCTCAAGTTATAGCATTTATTGAACTTGAAACATTTAGTGCAGTGAATAAACAAATAAAAACCACTAGCTTTATACCAGTGGCATAAATTTCACTACACCTTTCATTTATTGCATTTACGCTCTGACTACGGGCAGTACAACATTATTTATGGTATTTTGTCTGATGAAGTAATAAATTTTGTTTAAATAAACAAAATAAACTCACAATAAATACACATCATACCAAAACTTTCGAATAAACTATGAATAAAATAAATTCCTGTTAGCTGCCAACTCAACTACTCAATAGTCAATACGTGTTTATAGGACACTATTTCGACTCGACTGCGCCAGCCAAGCGTAGTGGAGTCGAGGAGTCGAGTCGACCCAATTTCAACTCGAGCCGCGTATACATGGAATTGAACCCGAGTTCAACCATTGTTCAATGTCGCTTCCCCTTATGTCAAACGATTCTCTAAAAGTTGTTTATGTCCGTACTTAATTAGTCATTCCACGCGAAGAATGTAGATACCACTTGTCCTTTTTGTATGGAATCTTAACAATATCTTAGTCACTTCTATTCATTTATGTTTATTGTTGCGTTGTTACTGTTTTTTTAATTATACCAATTACCTGGTTGATTTAATTTCAGCCACCCTACTTCTCTCTCTATATCCATAGCATTTAGAAGGAGATAGAAAGATGGAAAAATGTTACATACACTCCATTTAATATGTAGATATAGCTTCACTCTTTTTTGATTATTTCACTCCTTCTTAACCGTTTCTCCTTATTCTTCTTTCATATGATCGCTGATCCTTCTATCATATGTCACCTATTACTAACTTATCAGCCTGGCATAGCCGGGTTAGCAACATCTAGTATAACTATTAAAATATGATATTCTGAGCACTTGGATATAATGTGACTAATTAAAATTTGAGTATCACAGTACAGTAAAGTAATACAAAATATGGTCCTTCGGGCTAAAATTTCTTTCAATGTAGAATGTCGAATAGTATAGAAACGTAGAGCGGTTTAGAGTCAAGAAGAATGACGAGTGGAGTATAGAGTATAGAATGGAACTGAATGTTCTACCAAACATCGGTAGAGCATAGCCTCGAGTAGAGCTTAAAGTAAAGCATAGAGTGTAGCATGATATTTTTGGTTCACCTAGCGCAATATTGATTACAAAATAGCTTGACCGTGGGATTATTCCATATTTGCAATACGGTGCAAGATTATTATAACCAATATGCAAAAATTTGCTTTTAATGCTCTTTAAAAAATTAATCGTAACAGTAATTGGAATGACAGAAAACTATATAAAATGTAATTTTTTCCTTCTTTAAAAAAAAATCATAATTTATAAAAATCAAAATAAACCGCCCCTTCTTTTTTCGGGTAGACTTTCAATTCTAAGGGGCACAGTTTCCATAGAACTCTGTATACAATTTCAGTTTATTTATTTACATATTACTGGTTGACTGCACAACAAGGCTTACAATCTTTTGTTTGCACAATTAATTTTAATAACTACAAAATAATAATTTTAATTTAGTTTCAATGTAACCTAAATATAATTAAAGCTAAGTGACTACATTACTAACTAATAGACTACACATTACAATTCAGAGGTAGGGAACGATAGCCGAAAATGGAAGGAAGTTACGAAACCATGAAGAAAAGCCATAGGAGCAGCAACATACATTAAAACTATAATCATTGAAATATATTTAAGAATGTTTTTAAACTATCTCTGAATGGGCTGTCGGAAGTTGTTCGTTGAATATCCGAAGGTAGAGAGTTCGAGATACATACTTGTTACATGTACAAAGTAAGAACGCCGCCCAAGTAACGAGAGAAGGCAAGGCATTACAAGCTGTCGATGTCTTTCAGAGCAAAGGAAATTTAAATATTCATAAAGATACCCAGGTTCTTTCGTATATAGAATTTTATGCATGAAAATTATAGTCCTGTCACACGATAAGTTTTAATGGAACATCGAAATATTTTGTGTCGCAATCCATAAATAGAACGTACACAATCGTTATAGGCTACGTCAAGTTTATAACTAAAATGTGGCATAACCAAGGTTTTTATAAACTTAAATCTGGTTTCTGTGGATTATACTACTGCAGTTAACTATAACTGTCGAAGACAGATATAGACTTTGCTGATAAGAGCCTTGATTATAAGGTATATTTGAACGTTGTTAGGATACAGATGTACTTTTGAATCTGTAACAACACTAGAGAGCTCATTTATATATAAGCTAAATAGCAATTGTCCTAGAATAGAGCCTTGTGGGATGCCACAGATTAGTGGTAAAAGCTTAGAATAAACATTCCTTAGTTTTACTTGTTGGAACCTATCAGACAGAAAACTTTGTTTAGTTGCAATGGCCGACGTTGAAAAGTTATACAAAGAAATAAGCTTTGTTAGTAATTTTGAATAACTCACACTGTCAAAAGCCTTCGAGAAGTCCAACAAGGACAGCAAATCAATTTTGCCTTTGTCAAGTCAAATCGAAGATCTGTAGCCACTTTAACAAAGCTGTCTCGCAGCTATGTCCACGACGAAGGTCAGATTACCAGGATGACAAGGAACATAAGGTTTCAAGATAACCAAACATATGTGACGTCATTAACTTTTCCAGAGTGTTTGATAAAAAGCAGAGCAGACTGATAGCACGGAAGCCTAAGGATAAGATATTATCAGGGCCAGTAGAGTGCGATCTTATTTTGTATATGGCTCGTAGTACTTCATCTTGGTCGACATTTCTGAAACTAAAACTATCATCATTTAGCATTGAGGTAAAACATTATCTACAAGAAGGTCCATTGGTTGATGATAACGTATTACTGGTATTGATGAAGTATCCATTTAACTCATCTGCATTGAAGTTATAGACATCTACTGACTTGTCTCTATTTATCTGAAGTTTGCGCAAATTAGCCCAGAAATATTTAGGAGACATATTGGGATCAAGCTTTTTATTATAGTAGCGGCACTAAACGCAGCGAATTTTTGCTGTTACTAGATTCAGCACTTTTGCATATATCTGTTTTGCAGTATCAGTTTTGGGCCTTTTATATTTTTAATACAAGAATTTCCTTTCAGCTATTAAAATTCTTATTTCTGCCGAAAACCTATGACAATGACATTTTGGATAAATTTGACGTAACTGCAATGGAGCATGCCTATTTAGTAAAAAGTGTATGTTGGGTTTTAAGAAATCCATCTGTTCGTCAAGATTTGTACAATGGTATATTGCTTCCCACTGAAAGGATGAACCATCACGCAAAAGAACTGGGACGTTAAGGTGCACTGTAAAAAATTGTAGGACTATTCCCTTAATTTAAGACACGTTTTTCCCTAAAAATAAATGTAATTTTCTCTGATATAAAGAGAAAATCAGTTTAATTTCCCGAAATCAATGGAACATTCAATGAATTTAGGTATTTGGCACCAGAAAACCTGGTATAAGGAATATAACATTCAATAAATTATGTATTATTCTACATTTATGGTAATGTATTTTCGTTTTTATTATTCACACATTGTTGTTGAAAACTAGTCATAAATTGTTTGAGCGTGCTGAGCGCACCTACATAACATCCGTACTACTTAGTAGTATGGGCCATAAGAAATGAGCTATTCAGCGTATCCTTATGTTTTTTAAAAGGGGCGGTGTTCTATCACCTATGGCGGAGTGCGGTGCTATCACCTATTCCCTACAGTTAAGGGAATATTCTCTACGTTTAAGGGGAAAAAAATTTATAATGCCCTATATTTTAGGGAATTTCCCTAAATTTTAGGGGAAAAACCAAAATTTCCCTACATTTGAGGGAGGAAAACCTAATTTACGTTTTCCAATGTAGAGAATTCCCTAATATTATCGACAAATACCTAACCTTTGTGTCACAAATTGTTGCCACTCACTTTAGGGAACTATTTTTAATGTGTGATTATAATCACGAAATTGTATAGTTACAGGATGAGATCGTGCGCAGATGGATACATCATACATTAGAAACAATAAATCAAGGTACAAATAATTCGTCGGACTTAACTGGTTGTGAAAAAGTACTGCGTGTAAATCAGTTACTAAAAGTTGATCTAATTGCAAGGGTTGTATAGTATTGTAGTAAGTAGGTAAAGCATTTACTGTTTTAAGATCCATAAATTGAAACTTGTGTAAAAAGGTATCGCTCAAGCCAGAATGTCGGATGAGGTTAACAGTAAAGTCTCCACCTATACAATCTTGTTATACATATCGATGTTTGCATAGCTAGATAGCTTTCATGAATTCACTAGTGTTATCGATACCGAAGCTATAGGCACAGGCTAAGAGGCATTGATCTGTACAAGTTTTAAATTCCACACATATATGTAAATTCAAAAGGTAGCAAAGGTGCAGATAATTTAATTAGAGACGATTTTAAGAAGTCACGTACATAAATAGCTACCCCACCACCGACATGTTCAGTTCTGTCATTTCTGTGCAATATATATCCCTGAATATTAACTAAGAGGGACGCAATGTCCTTATGTGACCACACATGTATATCGGAACTAACAAAAACTTCTCTCAATTCGTCAATTTTTTTTAATACTTTTCGCATTAAAATAACATAAATTAAGACCTTTCGATCGTGCTGAAATTAGGTTGAGCATTGTGCTCATTTCGCGCATGGTCAAGTTTCTGCTGCAATTTTCGATAAAAACCATGCTACACTTCTCACTCAGAGAAATATCCCGTGAAATCAATGTGTTTTCTTATCAATTCTAATGTTTTTCCATATTGTTTTTAGTCAATTTGAAAAGTCACATTTTTTTAATAGATCTGAAACCATTAAATTAATGGTGCTCTTTTCTAGTAAAATCATCAATATCGCCGTGTAAAAATAACTACTTAGACCCATTCATTTTTAAATTGAGGTTACTATTGAAATAACGAGGTAAACTTTTTGGTTTAATGCGGTTTGCTCTTATTAATATTAAAGGGCAGTCCTATTATTCTTGCAGGATTCGACTATAATTTCAATAGTTTATAGTTATTATTGCAATCATAAACTTTGTTCGAACCAAATTGCTACGAATATATATTTTTTAACAGATAACTTCTGAAAAGAAAATATCCTGAAAACAAGCATCAACATTTTTGTAAAATTAAATCTAATTTGATTTGTCTTAAGCAAAAACATGTACACAACCCAACATAGCCATGTATTTGTCATATATATAACATATTGCAGAAATACCACACAAAAGTATAGCCTCTTCGAGCAGATTAAATTAATATTATTATCATAAGTTTGAATTCGTACTAAAAAACAATTCCTGAAAAGCGAACATATTACAATAATACCATGCTAAAATTGAGTTCTGAAAAGGAAACAAATTCAATCTAATTACAATTCTCCCAAAAATAGGTACAACATCTATTAAAAGCATGTGTTGTCATATAGCATACAATGCATGGCACAAATACAATCAGATCAAGCAGATCAATTTGCAACTCTAGCATTATCATCATTATAAGTACCATCGAAAGGGAATTTCTTCTCTACGTGATATGAGATAAAAATTTTCCAAATATAATCTAATTTAACACAACAGCATGTGTTGTCTAAATTTCTTGTTGCTATGCATTTCTGTTCATTGCTATGCAAATTTTATCGCTAATACCGTAAGATCACAGCTGCACTGCCAATTCTTGTAATCATGCGCCTCTGCTACTCCATCAGTGGTGTCGTGTGCAAGCAGCGTTGTCATATTTTTTTTAAGAAACTGTAACAAACAGAAAAAAAACTGTTTTTTCGAGCAAAAAACTGTCATTGAAAAAAAGATAGCTTTTTCTTAGTTTAAGTTCATTTTTATTATATACCTACTTAGACCATAATAGATATTACAAAAGTCACACTTCGTGTAAGAAAAATCACAAAAATTATTAATATAATAGGTTCATTTCTACTGCCACAAAAAGCCTCCTTGGCATAGCATATTGCTAACTAAAACTTGAATACGTAATAGAATATAATTATTAATTATTTTGCATAAACCTTGTAGATTTTTTAAAATTTCGTTAGAATTTTTAAAATATGTGCAATCTAAATTTTGCTTTTTTAAATAATCTTTTGTCCTTAAACTTCCACACAATGTGGGGACCTCTAGCCTGTTCCGGATTTTCGTTTTATTATTGTTGATTTGCGACAGAATTCTCTCTACATTTGCTGTGGCTACAGGGATTGACAAAACTGCTGACACCAGTTTTTTCAACAAAGGAAAGCACATGGATCCATCTATGCGCTTTAAATTAAAAATTTCTTCCCAAAACTTTTCTATTTTGGTTTCTTCCAACAAATCAACTTGAACACGCCACCCAATGGAAGACGATATTAACAGTTTATAGATGGGATGACAGATGACACTCTATGGGAGTCAGAAAAAAAGGACATTCCACGATTGCCGTTTGAACTAATTTTGAAAAGAGCGGAATTGAAGCAGAATATCTGGGTTTTAAAAGTTATACAATAGGTCTATTTTTGTAAAATTATTAAGCAATTATAAAAAATTACTTTTTGTCTACAAAAACTGTAAAAAACTGTCAAATTTGGCGGATAACTGGGGAAAATTGGAAAACTGCACGGCTACCAAAAAAACTGTCATTTACAGGAATAACTGTTAATATGGCAACGCTGTGTGCAAGCAAGGGCTATATAAACTACAAGCTGACTGATCTCGAACTTTTTTTGTACTTGGCATCGCTTGGGGTATGTTGGCTGTGTAGGGACTAACATTTATATCGGGTATCGACTGATATATCACTTTAACAACTAACAATTATTTCTGGTATCGACGGGAATAAACACATCTTAATTCGGGTCTCGACTGAAGATAAGATATTTACTAACAATTATTTCTGGTCTCGACGGGAATAAACACATCTTAATTCTGGTCTCGACTGAAGATAAGATAACACTTTAAGCCGGGTCTCGGCTGACTTAAAGAATATTATCTCGTGTCTCGACTGAGATAATCTTTTACTAACATTAACACTTTATTTCTGGTCTCGACGGGAATAAAGTATTGTTCTAACCAATGGTTAGAACAAAGGGTCTTAACATTAGCTTAAAGCCAACCCTCAAGCGTCAAGATGTAGATCGGTGAGTACCAGTCACTCGTAACAAATTAATATTTATTCATACATCTATTTTACAATATTTACTCATATACATATTTACATATTATACATTTTTTGTGCATATTTATCAAATATTATAATTTATATTCATTCTGTATTAATTTGACATATATATATATATTTATATGTATTACGCTCTTGACGATTTTATATTGCAACTATTCTAATAATACGTGTTTTCAGTGTGATACAAAATTCTCTGACCCAAAGCTCACATATTGAGATTTATCCCAATACAACTTTTCTTAATAATCGTATATGCTAAGTTTGTGGTAGTAAGTGTTTTCTAGTGTGTGTTGATCTCTGACCTAATACCTCATTACATAATCTGATCTCAACATAATTAGTGGTCAATCTTAAGAAATAAGTGTGAAAATTTATTGGAAGTTAAAACGTAGTGAACAGTGTTCGCTTTGATAAGAGATTCGATCATTGACCTTGATCCAAATTTACCAGTGTAACCATTTCAGTTTTACTAAGTTCAAATTTGCGTGTACGTTCTACTAACGGACAGTGCAAACTTCATATTAGAGGAAGTGGGATATATTATTATTTCTATATGAGAATTTTATTGAAATTTTAACAATATGGTAAATATTATATTAATAGTACCTCACATTACTGATTCGGGCCAACGAGTACGACGATAAGACGAATTTAATTAAATATTGCCAATGATTTCAAATAGCCGTTGTTTTGAATACTATTTGCTATGACTTTATTTTATTTGGAGACATAGGAGGTTGCTAATTTCTATACCCTAGATGAAATCTATAGGGTATAATAAGTATGTTATTCCGTTTGTAACGCATAGAAATAATGATGGTATAGCAAAATGGTTTGGACCCACGCATAATATTAAAAGTTATTTTGATTTTAGTATATTCGTTTCCCCGTCTGTCGAAGACCTCTAAATGTTCAGTAATTTTTGAGCCAGCTTACAAATTAAATTCCTTTTTAGTAACCTGACAAGGAACATCAACTACATAGCAAAAATATGAAAAGCACTGTTAACGTTCACTTCATTTCTCACAACTTCCCAAAGATATTGGTTAAAACCATTAAATTGATATGACATCATACTATTGTAATCAATGAACTAGACGAATCAATAGGTTCGCACGGTAATGTGAAATATAAGAATGCACCACAATTGGTTATCTGGTAATTCCCATATTTTATCCGTTCGCACACAATGGGATCAATCCAATTGAAAAAAATAAGATCATCAGATTGTTCTAATAGGAATAACTAGTTCATAATTAATGATTTATCCAGTTGAATTAAAAAGATTGCGGTTTGAATGTCAACAGTATCGAACTCATTAAATTTATAGGCAGCTCTTTTTGTTTTTTATTCTAAAAACGGTATTGTTCTATCCTATTGTTAATAACCACACACAAATGGTTAAAGTGTTATAGGAAGCATTTTTCTGAGTGATACAATATGTATTTTCAAAAAGGATTTTTATTGTACGATTTAATCTTTCATAGGCTTTGAGTTTAAGTACAATCCCAAATTTTCTGTAGAATTACGGTTAGGTTAATTGGAAGCGCAAGGAAGTGTACGGGTTTTCTAGAGGAAAGGAAATTTTTTACGAATTTCGTAACGTGTGGTGGATTATTATTTTGCATAAAAGTCATATATCCCCGTTATCCATGATACATGCCTCACATGAAAAAAAAGAACATTTTTGAAATGTTCAGGTACTGTCCTGGCTCATCATATAGGTTTTGAGAACTTTTACCGATATAACGACTGAAGGTGGATCCTTAATGCAACAGTGTTTAAACTTCTCATCTGGATACCTCTGTATGAATCTCGCTGATTTTGTGAAGAGAATCTGAGCATCAACAGTCATCAACTGTATATGTACTATTTGAAATGGTTACTTATCATCAATGATTTTAACTCTGTTTATTGTTGACGTTCATTTTGACCACTTAGTGGGTAGGGCATCAGTGACTCATATCAATGGACTGAGCGTATTATAATTTTCCTATAGGAAAGAATAGTTTTCTCTATCGCCCAATGGCAGAGTTGGAGCTACCAACATAATTTGATGTTTTTATGTTGACTGAAAATGCAAGGACTACAGGAAGAATAATGCAAAGATATTGTTTACCATGCTCCCTTTGTCTTGCCCATACGCAGAATTCAGGTAAAAATAACCTTGTGAAAATTAAAGTCGGAATGAGTTTAATTTCTTCTAAGAGTGCTTATAAGCGATTAAAATATCATTTGAACACAAGAACGATTATTTTTTAATTTAGTTCGATTTTCGGGAGTAAAATTTTATCTGATTGGTTAAGATTTACATGTTTTTTATGTAAGTAGTAAACGTTTTAAAGGGTGCTCATAGCCTGATATACAGAATCACAATATTTTCATACCACATGAAATAGCAAATCGCTCAGTCCATTGTTATAAGTCAGTGGTCGGCATTGGGAGCATTTCAGCCCAGCCTCTTTACTTCGTCTGTTGAAATTCTCGATGACAAATTAATTCAATCATATCACTGTCAAGCATACTTTTATTTCCTTAAAACGCTCCCTATGGTACCCAGCTATAGCATGGATAAAATTCCTCGGTATCCTCCGTCATTTCATTCCCTCGGTATGTCGGAATTTTTCTTCTTGCAACTAATATCCAGACAACCTTCTATAGATATCCGAGCCATAGTGCAGTGGTAGCCTCCTTAATTATGTCTATTTTACCTAGCCCTTGCTTACCCTTCTTATTCCAAAATGGCCCTAAGGCTAGGACGTTCTTTTATCCAGTTGTGGACGATCACTTTACATCACTTCAAATCTTTAACTTAGTAACGAAAAAGTTTTCGTCATAGTAAGGAAGAGAAACAATCATCGAACAGTTTCGTTATCAGTTTACACGAAATCAGCACACGCATTTGATGCACGGAAAAATAAAATTCAAATTTTCTTCTGGGTGGTTATAATAATAATCTGGCCCCATACTGTCGTTAGTTTCATGCCGCAGGCAGAATGCAAAGGATCATCAATCATTGTTTATCTTATTTGGTGTGAACTTTCAAGTTTCAACAATAGAAAGCAATTCGACACTTCAAAGTCGTTTGTCATTTTATTGCTTTTAGGGTTTATTCAAAATGACGCTTAGCTCCTGATTTATTTACATCTCCTTCTCTGAGTAGTACTACCATTTGGAGGAGTGTTTACTGTCATTTGCATTCTAGCATTTTCGGAAATTTCCCGATGTGAGAAAATGTGGGAAACACTTTCATAAGCCCAAAACAGAAAATCGTACCGGATGTTTGTAAGTCAGCTCTCATCGGTCTTCCTTTCGATATACTCTGAAAAATATGTTTTCCTTGTTGAATTACACACATATTTATATCTGCCGTACATATGTAGAGGGTGGCTTTGAATGATATATTTATGTATATAGTATTACAGTCTATGTCTGTTATATGCAGCTATAAAATACTTAGATTCAGTTACCAAGTCTAAAGTCTGAAAGTGTATGGTGTGGTGGCAAGGCAATAAAAAGTTTCCCACTTTTATCGTTACATAAATCAATTTAATGAATGTATTATGGCTTTATTTCTAAACAAAGTCAGGTTGGAAATATGCGTTGAGGAGTATGTGCTACATATGTATACATATATATCTGAAAATTGTGTACTCACTTTTGTATGGATTGACACATCAGGAGTGATATAAATATACAATGTGAACTAGGAACTGCAACCCGTGGGGCATTTTGACACAACTGAGGTGATTTATTAAATCCAGTCAAATGAACCGCATTCATTGCAAAATATACAGGATATTTTTCTGATTGCAGTTTTAATTACAGTTCAAAGACCTCTAGATTCCAGGCTGGTAAGTGAGAAAGCTTTTCAAAGTACAGTAGACTAGCGCCGGAGAGATATATAGGGGGAACGACCGTTTTTAGAACACTAAAAAAAATTAAATATTCAGAAAAAAATGCTTATTACTTTAAAATGTGTATGCTATAGAACTCATCGCAGGTCTTGAATTGGGTCGTGCCATATTAATATATGTATATATGACGTCCAATACAAAGCGCGCTAATGAATACTGGGGAGTGAGTGTACGATATGTTTACGAAGAAAACGGAGTATTTCAAAGTACATCAAATATTAAGACCTATTTGAAAGAATTAATTTGTTTCTCGTTTGTATAATATTGTGGCGAAATCTCGTGGGTTTCAAGTGTACTCCCCGCAATGAGGAAATATTCGGCTAACTTTTCTGATAATAAATAAGTAGACTACTGTGACGGTACGTCAGAGCGAGGAGTACGAAAAGCTACAAGAGATGGCGACACATTCCCTTTCATACTTACGATAAAGTGGGCATGGCAGGCCATTTTCCCCAGTCCAAAAGTGATGTGGTGACCGGTCAAGTTTTCTTGTGCGGCCACAGACAAAAAAATCATATAAAGATGTCACAGTATGAAAAGGTGGAAGAAGTAGCAAGAAAAGATTAATTTAATTTAGTAAATAAGGCTGTATAAAGTATATCTTTCCATCTGTGATTAAAAAGTGAATTACACAAAAATGAAGTAATTATGCCGCAAAACCCCATATCCTTAAAAAATCCACTTAATCTTACTTTCTTCCGCTCTTTTAAAATTGCTTGATATTATACAGAAATAACGATTAGCTTTTCGTAAAGCTTTTAAAGTTGCGTTTTAACGTTTTATTCTTGTGACGAATGTGTGTGTTATATTATATTTTGTTCGCAAATTTAATTTGTTCCTTCAATTTTAGTTTTATAGATTCCGTTTCCGAGAGGATCTAATTTTACATATTCTTTGATTCGCGAAAAGTACTGGATTTTCTTATAGATTTAACTTTGCTCTTTACAATACTGGTTGCATATTGCACAGTTCACTGCTCGCCATACATCATCCTAACAAAGGCATTTAATTCACTTATCTAACTTACTAATTATATATGTAATAATATCTACATCTATCTAATTTATTTATGAATTCATTTTCTACCTGTCTCTCTAATCTACGATGATAAGGTAATGAAACTTCTTTAATTAAATATCTGCACAATATTCAGCAAAATAATAAAACAGTTGAAAAGTTTTGTAGCGAAATAGTGGAAGTTTTAGCGAACATGTATTACGGCATTCAGTGACACGAAAAAGATGCAAGTGTTATTAATGCACAAGGCAGTTTGTATTCGGAAATGTGTCCAAACACTTTTTTAACTGGTTTAAGATAATCACTAGGTTCCACAGTTCGAGCGATGAAACCTGAATCATTAGCTATTGCATACTCTTACAGCGTTAAAGAGCAGGATATCTGCTATATTAGGTCAGAATCAATTGAAAATAAACAGATAATAAAAAACCCGACAAGCCCAATAAACGATCCCAATCCGTCATATAAAATCTTCACTCATCAGCAGCCAACGAATTTCTTTTATCCATTGAATAGGCCCAATACATTTAGCAAATATCCCACTCCACAGCAAGTGCAATCAAATCCACCTGCTAAGAATCCCAGTATTTTCAGTCAAAGACAAAACCATTTTCCAAATAAACCAATTCCACCTAACCCCGAGCCAATGGGTACAAGCTCTGATAACAGCTATTTAAAGTTCGGACCCAGAAATCGATTCCAATCGAACGATCCACCCTGAAACTTTCTCCGGCAACCCAGACCAGGAAATTTCATAAGTAAAGAGTTATACAATGTTGCAGAGCAAGTTTCAAATAACCCGCATCCCCATACATTCAAATTTAACCTTTCATACCATCATAATGATGTATTAGAAAATGTTTACCCACAAGATTTGGATAACTACTACCAATATGAGCAAATCAATGAAAATAATAAGGAAAGTCTTACGCCACCGTCCGAGAAAAATTAAGTTCATCAGCAACAATTTCTTCTATCTGCCTCGATAGACCCATCGGCTATCTAGACGTAAATAAACATGGATACATACTACCTTATATACACATATCATCCCCTTTCGGTAGACTTCTAAAATTCCTAGTAGATATGGGTGCATCAGCATCGTTCATAAGCCCGGATTTCGCCCACTCCGGCGATCTTACTGAAACAGAACCCACAACCATTACAACAACTCTAAATATAAGCATAAACTAAATAAACAAGTAATTTGCCCAAAAATGACTTAGAATTCAATCAACCAGGAGAAACGCAATTCCATGGATATTTTGATAGCCTCCTAGAACTATATGTCCTTATCACATTAGATGCAAAAGTCGATCTAGCAAACCAAGTACTATTAACTCGGAATTCAATCATCCCTTTACATTTTAAACCCAACTTTAAGTCCAACAAATATGTAGTGCCTGGAAAAACAAAACTTACCGCAAAATTACCAGTGGATGTATCAAACGGAGATATTTATATAAAAAATATTGAAGTAGAAGCCAAATTATTCATCTCAGAAAGAATATATACGGCAAAGGATTGGTTTAGCATAATAGAGATTATCATCCATTCCGATACAGAACAACTTCTCTGTTTTGAACAACCTCTCAAAGTTACCCCGTTTTCATCCTCAGAACATACAGAATTAATAATTTCAGTGTCGAGTATGAGGACTGCTCAGACCCAATTTTACAACCTGACGATATAACAAATTTAATTCGAGTATCTCATCTGAATTATGAAGAGAAGAATTCAATATAGTCAATCTGCAAGAGTTATGAAGATATATTTTATAAAAAGGACCAAAAACTTACTTTTACCAATAACGTAAAGCATTGCATAACCACAACCGACGACGTACCCATTTACACCAAGTCTTATAATATCCCTATATCCATAAGCAAGAGATACAAAAGCAAATTGGTGACATGTTGAGATAAGGGATAATCAGGCCTAGCTATTCTCCCTGGAGCTCACCGATTTGGATAGTGCCTAAAAAGAAAGATGCTAGTAGTAGACAGAAATGGCGCCTAGTTATAGACTATCGCAAGCTGAATGAAAAGGCCATGAATGATAGGTACCCGTTACCTAATATCAGCGAGATATTAGGCAAGCTCGGAGAGTGTATGTACTTCACAACACTTGACCTGGCCAGCGGATTTCATCAAATCGAGATGATCCCGATGACAGTAAAAAAACAGCCCTCTCTGTAGAAGGTGGTCATTACGAGTAGTAAGAATGCCTTTTGGTCTGAAAAATTCCCCATCCAGCATATCATGGACGATGTCCTTAAGGTAATACAAGGTAAAATCTGTATTCTCTACATCGCCGAAAGCCTTAGACGTGTATTTGTTAAACTGCGAGAAGCAAATCTCAAAGTTCAGGTTGACAAATTGGAATTTCTACACAAAGAGTGGTTACAGCCAATGGTGTCAATCCGAACACAGATAAGATAAAGGCAATGAAAGAAGGAAATAAAAGCACTCCTAGAGCTGTTAGGCTACTAGCAGAAGTTCAGTAAAGACTTCGCAAAACTTACGAAACCTCTAACAGAGTGCCTTAAAAATCGAAAAATAGTCCAATTAAATGATAAGTATGTTTAATCATTTAAAATCTGCAGAGATCTTCTTGTAAATGATCCTATCTTGCAATACCCAGATTTTTACAAAACCTTTCGTGTTAACAACCGACGCTAGCAACTATGGTATTGGTGATGTGCTATCGCAATACCTATAGGTAGCGATAATCCCATATGCTATTCTAGTCGTACGCTAACTAATTCCGAGATTAACTACTCCACCATCGAAAAAGAATGGTTAGCCATAGTTTGGGCTACCAAATACTTTTGGTCTTATCTAAACCCCAAGCCCCTAACTTTCCCTAACTTGAGCCTAAAAGAACCTAATTCAAAATTAATTCGCTGGAGCCTCAAACTAGAGGAGTTTGATTATGTGTTGGTATATAAGAAAGGAAAGCAAAACACGCCGAAACATTGAGCCGAATAAGACCTCCTGAATGACAACCTCACACAAAAATCGAACTAAATACAAATGAATCTAGGACGTGTAACACAAGGTACCAATATATTCCGCAAACGAAGACCTCAATGACGGAATACCAATTTCAAAACGTCCTTGAAACATGTTCAGCTATGGTTTCCTAGAGAATGCGCTGGCGTAATTTCGGGACGCAATTGCGCCGTCGTATTGGCGTTGCAAACAAAAGAATTAAAAGCATACTGAGTGGTTTCCCAAAAAGCGTTCGACCATATTGCATTCTTAGTTGCGCACGTGATTGCGTTCTCATCTATTCGTTGTTGATTCCGACTTAATTCAGTTGCGATTTTGCGCGCGTTTAGATCGGTAGTTGAAATAATTGTGGAAAATAACTGCAAACAGAGTATGTTTTACGAAGTAGCCCATTGAAAACATTCACTACTTTCCGACTGATCTCCTTTTACAGTCTGTGTGTAGTTGTTATTAACGCATTTGGGTTTGTAAGAAAAGGCTATATGCGACCGATTATTTATAACAGTGACTGCATCGCATCGATTTAGTGACAAACTTGGGGTTTCTATAGATTCAATACCTTAAAAATCTGCTTTGAACCCTTCTGAAATTGCTTATCTCGAACTTTTTTTTATTATCACATAATATGAGTTTAGGATTTTTTATTAAATTTAGTAGGTATTGTTTTTGTTTTTTAAGTCTATTATCAGGCATCGATTTTGTCGCTTTTGTAATGTTCCTGATTCAATATCCTGCAATACCTTACAAAAAACCCAAATAATCGAAATGCATGCTTGACCTAGTGACGCAAGCCACAAATAGTAAGAAAATGCAACGCATCGTTCTTGATGCATACACGTGCGACACTATGCTTTGGTAAACAAAGCATAGATATGGGTCAAGCATTTCTTCATAAAGTGAAAATGCACGGTCGGGCATATTACAACTTTTGTAGAAATATGCACCGTAGAATTAACGTAGATATAATTATCGATTAAGCAAACGATATACGTTTATATAAATAGAATTAACCCAACAAGAATAAATAGTTGAAATTAGCAAGTCCTACAACAACACGGAGTTTGATTTATTGGGAGTTCTGCTACCTAGGTGCTCCCCAACCTGGAGTAAGTGCTTCAATAGCCGCTCCAATTTACGTCAAGGCGTTAATACTCACTGAGCTGCTCCTCTTAAATATCGTTAAGAGTAAAGCCCACAGGCTGCTCTTCGTATATTTATTCGGCACCATCTACTCAATATATGGAGGAATTAAATGAAATAATAAATACATAATAGATATCACATTTGGGTTATCACACTTTAATAATTCTTTTTTTTTCCTGTAACTTTTCCTTCGTCATTTGCGAACGAATTGCCATTCTTTCTATATCTTTTCCATGCTAGTTTTTTTCTCAATTTTAATGTTTGCTCAAAATATCTGCGCTTACGTTTTAATCATTATCTCCGATGCATGTTATTAGAATATCCGAAATTCGTGGCAGTTTAGTTTACCTGCAAAAACAAAAACGTTTTAATTATACTATGAAATTTGAAATTAGTATTTTTGTTACATCAAACAGAACAACTTCCTCCAATAGAGAAAGTGTGAATTCCTGCTCAACTTCTAAACTATGAATGTCATGGGTTTGTTAAATGCCATTCACTTTAGTATCCTCAATGTTCTTGATCCTTAAATAATAAATATATAAATTGTCTGAAAAAAATTTCTATTGCAAAATATGCTCACGTTGTTTTGCATAGGACTTGTTTTTAATTTTTGATAACTCGTATCAAATCGCAATTTCTTCTATGGTCCTACTATCTTAATAAATTAGTCAAGAGTGAGATAATTGGAGCTTTTGTGGGATATTATCGAAGTTTCTGTTAACATTTTCATTTGTGCTAACTGGTGTTTCAATACCCTTAGATAAATAAACTGCATTAGGATAAAAACAGTATGATCCCAAGGTACACAATCCATTGACAACAGTTTCCTTTTTGATGTAGTTTTCGACTACACTTTTTAAATTTTGTACAAGATTCAGTTTTGTCACCTGCTCATCAATGTTTTGAATTCTTCAGTTTTGAATATCTGACCTACAGCCCAATTTAATTGGTTTGAATATGCCGACATCAGCCGATTGCAAAGTTCTGGTCGAATTGGTGTATAAGCAATACTGTCGCAAATTTTAAATACGCCAGGGATTGCCTTATCTATAGTAAATTATTCAAAAAATAATTTCTTACTGTCGCAAATTTTAAATACGCCATAACTTAAGTGAGCCTTAAGAACATCGGCGTAGAGAATGACAGGAAAGATTATGTTATTTTCCACCAAAGTAGGATAAAACACCTATTTTATGTAATACAATAAAGCTAGAGATGTCATCCAAACTGAATCTGTTTTTGTGTATCATAGACCCCGCAGAATTGATTGCAAGACATCATTTGGAACACGTTTATATGCAAAAACTATCATTGGTGGAACGATTAAAAAATCAAATCAAAAGCTAAACATTACGGTAATGCTTTCTTTGGATCTAGCTTTATTGGTTTCATACACATTTGTGGCGCCTTTAGGAGCTAAACCTCTTCCACCTTTTAGATATAATGGAAATCCAAATTCATCGCCATTAAAAATTCGGGTTGGGTTTTTTATGATTTCATCTAATAGATTTAATCACAGAATGACTTAATTTGACGAAACTGACCTCTAAT
Source organism: Dioctria linearis (assembly GCA_963930735.1). Taxonomy (NCBI): domain Eukaryota; kingdom Metazoa; phylum Arthropoda; class Insecta; order Diptera; family Asilidae; genus Dioctria; species Dioctria linearis. The sequence continues at coordinate 242,958,773 of OZ005740.1, read as the reverse complement.
GTCTTTTCCTGACACAGCTGCGTCAGCCATGGTAACACACTCAGTTCCCCTAATTGTTACTTCTGAATTATACCATTTGTCTCCAGAAAAATTATTTTTAAAGGTCGTTTCTCGGGACAGAATTTTAGAAATTTTCTAACTACTCCACGTACTTCGTGTTTTCCTATTTGGAAATCCTGTTGCATGGTTTTCAAATATCCACTGATCACTGAACGATTTTCATCTTTCGCGGACAAAACAGAATCAGCACCAGGTTTATATTTTTTTGCACGTTTGTGAAGACGATTTTGTAGTGTAGTGCCAGTTCTTGTGCCGTGTAGTGCTAAAGCAATATTGTTGACGTCGTACTTATTCATCGGTGCCATATTTGAAACAGTGCTAAAAATTTATGTATATTTATGCATATATTCTTTCGACAATTATTTAAAATTGCACACAAATCCATATGCAGATATATAAAAATTAACAGAAATTTCTCACAACAACAAATTGGCCGAACTTCTTTCATTTTATATTAAAAAGCCCTCCAAGTTTATCATTAGAAATGTCTGTTTTTCCATTCCGTATATGAGCCCCCACTAATTTTAATTCTGCCACAATAATTTATTGCCAAATTTTATATAATATCATTTATTTAAATGGCCAAAAAACTATTAATTTATTTATATTCTATAGAAAAAATTTACTATTATTTTACAGCAACAAAAGAAGTGGTAAAATTTTTGGAAGGAGCTTACATATGAACACAAATTCTCGATGGAGGCTCAGTACTGGTCAAGGGGCACAGAACTTTGGGGTATCACCCTACACCGTCCTCAATACAGTGAACCCGTGAAAAAATAGTTTTGAATGGATATGATCTCAAAAATTTCGTGGAGGCTATTTCCTAGGGTTTTGTTATTGAGCGGCTCTGAAAAATGTCCACATTGCCAGTCAAGGATCGTGAGAGTATATATCCGTCTTTGCTGGTGACTATTACAATGCATTTAGTGGCATCAGCAGTCTAATAGGCTTATTGTAGTTGTTTAGCGATGAACAGCTGGAAAAGAAGAAAGAAGGAGAATTAGGAAAAATTCGTCCAAATCTAAAATCTTATCTTGAACCAGAAGTTCCAGCAGATATCCCTTGAAATCCCTCGTCGAATGTCAGCTCCAGGGCCCATACCAACGAATTTCTGAAATCATTATAATAAGAAATGAATTAAATTACTGATAAATAATGCTTTTTATAAGGAATTGCTATTTGAAAAACGAATTCTAACCAATGCATACAAAACGTAAACAAATCACAGAAAATAACAACAAAACTTCATGTAGTGACATTATGTTAAATTCCACTTATCAACATTTGGAATCTGAATAAATCACTCAATACTATTTTTTTTTATTTTGGGGCAGGGGACAGGAGATCTTATCTCAAAAACTGTCCTTTAAATGAAGCGCATCAGGTCTTGGTGAGGAAGGTTTTTTAGCTCATCTACAGATAGAGGGGCAAACCACAGATTATCCACCCTGTTTCGGGTGAAGGCAGGATAAGCAAGAAAAAGGGTTCGGTTGTCTAAGGTCTTCTTCCAAGCACGACAGACACTCCATCTTTATTAGATGAGGGTGAAGCGAAGTATGGCCGGTGATGATACCAACCACAGTTCTGCATATTTTCCTTCCGAGCTACATCAGAAAATCCTATATTGCTATTGGGCCCATCAGGAAACAGTTTTGTGCACCTCCAACTATTCAGGTTCGCCCATCTCTGCTGATGCTTCCCAAAGACATCCGCTTTGATGAGAGACCCCATTGTTCGAACCAAATTGAGTCGAACTTATTTTGCTAACATTAAAAGCTCTGGAAAGAAAACATACTGAAAACAAAGCATGAACATTTTTATAAAATTAAATCTAATTTAATCACTCTCAATCAACACACAGATACACAACCGTAAGATCACAGCTGCACTGCCAGTTCTTGGAATCATGCGCCTCTGCTACTCCATCAGTGGTGTCGTGTGCAAGCAAGGGCTATATAAACGACAAGCTGACTGATATCGATCTCTTTTTGTACTTGTCATCGCTTGGGGTAAGTTGGCTGTTTAGGGACTAACATTTATATCGGGTACTATTAACAACTAACAATCATTTCTGGTCTCCACGGTAATAAACGCATCTTATTTCGGGTCTCGACTGAAGATAAGATATTTACTACAATCATTTCTGGGTCGACGGAAATAAACTCATCTTATTTCGGGTCTCGACTGAAGATAAGATATTTACTAACAATCATTTCTGGTCTCGACGGAAATAAACGCATTGGATGACAATATTTGCGCAATCCCAGAACAACACACAAATGAACTACTTCACAATTTTAAAAACACTGACAACAATTTAAAGTTCATTCAGTTATTACACAATTCTAAATAAAATCAACGGACATACACACAACAGCCAAAGAAGCACACATCAAATCCAAGAAATCCACAATAACACCACCACTCAAACCAACGAGCACACACACGGGCACATACGACACCACAGCTAACATAACATTCAAAAACAGCTGATGCTGCTCAGTACCCTTCTAGTCTTTAATTTTAAAACGTATTTATCTGTTTGTGTTAATTTATTTATTTTTGTCGGTTAATTTATTACATAAATGTAGTGTTTTTCGTCATCTTTTATAAGTAGTTGTTCACATAGTATTAGAGGTAATTCAAAACATTTAATATATTTATATTCAAACTTTTTTTTAAACATGCTAGACATCTGAATAAATGTATTTCTACAGATCCCTTGAAAAGGACTCTAAAAGTCAGAGTCGAAACGTCGGGTAAATTTGAATAAACTACTAAAATAAAGTTTCGTAGTTTTTTCTCACTGATCGGAGATCCCCAAAAAAGATCACATCGTTTCTTGCATTCATAAACCCCGATCAAAAACAATACAAAAATTATTATACATTTCTTGTGCATATTTATCAAATATTATAATTTATCTTCATTCTATATTAATTTGACATATACTATATATATATATATATATATATATATATATATATATATATATATATATATTTATATGTATTACGCTCTTGACGACTTTATATTGTAACTATTCTAAAAATACGTGTTTTCAGTGTGATACAAAATTCTCTGACCGAAAACTTATATATTGAGTTTTATCCCAATACAACTTTTCTTGATAATCGTATATTCAAAGTCTGTGGTAATAAGTGTTTTCTAGTGTGTATGGATTTCTGACATAATACCTGATTACATAATCTCATCTTAATATAATTAGTGGGCAATCTTAAGAAATAAGTGCGAAAATTTACTGAAAGATAAAACGTAGTGAACAGTGTTTGTTTTGATAAGAGATTCGACCACTGACCTTGATCGAAATTTACCAGTGCATCCATTTCAGTTTCACTAAGTTCAAATTAGCGTGTACCTTCTACTAACGGACAGCAGTACATCGATAATCGAGGCGGCAGTTCCCACGGCGGGTTCCGATCCGAGGAACGGAGAATCAGAGCCAGCCCTAGCTAAAAGGTCAGCCTTTTCATTCTGCATGATCCCCATGTGACCAGGAACCCACGGAAGGGACACCTTGTTGTGGATACACAACTTATCCACAAACGACTTGCAATCCCCCAGTGACCATCAAGGCTGCCTGACTATCCGAAAGGATAGCAGTGTCCTTCCCCTTGACTTAAATATCGAGGGCTATCTTCGCTGCCATTGACATGGCCTAGAAGACAGTGGTGTGTCTTCCTAGTAAGTACTCCATCCCAATATGAAGTTCAGGATAGTAGACACCCGCCCCAGCTCCCTCATTTGTGAAAAAGCCGTCGGTGAAAATTTTTGGAGCGAACCGGGGAAGGCTCGAGAAAGCACTTCCCTCAGTCCACAATTCCCTTACAGGAAAGCTCACAGAGAAGCGACGCCCAAATCGAAGCCAAGCTACCTTCGCATCACGTGGTCTTCAATACTGTTAGTAGAACAGAAATTTTACTATAAAACTGAAGTTCATGTTGGAAAGTTTACCTGTTGACGAACTGAATTCCAATGCAAACAAACCTGTGGAAAATGAATTTTTATTATACAATAATTGAATAAAATCATTTGACAACACTGCTAAATAAACTTTAAGGTAAATGCGTACCTGAAACACCCGTAGTAATCCAAAAAAAAGCAAAAGCAAACATCGCTCCTGGGTCCGGATTCTGTAAGCCGGAAGGTTTGGGAGCTTGGGAGATGAGAATTTTCGTTTTCCTCGATTAAAACTCCCTAGCTCTCCATTCGAGATTCTCTAACACTCTCGGGGATTCAATAACTCGGAGCGTTGTGGAGTTGTGAAGATGAGAGTTCTTTTGTCACTTAACTCTACACTCGGAATTCTATAACTCGTGGAAATTGTATTTAAATTTGCCAAACTCTCTATTCCACTTGGCAAAATTCTCGGCTGTGTTAGTTGTGGCGAAGTAAGAAAAATATTTCTCAACTGAGAGTATTGTCTGTTTTGTGAAGGTACCAATGTATCTAGGATTTTCAAATTGAATTGTGGATTCACTGCATATCCTGGTTATGTTTCAACAAATAAATTATCCTTGTAATACTTACAGAGATATAAGGATTTTGGTTACTCAAGGTATCCACTAAAAATTGTAATTCACGCGAAAATGGTCAATTTGGTCGTCTTCCAGTACAGAAAAAATGCTATAAAATTTTTAAATATGTACCTTAAAGCTTGTACGTAGGATGAAATCGTATCTGCATTTTGTCCCGTAATTACATATGTAATTAGGTTTTCAGTCTGGTAAATAGTTTTGGAGATAACTACAAAAGAAGTGAATCAGTCCTTCTTAAGATGAAAAATGGCCGTCTTTTTGGTACAAAAATGGATATATTTTCAACTCATCATTATGAAGAACTGATAAGTCGTGTAAATTCACTTTTCAGGAGAAAAATGTTTATAACAGAGCACTAATGAATGTGAAACAAAGGACGGAGGAAATATATGCAAAATATAGGAAATCGGGTGTATATGACCCAAGTAAGAAAAATCCGTCTTTCGGCGGTAAAAATCAGTTATGAAGTTAAAATGATCAAAAAAAGAACTACACCACTGGATTACCCGCTTTTCTCTCTTTAATTGGATACTAAACAGGACGTATTTTGGACAACCCCCAATCAGGGGATTCGACTCCCATCCCAAGACCCCTACCCCAAATATTTTTCACCTATATCTTTGTACTATAGATCCTAAATCTGAAGGAAAAAACCGCAATGCTCTGCGACCTTCCCACACAGAGTTAGCCGTCCTTCAATATTGCGATACTTCTCACGTTTTTCCTAGCTCCCCAAGTATTCTAGAGAATCGTGAAAGGAGAGTTAGGGAACTTTAATCGGGGAAACCGAAAATTCTCATCTCCCAAACTACCAAACTCTCGTAGTTACAGAATCCGGCCCCTGGGATGGCCCAAATGAAAGATTATTTTCTTGGATAATTTTGCATTATGTTGTGGGTTTCTACAGAAAATTTAGACCCTATATAAAGGGGTGCACTTCAATGGATCGCTCTTTTGCGTTTTTGACAGGTGACAACTCAAGTTTGCAAGGGACCAATAGTAATTTTTTTTTTAATTCTATTGTGAAATTGACTTTCAATTTACTCATGGTATGTTCAAGTTTATATGCAATAGCAGGTGGAGCAAAAATTGTGTTTGGTGACATTTTGAAATATTTTAAATGTGAAATATTTGGTTAAATTATTTTGAATTTTTATACCTTGATGAAATCTGTATATACAGTGGTGGAAATTTACATGAAAACACTATTGTTTTTTGATTTTTTCAACTAAATCTTCAATAAAATTAGATCTTTTTTTATATATTTAAATCTATATATAATCAGAGATAATATTACTACGTTTTAAAAGTAATTCCAGGAAATTTTTCGATACTAAAAACCAAGAAAACACTAAACTACAACTGTTTTTTTTATAAATTTCCACCAAAATTATACAAATATTCATTAGCGCGTTCAAATAGTAAATGCGGAGATGAACAATGATATGAGAGAGAGAAAAAGTCATAACGGAATTCTTGGTAAGAGTCTGATGGATGATCTGAATAAGAAAAAAAACTTAAGGTGTTGCCAACAATAATACAATTTCAAATTATTTACGACACATCATGTTGTTTTTATGTAAATTTCCACCACTGTATATGTATATTCCGTTTGTAACACCTCGAAATAATGATGGTAGAGCAAAATGGATCGGACACCCACGCATAATATTAAAATTTATTTTGATTTTTGCATATCCGTTCGTCTGTCCACCCATACGCACGATAACTCGAGAACACGTATACTTAGAGAGCTGACATTTTGTACACGGACTTTAAAAGAAAAAAAAAGTTAAAATTAAGTTCGAAAATGAGACAAATCGGGTAACTTCTTCGTAGGGTTTCCATACACTGCCTGAGAACACGTAGACATAGAGAGCTGGAATTTGATACATGGTGTTCTCAATATACTAACAAATAAAATTTCAAAATTAGACTAAATCGGGCGACTCCTCTTTGGTGTTGCCATATAAAAATTTAGATTTTTTACGTATACTGTGAAAAAGATCAGTCCAAGATATGTTTATTGTACTAAAAACTTCTTCAGAATACGAAATCCTATAAAATTATTTTTTTCTGTCCGACAAGCCGTTCTAGAAATATATGCGAAAAACCACTTCAAAAATCAAACTTGCACAGGAATGCGAAATTTCATAAGGGCATTCATCTAGGGTATCATAAGAATTGGTCTTAGACGAATTCTCGCTTTTTTACTTGTTTATATACTCAAATTCGATTACTGTAGAAATTTATTGGGGAAGTTTATTCAATATATCTTGTTGAGCTGTATTTTTAAAAAATTAGTTAAAATTAAGTGAAAATCATTTTTTCTTTTGGAATAGATTAGCAAAGAAATCTTAAATTAAGTAGTCAAAATATCAGTGTACAATTAGTTCATGCTTCTTCTTCCTTCCCATCTCGAGTTTGGGCATATATGCGAACTGATATTTGCTTATACAAATTAATTTGAATTTAGTTAAGGCATAGAGTACATAGGAAACAATACAAAGAACTTGAATTAAATCGAATGTAAACTTATTTTACTTTCGTTTTTTAACATAATCCCTACACTAAAATTAACCACCTTCCGTAACATTTCTGAGATTTCCAATCAGGAACTGTCTGTTTGTGTTACAATAGTATATCGAATATACTTTACTCTATGGATTCCGCGCATTCTAATTTTAATCTGGCGATTCTAATGTCCCGACCGACGGCAAAATTTTTTTAAAAGAACGGAAAGCAATTTAAGATATATTTGCTGAAATTTATGAGAATTAGCCAAACCAGCAAATATTAAGTAGGTATAATTACTCGCCCATACATCTACAATCCTAATTCCCATTATCATAATTACGTACGAGTTTAAAGGACTTACTGACGAAACACTTACAAACAAATACTGAAAAATTTGAATTTTTTCCCAAGGGCATACATACATGTAAGCTTTGTTTGTAAGGAATTTAAATATTGGAGTATTTAAAAGTTGGTCCTATGTGCTTTTGTATCGTTTACTCATTTGCATAAGGCATAATATACTGCGAAATTAGACAGTAATTACTTCAGGATTCATGAAAACTTGAAGAAATTAGGATTTTAATATAAAACGGCTTTGAAAGCCGACGCAACGTGTCAGAAAGACAAAGTTTACAAAATTATTCATAATGTAAAATTTGAAAAGGAAAGAAAATATTCGCAATTTTCTCCTTGAACTTTATTAATAGTCCGTTTGAACTTTGTTACTTTTATATGTACGTATGTGTACGTATGCACAGATATTTACCTTAAATCCAAGCTGAGAGATCAATACTGCTTGCATAGTTTTGTCTAACGTGCGTCCACCCAAAGACTTCATTCCGATTCTGGATGGATGAACGAAGAACGTAGCTAATGGGCTAGATAAATGGCTGAAAAACAACAAAGTTCAAGATTTTGTAGATATATATATTTAACACTGGAGTTAATCAAATCCAGTCCCACTGATGTAAGCATGCTTATGCAATTAAAGATAGAGTGGAGAAAAATTATGTAGACTTGGCAAAGATCTGCAGCAAGTGTTGAAAATATGACCGAACTTGCATTATGTTCTGTGATTATATTTTGTGTTGTACTTTAAGAAAATGAAATATTTATTTCTCGTGAATAATATATTTAAAAACTTTTTAGTAATTTTTGCACTTTGAAAGATAACTGATTCAGTTTTCATTTTGACCGGTAATAGACGCACTCTTGGCGGGATACTAATTAAAGTGATTTTTCGTATATTATGTGATTATAATAATGTTTTAAAAAATAAATATACAAAGAAAATCATAGAAATAGATAAATAAGAAAAACGCATATAATGGCTGCAATCAAAAGAATTATATACATAAAATTTTCTTTAAATTTTTAAATACTGAGATATTTTTCCCAGATGCTTCCCACCGAAAATTTCCCAACATTCCTGAAGAGACTTTCGACAAATATGCAATAAAGAAACTCACAAAAAATCGGATCAATAATAATTTTTTTTTTATTTTACCGAAATTTTGTATTAAATTTTTTATTTTGAACTTTTTCTTAAATTAAAGATATGTCCAATAATATCCTTTTATTAATTATATTATAGTTATTTCCGTTTTCCCCCATTCTATTTTAAAACGACGCGAAATCGCGTTACTTCCGTTTTGCTTAAGCAATACGAAAGCGACTCAATATCGTATTATATTTGTTTTGCCCATGTGATTCGAAAACGACTCGATATAGCAGAAAAAATCGAATGGGTGGTGAAGTATACTAATCCATACAAGGTCTTCTAGATTGATTCGAAATTGATTCGAGAAAAGAACTCACTATCGAATCGTCATACCGATTCGATATAGCGTTCCTTTTTCATCATTTTCGTTACTGAACACGATTTGCTATCGGATTTCGTCTCGAAATAATATTTCGCTTTTACTTTTTCTTTCCGCATCGATTTCGTTTCAAATTGTTGGCAGGGAATAATCATATGAATAAACCCAACCTAAAACATGCTACGGGTATAGCAGGGTTTGTAGATTCTATAGAATCAGTTTTTTAATTGCATACCTTAGATTTCCATTTCTTATTGAGTGTAGCTACACTGTAAGTGGCGAACGAACATCAGAGATCTGTGACGTCATAGGGAGACTCCTAACAACAGTGCAGTTTGATGTCTGATAGCGAGTAGACGTATTCTCCAGTCACTACTGTTCTGTCTGTGTCTAATAGTGTACCGCTAATCCGCATTCCGCATACTAAATTATTTCGATCTTTTTGTTTTTCCACGATATAATATATTTATATTATTTGTACTGAATTTACATGTGAATCTATTGTTTTAAACTCACGGGGTCTTGCTGCGGTAGTGATAACACCTAGTAATAGAGAACAAAGTAGTAGAGAACAAAGCATTGTCATCACCTACTATACAGCTAGATGATGATCATACTTCTCTTCACAAAAATCAAATAGTTGCGCGCCTGGACGCAATGCTAGAGGATTTTTTTTTTAAAGCAACGAGAGTGTATTGAGCCTGCAATTGAAACGCTAGCAGGCTTGTGTGAAAAATTGAATGATCTCAGCACGTCACTTGACCAGCTACAATCGATTTGTGCCGCATTAAAAACCGAGAACGATGATTTAGAAAGGCACCAGCGTTTAAGTGATGTCATCATCAGTGGAATCCCGGTAACTGTAAAATGTGCCAATAATTGTGAAAAACATTACAGCTGTGGTCAACCATCAGCTGTCTCCAATCTTTGAGGCTTTTCGCCTCATGTCTCGTCGAATTAATGACGCCGATAAACCGAAAAATAATTCTTTTCCCCCACCAATAATTCTTCGCTTGGCCAGTTCACTTGAGCGTAAAATCTTCTTTAAATTTGTCCGATCACATGGAACCATTAAGCTAAGTGAATTGTAAGTGGGCTTCTGTTCATATAGTCCAATCTACATAAAGGAGAACATTTCTGTTAGTGCCAAGAAGAGCAAATGGCCTTCGAAAGCTGGGAAAATTCACTCTACCTTCACACGGGATGGTCGTGTATATATTGTGCGAACTAAAGATGAGAAACCTATACACATTGCTGAATTAAATCAACTGGATTAATTATCAGGAGTTGACCTCGTATGAAATTCAGTTTATTTAATCTGTTTTCTATTGACATTTAATTTTAATATTATCTAATGGACATTTGTATTTATTCTTTTTCTTACTGTAGTAGTTTCTTGCTCTTTTGAATACTAGTTTATTGTTTCCAAATTCTTGAATTTAATAATTTAATTTTTTTTCTTCTTTTCTATCTTGTTACACTTTGTTTTCAATTACATCATTCTGAATATAAATATTATTGTTGTTAAGTTCAACCTATTGCTGCTTTTGTTTCTATCTCTTATTTTATTTTTATCATGCTATATTTTGTGACTGTGATGTGCTTTGATCCAATAAATTTGATGATGTTCTTGATTGCAATCTGCTGGCGCTTGTGGTATCTTTGGGATGGCTGACATTATATCTCCTTTGGACAGAGTAAGAACTATGCTTAACATATTCTCGAGACAATGAGGTGAGTTGCAGATTTGTTATTTCAATTCCCGCAGCTTGATAAATAAAGTAGATTTCTTGCAATACATGTTCGAATGCTCTAATATTCACGCACTGCTAGTTTGCGAAACCTGGCGGAAACCTCATTTGCATTCCAACTCCGTCTCAATTCCGAGTTATACGGTTTTAGGAACGATCGCTCAGAACATATTGGTGGAGGTGTTGCGATATATATTCACAAGTCTCTTGAAGCGACTATTGTTGGCTGGTCTTCTCCGGGTCAAGTTTTCGAATCCTTGTCTGTGGAAGTTGACTCCGGTGTTGATAGGTGTCTTCTGGTCGCTGTGTATAGTCCTCCCAGTAATTTTATTGATATCGTCGCAGAAGAGTTTCTGGATAGAATGTCCTGTCTTTCTCAAAGATATACTGACATTATTGTGGGAGGTGATTTTAATGTGGTTGGTCTGAGTGGACAGCGCAATGCACGTACCCTGAACTACCAGTTACTTACAGTTGACTTAAAGGTTGTGAATAGTTTACCATGTTCTTTAATAAAAACAACCCTTCCCAGGTGGACTATTTTCCCACAACTAATAGTGAAAAGGTGTTATTTCATAATCAACTATCCCCTCCGAGTAACTTTGATCACGACTTTCTCTTTTTGTCATATGACTTAAGACTAGGCTCCATTACGAATTCAGAATCCTTCCTATATCGTGAATAAAACAACATTGATTATGAGTTTCATTATGATGATTGTATGCATTGACCATGGACGGAAGTATTTTCACTGAACTCTGCTGATGACAAGGTTGATGTGTTTCGTAATTGACTTTTACATCTCTATCTGCACGTCCCTCTGCGTCGTAAGAAAATAGCTCCAAAACGTTGTCCTTGGATCACGCGCGAGATACACATTCTTCTTGCTGAAAGAGATCACCTTTTCAGTCTTTATAAAAGAACGCGTGATTCTGCCATTCATACTCGTTATAAAAGAATTCGTAATCTGACATCTTTGAAACTTCGTAAGTAAAAAAAAAGCATTTTTCGAAGTTAAGTTAAATCTACCAACTAAAAAGTTATGGTACAACATCCGGAAAATAGGTGTTGCTGGCAAGGCCGCACATAAATGTGATACTGATCCTGAAAGTTTAAACCAACATTTCCTTTCAACTAATACAACCGGGTGTTTTCTAAGTGGGCCAACTGAAATCACAGCGGCATTACACAAGGTCAAATCTACAGCTGCTTGTAACGATATGTTGCTCCCAAGGTTTATCAAAATAATTGCACCCTTCATAGCTCATATTCTTGCTCATATATTTAATTATTGTACTATGGTTTCCCAGTTTCCCACTTCATGGAAGAAAGCCCTCATCGTCCCCATTCCTAGACAACGTAATCCTAACGGTGTTAATGACTACCGACCAATCAGTCTTCTGTGCTTCTTTAGTAAAGTCTTTGAGAGGGTTATATATAACCAATTAAACGGCTTTGTCTCTTATATCCATGGCAGTCGGGTTTTCAGCGACGGCACAGCTGTGAGACCGCTCTGTTAAAGGTTTGCTCAGATATCAAAGAGTGTCTGGACTCTGATGAGTTGTCTGTCATGGTTTTGCTTGATTACAGCAAAGCCTTTGATTCAGTCAACCATTTTTCAATCAATTCATTTATAGAACATTTATAGAACAAGTATTGACTCAACTGAATTTGCCTGCTGCCTCACTTAAGAACGCTACTTTACCCTATTTCAGCTCCGTGAAAAACCTAGGCGTTGTAATGAACTCCAAGTTTACCTGCAGCAGGCAAAGTATACAGCTGCCTTCGACAACTACGGATCAGTGCATATCTGTTATCGGTTGTGATGCGCCTTAAATTGGTGCGAGCGCTTATCATACTATTATTCACCTATGGAACGATACTTTTCTCGACGATGGATTCAAGTTGCAGTCGAAAACTCAGTGTCGGTTTTAATAATTCTGTATGTTTAATATACCAACTGCCCCGTAATGCACATGTGTCTGTGTATCGAAACTCAATTTTGGGACACCCCTTAGATACTCATCTTGCTCATCGTGACCTATTTTTTCTTCACAAGTTAATCTACAAGAAATGCCCTGAATATCTTTATACCAAACTGCAATTTTTACGATCGCATAGAATCCTAAGCTTGCTTCTTCCTCCCTGCAGGTCACAATATGATGAACGTTCTTACTTTGTCCAAATTCCCCGCAAGTGGAATTCGCTTCCACTGGATATCAAACCACAAGCTCCAGCAGGGCTTTTCTTAATTTATAAAATTCTCAAAATTTGTTTGTCTATCTGTTAAGTTTCTTTCTCTACTCTCCTAATTAGTAGTACTTACTTACATATCTGCACTATTTATTTCTGTACGTCAACAAGATATTGTAATCTTTGTGCAATTGAACTACTTAATAAATAATTTATAAATTTATGAGTTCGAATGCCATACATTTTTTTGGAAGTTGTTCGATTGCTGATGGAAGCAGAACTGCATGCAAACCACCTCCTCAGACAGTGGTGTCGGTTTGGACATCTTAGCCAGAGCCCAGACGTGTTCGAATGCTACACTTTTCGTTGCATGTTGTTCGATTCCTTTATTTTTGATTGTTTTATTCAAAGGGAGGTAATTTTATAATGCTTTAGAGAAAATATTTCTGAATGAAAATATTTTGAAGAAATTTGTTGTCGTAATTTTTTATTTCCTTTCATTTTTATTTATTTTAATTAAATTATATCGGAAAACCTAAGGGAAGCAATGCGTCCCAAGACGCCACGCCACTGCCAATAACATACACAACCGACCAAGGAGCTCAATTTAAATCTGCATTATTCAAAGAACTTTCGAAGATTCATGGAAACCACCGAATAAATACAACTACACATCATGTTCAATCAAATGGTTTAATCGAAAGTATCCATCATCGACAAATAACGACGGCAATCGGAGCCACTAATCATCGTAAAAAGTGGTGTCGTTATTTATCTGCATCCCATTAGGCATTCGATCGGCTTTAATGGCAGATTTCGAAGCATCACCAGCCCAATTACTGGACGGTCAACCGTTACATTTACGTGGAGAATTAGTTACATTACGACCCCTCTCACAAGAGAACTTCAAGAATCTATTTTGATAATCAGACCTCAAAACACACGAATACGACAGCAAAGCAAAATTTTGTACCTCAAGCCATACATAAATGCTCGTATTTTTAAAGAAATGGTTAATATGTTTGAACCCATCTTACATAGGGCCTTATAAAGGAAAATTTTATTACAATTCTCATAATTGTGAAAGAAGAAATTATAAATATTCACAGACTAAAATCACCATTCGTTTTAAGCATACGACATAAAAGTAAATTAAACTCAATAAAATATGAAAATAAAAGAATTACAATTAATTTACACTGTTAACAGTAAGAATTTTGAAGTAAAAATTAACCAAATAAACACATACATATGAGCTATACTTATAAATAAGATAAATTATATGTTCAAATAATAGTAATATAATACGTACTACCATTGTTCGAGAAATCATTAAGCCTAGAACTTATGCCTGTATCGTCAGTAACTACAGATAAATAAGTAAAGAAATTATTCGTAAAGAGGAAGTGATGTATCGGTGGGAACATAAAAATCCACCTACTATAGTTAACTACATAAATTATTTATCATACTGTAGGTACTGTAGAGTCAAAAATGGTAGTTTAACGAAAATTAATATCCAGCTTAATGATCGGTTATGGTACAACACCCGGGAACTAATAATCGTCTAAAAGTTTGTATTATTTATGTATTACGTATTAAAATTATTGTAGTTTTCCAAATAAATGGGATTACCCATTAATCTTCTTAATCAAGTGCTGCCTGAAATCCTTATCGTTTAATATTTTCATTGTATATTTTTAGTGCGATGTTTCAATTTTTCATTTGAATGTAAGTTATTGTAAGTTTAATTTCGTTGCCACGTAAATATCAAAGTTTTGAAATTCATTATTTTTATTATCGAGCATTCAATGTGCGATTTACGCTGGCTTGCTCGTTCAAACCAAATTGTTTCGAGTTATTGATCTGATAAAGAGTCAATATGCCCAAGAGAATACTTACGCCTTTATTCCAGAAAATATTTTCTAAAGAATATATGTATTAACTCAGAAGTCCATACTGTGAGAGGGGAATGGTTTAATAAGATTGCCAAGGACTTTCAATTAAACTTTCCTAACTATTTAAGCGCAATACTATTCTGCAAGCACCGAAGAAAAGCGGAAGCCGCATTACTGTAACTACAAAACTTCACTAATGTAGTTTTTCTATTAAAATTGGATATTCCGGGCAAGTTGTGGATGGAGGAACTTTTCAGCACCGTACGCTGTCATCTGCAATAGGGCAGAATATTTCCTGAACCTATTCCTGGTCGGAAACAATAGCTTCCATTAGTTATTGTGCCTGATAAAACTTTTGCATGCCAAGTGAATATCATGAAACCCTATCCATACCAAAACCAACGGCCCTAATCGCATTTTTAATTATTGCTTAGCAAGCGCATGAAGAGATATTGTGTTTTAACAACACCACTAAGCCAGCCACAAAGAGTATATAAATTGGTGGCAGTGCAATTTGTGTTTTTTTTTAATTTTATATTGGCACGTAATAATTTAAAGCATTTATAACCTTAATACAAAAATAGATGGTGTGTTGGAAATTTTTGAAAACAAGAAAATAAAGAATTATGAATAATAAAACTACATCAAAAGAAACCTGAAAACTTAAAATAAAGAGGAGAGTAAGATTGAAAAATTGAAAATCTATTGATGCTATAATCTCTTTTTTCCAGTTATACAATAATTTGACTTTTCAATCTTTACTTTTTGATACTTTGAGGGTAACATAGCAGTAATACATTTAATGTGTCTAATTTCCCAATTATTAATTTGGCCAACATTATTTTGGTAAGCAGGTCTAATGTATATATACTGTATACATTGTCTATCTAACGAGACATGTCCGAGGTGTGCATTGTGCGCAATAGTTTAGTCCACATTCAATAGCTTCAATCAGATATGAAATTTTCGAGAACCCTACTGACGCCTTTTTGCTGTATGAGCGTTTTTCTTTAATGCGTTCATATAGTCGATTGCAGTATCTGGCAGGAAATTAGATACTCAACTTATGTGACAATGAAATATTTGTATGTTACAAGTTGGCTGGCTATTCTATTTAAATTATCCGAGAGGGAGAAATTTTCTTTTTGGGTAAGAACGTGTTTATGCAGCAAGCCAATGTCAACATGATGCGAAGATAATACTGCCAGTAAGAGTTTGGCAACCAAAATTTTGTTGCACGCAAGGTCTCCACAAATCCCCCTCTACTGTGAGAGGCACCGCTCTTAGTTGTGCAGTTTGCAGACAGGGCTTTTACGATTTAATCAGCTTCAGTGCAGCCAGTCTAATTAGTGAATGGGTAACGTAACCTGACCCTTTCGTCTGCGCGAACGCCGGTAATAGTTTTGTGCGGAGTGCTTGTAGCGCGATTATTGAATAGCTACCTAATAGTGTTCGATGTGAAAACGATGCTGTGCAAGTAAATAAATAAATTATTATTAAATAATAATCAGCAGTGCAGGTGTTTTCGGGCACAGATTTTAAAGGTGCCCTGTGGCAATAATCGAAAGATGGGGCTTGGCTATGGCTCGCTGACCTGCTGCCGATGTTTCTTGCTATGCTGGAACCGAGTTGGGAAGATGTTTATTTCGCTATCCTCCCGCTTGATTCTTTATAGCAAGCCGGCTAGATCAACGAGGGATAAAGTGGACATCAGCAACGAGCGTTGTAAGATGGCGGAGCTGATCATTCGCAAGTAAATAATTGTGTTTGTGTATGTGTGGATGTTGTAATTGGGAATTCGCTTCGTGCCAAAAAAGAGGGGAAGAGCTTTCGGTTCTCAAGTTCAAAGCTGCAATCAAGTGTGTGTGAAAGCCCGGCGATTTGATCACAGGGAAATTTTGTGACGGAGCTTTTGACCTTGGCCTTGCGGGCTAATAACAAACAAAAAAGAAAGAAATCGAGTTGTTGGATATAAACAACATGGTTTAGTTCACAGCCTTGAGGTGGTATTTTACTTATTTCGGTCCAAGTTCCTCCTTGGTGCCCTACAATTCCTTCCTCAAGGAAAATTGTGACAGATTGCAACAGCAAAACTTACCGCACTTCTCGTCCCTATTTAAATCCTTGTTTGTTTCCCACTTTATAAATGAAAAAAAACCGAATAACTTTTCTCGAATAGAATAAGAATATATTAATTTATTTAACAATTAATTTTATTATAATAAATTCCATAAACACTTTGCAATTGATCGCACTCTACTACTGGTTGATCTAGAAGAGAGAGCTAGTCCCGGTATTTGCTTTTTTATATCCAAGTTCTGGAAAGAGTAACGTCTTCGGCTAGCTTTTCCAGTGGTGGGTTGCGATCGTTTTCCTTGGCTTGTATTTACTTGAAGGATACATGGACTTCTCTAATGCAGGTTTCCATTTCAGGTAGCATGTCAGGAAAATCCCAGGCCTCAACTTCCATAAGGCAGGAAGAATCGTTTTTTCACAGCTTAGGAAAATTTTCAGGTATGTCGAAATTTGGTGGTAGATAATCATTTATTTGTTTCGTAGTTTTATTTTTGTTGCTTATTTATACCTCAGCTAATCGATTCAATAAAACGTTTTAGGTAAGGATGTAACAGTATGCATTCAAGTATGGAATGTCTTTGTAAAAGGACAATTCTGCTTGTTTGGCTATCTAAGTTCTTTAAAGGGCGCAAATTGTGAAATTTTTTATGTGAAGTCAGTATGCACGTGAAAAAGGAAAATTTCTTGGTTAAGCAAAAGTAGAAATAACTAGTTGCGGATTAGTTCAGAGAACCATTCCACCGCCACTACTATTCTCTTCGAACATTTCGCAAATGGCTCCCACAACCCCGCTCACAACAATTTGGCAACAAAATTATTTAAAAGAATTTATCTTAACCAAATGACTACGATTCCTCAAACAAAAATTCTCAGCTGAGTAATGATTGTAATGTCGCTGTGCCGCCATGCGATGCCGTGGGCTGATGATATCGAATGTAGCTGCCTACAGATTCGCACTCCGGCTGCACATACACACATGCAATTATCACTCAGCTGATAGGTATTGACCATAAAATGGCAAGGTTACTTTGTGATCAAAACTAAATTACTATTTTGTTAACTAAGGTATATAGGAAGTGTAGCCATTGCGAAGGTAAGGAACTAAGCTTTAAATTACTGGAAGACTATTTTCATATATGGACAGTAATTTAAGCTCTATAGCATATATAAAGTCAATGTTTGGCACTTTTCCATATGTATCAATATAGAACATTTTTGAAAACGGACTCCGCACGCACACATATAGGTTTCTGTTTCATGGCTTCGAAAACTATTCTCGAGGGTTTTGGTTAGGTTCATACAGGCAGATAGTTGTAATTCACAACCACTGGAACCACATTGGAATTTGGTTCTCACAAGGAAAGAAAGCTATGTTCAGAGGCTTGTATTCAAAATACTGTCCAATAAAATATTTCGCAACATCACATATTATTTTACTCAAATTTGGTATCGAAATTGTAATTCTCAATCGAAAGTTCTCATGCCTTCTAATTACACCAAACTTCTTCTTGATTAACTAAGGTTAATTGTCCAATTAAAACACTCACTTGGCAGTTTTTTAGTTTATTATTAACGTAATTCGACCAAGAGGTCATGTTTTTACTTAAGACAAAATAAATAGTTCAAAGTTCCAAATTTACAAACAAGAATATTGGGTGTTAAAATCAATTCAACACAATGCACCGGATAATAAATAAGAATAAATAATACATTTAAGTCAACTTTCGGTTCTCGGAAACTATCCGAGCAAAAAATCCGATTCGAAAACTATATAATAAATATTCTTGTGATAGCTAATCTCGGACGTGGGTGGGAGTGCCGGTTTATAATGGACAACTCAGTTTTCAAATATAAATTTTTTTTTAATAATTCAATTTACTTTGCTTAACCTAATATCACAAATTGAATTCAAGGATAAAACTTCAAAAACTAAAACTATCCTACAAAGTACTATACAATTCAATATAAAATTCAATAAAAACTTCAAGTAAAAAATAAAATATTAAAAAAATTAAAAATTCGAATTAAAATAAAACAATGCGTCTTCTAGCATGCTTTAATTCTGAAAAAAAAGAAAAAGAAGATCTGAGCAATTGTCATCAAAAACATTTAAATATGTATCAATTGACAAACTGCCTTTCTTGGTGCGTGAAGGCACGAGGAAGTAATCAGACACTCAGCTTGTCTCTGATCAGAATTATTCTTCTATGATGGTACGTGAGGCCACCAGGGTATTAAAATGATCTGTTAGAAAAAATCAGGCACTCAGGTTATCCCTGATCAGAATTATCTTCTGTGATGATGCATGAGAGCACCAGGGTAGTAAAGTGCTATAGTCAATAAACTTGCCAGATTAGTCTCTGACAGCATTCTGCGCGTGCGCAGAAGTGGAGCGAAATGCTACTACAAAGAAGAAGCGCAGATTAATCTCTGCGTCAGATTTAGTCTTCCACTTAGATGTGGACAGGAGATATTGCAGATTAATCTCTGCGCAGAATTAAACTTCTGCTTAGGTGTGGGACGGAATATTGGCCATTCTATTGAAGAATGCAGGACAAGAGCTGCAAATAATTCCCGATTTAACGACAATCAAGGAAATCGGAATAATTTCCAAAAACTAAACACAGCTCCGCAAACAAGCACGGCTGATAGACAGCCACAAAACAGGAACTGGCAGCAGCCAGTATTCCAAGAGAATCGAACTCCACCGAGATATAAAAATGCAAATATCTCAGCTAGATCAACGTCTCCAAATAGGAAGGACAACAAAAGTCCATCGGCATCCAGGCAAAGAAACTGGATGCAGCGAGGGGTCAATTTCGGCAACCCCCCGCAGATAGAAACAACGGCACAGATTCATCGAAAGCCCGAGGCAATATCGACAGGAAACTAGACAAAAATAAATCAGTACGTATCCCTGTCCAAATAAATAAAAATTCACTAACGCTTTCCTTGCCTGTCGATATCTGTTCTGCTCCGAAGCTTACATTTTAATTGATATAGGAGCAGAGATCAGCTTAATAAAACTCCATCCATTAAAGCCAGACAGTATCTGCTACAGAGATGATGTCTGCAATTTAAATACTTTGTTTGCAGAGTCCACTTCTACAGAAGGACTCATCTTCGCGAAACTAACTCTGGAATCTGGGCAAAATAACTCCATCCTAGAACACCCATTTCAAATAGTGGGAAATAACTCCATCCACTCATACGATGGCCTGCTTGGTTATGACTTTTTATCTCGATACAATGCTAGTATCTATTACAAAAATAAATATATTTCTTTAGAAATAAACGACTCAAATGAATCTTATCCTTACGAAGAATATTACACTAATTACCCATATGTTTATTTGAAAAGTGAAGACCCAGAAAGGAGGTCTCATACTAAAAGTTTACTGTATACGGAGATAACATTCTTCAGTAGTAAATATTATAAAAATTCTTCTCCATCAATTACTTTATAAAGCAATAACAGTCGATCTCTATCCAATACTTCATCAGAAGTGAAGACCAAAAATAATGAAAGTATATCTCCATCTACAGCCGCACAAAAGGCTGCATCTAGTAAAATTCTGTCTCCTTCATCAATAGATTCACAAAAAGTGAATTCCAAGATAAAATCAAAGAAGTCAAAGACTTTCAATAAAGTTTTATCTCCTTCAAATTCTATCGAGTCGGAATCGTCGATTAACTTCTTCCAAAATCCGAAAGAATCGGATAAATTAAATAAAATTAAAATTCCGGCTCGATCAGAATTCATCATTGAAATTCCAACTCCTTCTATTCAAAATCAATCGGTCTGTTTCAAGAAGGAAATAAGGCCAGGTTTATTTCTTGCAAATTCGATAGTCGAACCAGTCCCGGTATGGCAAAGTCCTATTCCTCAACACAAATGAGGAGGACGCCGATCTGGCACCTTACAAGGTGAACCCAGTTTACCAAGACTTGGACGACTTTGTGGTGAACTCCACAGACTCTGAAAGAGATCCAATTAAGGGCAGAATAATTAAACTGCAAAACCTTATAAAATTGGATCACTGTAATTCAGAGGAATCTGAGAGTGTTCGCAATATCTGTAGGGAATTCAACGATCTCTTCTTCATAGAAGGGGATTTCCTTTCATATACAGATGCGATTACCCACAAAATCGAGACCCACCTGGACAAACCGCCAATTTTACCAAGCCTTATAGACTTCCTGAGGCAAGCCGAATGGAAATAAACCGACAAATACAGGAAATGCTTGAGTCGGACATTATTAGACCTTCCCATAGTCCCTGGAATTCTCCACTTCTTCAGGTTCCTAAGAAACCAGATGAGAATGGAAATATAAGGTGGCGAGTAGTGATAGACTTTCGTCGTATTAACGGCATCACAATTTGCGACGCGTACCCACTGCCTAATATCACTGATATATTAGACCAGTTGGGGAAGTCGAAATATTTTACCACACTCGATTTAGCCAGTGGATTTCACCAGATAAAAATGGACTCAAAGTACAGGGAGAAAACTGTCTTTAACACACCCAATGGCCACTACGAATACAATCGTATGCCATTTGGTTTAAAAGGAGCCCCTGCTACTTATCAACGAGCCATGAACAATGTTCTATCTGGACTCCAAGGCATCTATTGCTTCGTATACATGTACGATATTGTAGTCCATGGATGCAATCTCAAAGATCATAATACAAGACTCACAGCAGTATTTAGCTGTCTCCGCAATTTCAACCTCAAACTTCAACCCGATAAGTGCCACTTCCTAAGAAAGGAAATTATGTATTTAGCGCACATTATTACAGAAAATGGAGTCAAACCAGACCCAGCGAAGATTAAGTCAGTTCAGTCCTATCCCAGACCGAAGAAGGAAAAAGATATAAAAGCTTTCCTTGGTTCGTGGGCTACTATCGCCGCTTTATACCAAATTTTTTCCAAAATTCCAAAACCACTTACAATTCTTTTGAAAAAAGATATCCCTTTCAAGTTCGACGCAATCTGCGACGAGGCATTTTGCGAATTACGCAATAAACTTATTTCAGCACCAATTCTATCATATCCCGATTTGGACAAAGAATTTTTTGTCACCACCGATGCCAGTAACTACGCCATCGGAGCAGTTATTTCTCAAGTTGATGATCAAGGAGATAATCCAATCGCCTATGTGAGTCGAGTTCTCAATGGTGCGGAGACTCGTTACTCAACTATAGAGAAAGAGCTCTTAGCCATCATTTTCGCAGTTGAGCAATTCCGACCATAAGTTTATGGCAGACAGTTTACAATTATGACTGACCATAAACCATTAGTATGGCTCATGAATCTGAAAGATCACTCCTCAAGACTGATGAGATGGAGAATATGTCTTGAGGAATATGACTACAAAATAGTCCATAAATCAGGTAAACTCAACACAAATGCAGAAGCTCTCAGTAGAGCTATCTCAGAATATTCCAAACATTTTGCAGAACCTTCAACCTGCGTGAATGTTGTAACAAGGAATCAAGCTAGAGCTCAGGCGAATTCGAATACTCCCAACACGAGTGTCATTAATCAAAATTCAACTCCATCATAAGCGAACAATTACTCAATCATAATAACTGAGACTAATTTTCCTCTTTTACTGACTAAAAATGCGAATCTTAAATTCTTCATCTTCCCAATGCAATATGCAGAGCTTGAAAGAGTGTTGAATTCGAAACTAAAATTTTCAGAAAAATCTCCACTTTTAGAAACTGAACTGAACTTCCTCAAGAAAAAAGGCTCCACAATAATGATATCAAAAATTAATTTACCTTGTCGATCTCAAAGAGATAGATCAGACCTCGAAAAGATTTTAACTGAGATCTGCTCATAAAAAGAAGCAAATCAGTTAAAACAAATAAATATCTCCTTCCCTATATTAGATGCACAAAACCTTCTAATAATTAAAAACTCTTTTACACGGATCTTCGCTGATAAACAAATAAACATTCAACTTCATCAGGATTCAATAAAATATTTATACGACATTAATGACATCGAACAAGTTTTGAATAATTTTCATTCATTACCGACGGTAGGCCATCAGGGTGT
The DNA here is from genome assembly GCA_963930735.1 of Dioctria linearis. Taxonomy (NCBI): domain Eukaryota; kingdom Metazoa; phylum Arthropoda; class Insecta; order Diptera; family Asilidae; genus Dioctria; species Dioctria linearis. Next base: position 242,935,826 of record OZ005740.1, on the reverse strand, counting down.
TTCCCGTACAATTAAAAGGATCAAAAAGCAATTCTACTGGCCTGGCATGTCAGACGACATCGTAAAGCATGTAAGGAAATGTAAACTTTGTCAGGTAAACAAAGAATCCAGAAATCCAAAAATTCCAATGAAAATCTCGAGCATTAGCTCCAAACCTTTCGAAAGAGTGTACCTAGACGTTGTAGGACCTCTCCCAATTTCTCTATCTGGAAACAAATACATCCTTACATTCCAAGACGACCTTTTAACATTTTTTGAGGCCATTCCCATAGTCGACACCGAGTCTAAGACATTAGCGAAAGCCTTCACGACAACAATAGTTTGTCGACACGGTATTCCAGAAAGTATCCTCACAGATCAGGGTTCTAACCTCATAAGTGGCATGTTCGCCGAGGTATCTAAATTGCTGAGAATTAAAAGGCTCAAAACTACTCCATATCACCCTCAAACGAATGGAGCATTGGAGAGAAGCCACAGAACGTTAGCAGAATATCTCCGATCTTATGTAGCCAAAGATCCACAAGACTGGGATACATGGATTCCTTCATTCGAATACTAGTTATACTCCTCGCGAACTCGTTTAAGGATTCCCAGCCGAAATTCCAAACAATTTGAAATCTTCTCCAACCGTTTGCTATAATTACGACAATTATGCAAACGAGTTAAAAGCGCGTCTACAGCATAGCTTCAAAATAGGTAAAGAAAACAAAAAAAGATCAAAATTTCAAAACGATAAAAGCTCCGTCCAAAAATCGTTTATGGTAGGCGATAAAGTCTTAATTAAGAGTAGAGTTCGAGAGAACAAATTCTCACCACTATGGTCAGGTCCGTATCAGAGAATGGAGACTAATTCCCCCGAAAATTCTACTATTAAAATCAATAATGAAAACAAAAGAGTCCATAACAATGACCTAAAACTGTTCTCGGAGTAAAAACTTCATCATCTTCAAATATCATTCAGAGATATTAACATAGTGTCATCTTCCAGGTGTCCAAAATGATGCATATAGCATTCATTCTAATTGTCATCCCTTTCGTCTACGGCTCAGGAATAGAAGTCAATCAGTTAAATGCCACTGCAGGCATTTATTTTGAGGAAATTGGCAGAGCCAATTTCTACACCAACGAGTGGAGATTAGTGACACTCTACGACCTGGAAAATTTTACAACAGATTTCAACAGCATCCAGTTCATAGCCCAAAAAATTACACCGACCTGCCGGAAACTGGACAAACACTCAGCCTTGAGCCACACTTGTAACGGTACGTTGTTACAAATCAATCTTATAGTAGCAAACATAGAATATAAGAATATGTTACTTGTGACCCAAAATAGGAAACAATCTCAATCTCCAAAGCCCTTTTCGGCACATTAGACGAAGATGATGCCAAGCTATATGATGAACAAATCCGAAATCGTACCCTTAAATCCAAAACTCCCTCCTATCACTTATGAAAAGCCAAACTGCGATAGTCGAAGCAACCGCAAATGTTTTCAACAAAACTAAAGCCGCAATTGAAAAGGATTTCATGGTTATGCATAAAAAGTTAGTTTCAATGCAGATAGCTACCTCATTAATGGAAAACAGAACATTGGATAACAAAATATCCATTGAAATTGAGTCACTTATTTCCCTGGTTTCGTTAATGGCATTCAGATACCAAAATACCCAGTTGGAATTAATAGATCTCTTAACAGATTCAAGGCATGGAAAATTTCGTCCTACACTCATTTCCCCTAGACAAATCGAAGAACGTTTATTGAACATCAGACAGGAATTGCCAAATTCAATGATGCTTCCCATAAATTCTAGAGACAATATTTAATCACAAATTTCCAAATTGAGTACAATAGCAGCGAATATTTTCAATAATAAAATAATTATCGAGCTCCGAATTCCACTTCTATTCAAGGAACCATACCAATTATTCAAAGCAATGCCATTACCCACACACCTTAATGGATCATTCGTATATATCGAACCAGCAAAGGAATATATACTAATAGACTACTATCGTGAGCACTATGTTGAATTAGCATTACATGATATCCATAATTGCACAACGTTAGATCATATGCATTTCCATTGCATCACCGATCCTTAACGCAAACGCAAAAACAAACCAATGCGAAGTAAATCTGATAAAGCAGGAACCAATTACATCAAAATGTAAAATCCTAACATTAGAACAGGATTATTATTGGGAGCAATTATCGCAGCAGAACACTTGGCTTTTCTCCTTAAAAGGATCCCTCCACATAGATATTATTTGTGAAGATTCCATTAGTTCACAAACCCTGTATGGAATAGGAACAATGCACATCAATCCCGGTTGTTATGTTCGCAGCAAGGAATTCATCCTGCACGGACATAACGCAAAAATGTCCAAATTTAATTCCCATTTTATTCCAACAGTAAACATTTCCAGTTTAATATCAAATATGACGTCCTTCCCAATAGGATCGCATATAAAAATACATGCTTTAAATATTACGAATAATATGGATCTAGATAAACCTCTACAATCCATTCGTTTCCAAAAAAATCAAGAATTTATCCCTTTAAATCCAATAAATAATCATCATATTCACCGCTATGCAATCTCATATGTGACAATCGCTTTAATCATCTCTATTTCCTGCGTATATATGTATACTAAATACAAACCACAAGTGCGTGAACTGAAAGAAATACTTTCTGCACACGAATTAGAAAAGGTGCCTACCCGGCATCAAGAAGAGAAGGATTTAAAATAACCCCTGCTCCCACCAGAAAAAAGACAGAAAATATATAACATATTTTAAATATATACTACCATTATATATGCTTACATCCCATGGACTCATGTTTCCAATCAAAAATTCTGCAAATATACAAACTTCGACATAACAATATAGACGAAGCACAGTGGTCCACCTCCATTAGAACCAAACATTAATAGACTCCCACAAAAATAGAATAGAGCACAACAGTAAACAATATAACAGTGTTTACACTGATCACAAACAACAAAATATCAAAAAAAAAAAAAAAAATAGCAACTGAAATGAAAAAAAGGGGGCCAGATAACGAGAAAACACCAGCAGAAAAATCAAAAAAGTCCAGAAGGTTGAAAGAAAGGAAATCAAATTATAACGAGACTCGGCTTTATGTTAAGATTTTTTCTTTTATTTATTTTTTTTTGCTCGTTGTTTTCACTCCGTACAGGGAAATATATATACTTATATATATATAAATTATAGGCTAGGGAAATGTAATAAAAAGAATAAAAAAAAAGACGAAATATGATTCTGGCAGCTACTCCGTGTTCGGGCCCATCAAGGGGAAATGGTTGTCTCTGTCACCCAGATTGGAGAATCGGTAAGACCTCCCAATAAGTACCAGGTTGGCCCCTGAAAAAAAGAAGGGAAAGTAATTGTAATACCAAATAACAATCAAAATTTAAGCTTACCTAGCGCTGACAATGACATGGCATACTGAGGCCACAGCGAGAAATCAAAGGAGTAGTACCGCCCCGCGCGGGGATCAGCCCACCAAACAGTCAGGGTGTCCTTCCCGGGACAGCGGAAGGTAATCCTAATAGGGCCCCTCCAACGGGCCCAAACAGAGTCCACATAGACCCCACTAATAAGTACAACGTACTCGGCTGGAGCCTGATAAGGCTGATTACTTAAGAACACCACAAAAATCATTTTGCGACTGACCGAACTACAAATTTTCAGTCATCCAAAGCATCGAAAAAATTGCATCCAAAGCAATCTGTACCTAAGCAAATCACTGAACAAAAAAAACAAACAAAGCTCGCAAATCTGCGAAGAAGATTACACACACCATCCTTATCGCGAAATTTAGTTCATTTTTTTTTCGTCTCTTCTCGGACTGCCGTCATACTTTCGGGCTAGATAAGATATTTATCGACACACGACTACCACTCGATCAATGCTTGCTATATTTCTTCCTGTTTTTTTTCCTTCCCTTTCCCTTCTTCCCTCCATTGCCGGCATCTTCCGTGCGATTACCTATAGATAGTAATAATAAAAATAAATATAGGTATTAGTTTTTTTTTTTTTTTTTTACAAATTAACTTCTGCAAATATAGTTATAGTAAAATAAATGAAATAAACTATAAAACAAAAGGAATCCATAGACTAGAAACTATATATGAATTGAATATAGCATAAAAGTTAATTAACCGTTTTTCTATTTTCATAAATAAATGTTAAGAGCTATTATTTAAGAAATGATTGCAAAAATCTATTAATATATTTATAACACAAAAAAATGTATTGCCATTTAATAAATTTAAATGAAAATTTTTTTAATACTTTCAAACCATAACAAATGTATATACAACATAGTACACAAAAGACGTTATATACTATTGTAATAGTAATGCTAAGTTTAGGAACTCTAGAATTACAAATATTCATTTCTATGTATATGTATTATAAGATACGTAGTATAATATGTCCGTGGGTACAACTTCTTAGTTCCAAAAAAAAAGTCTTCTTCTAAAAAGAATAAAACTTTCTTTTCCCCAGGCGGGAGGGATGTTGTGACTCAGGTGCCCAATGCCCGATTCACAACCATAAGGGCAATACATCAATATATTGTCCTGTACATGTACCACATAAAAGACCCTGAAAATAAAGAACTATTTCATTTTAAAATTTCAATATAAATTCAAAATGCATTTAGAAATGCATTCCCACATTATAACAAAATGCAATTTAGCATAAATTGCATTTTGTTATCAGACACACATTCCACTCACACGATATGCACACTTACCTGACATACAGTGTTTCTTACTTTTTTTCCGTATGTACAGTGTACATACGTACATTACTAACTTCCTCCATTCTAATTGTATGTAAATACATACATACATACAATTATCAGAATTATTCGCGCCCTCTTAAAATTAATATTTCAAGACGGACGCACAAGTGCATATCGTATTACAATTTTGCATAGATGCATATAGCTTGCATCAAAACTTTTGTACATTTTCTCACGTACGATTTTAACGTCGTGAGGAAAGCGATAAAAAGATAAAAAAAGCTTTTGCAGGATATCATGGGTACCTGCCTTGCCCAAACCTCGGGAGTCGTTTTTTCCATCCCGTCGGCGTTAGACTTCGCGAGTGTTGTTTTGCATGAAATTCTAAAAACGGAAAGTTCTAAACATTCGTTCAAAAGTTTTTCCTTTGAAATATTACATAAATGAGTTTTATCCAAGAAAATAGTTAAAAGGAAATTCTAAATCAGACTTATAAAGTTTTTTTTGAAAGTATTACATAATTGAAGTTGTATCCAAGAAATTAGAAGTTTTATTCAGAAATTAAAAAAAGAAAAGAGTGTTAATAGAAATAATAGCTTTGTAAAAGAAAATAACAAAAGTGAATGAATAAACAAGTTTCGTCAAAGCAGAAGGATATAGTGCGAATTTATTTGACAAAACCATACGCCCACTCTCTTCCCCCAGGAGCACGGACTGTGGCATACATACAACAATTGCAGATTAATCTCTGCGCAGAGTAAAGCTTCTGCTTAGGTGTGGGACGGAATATTAAAGATTAATCTCTCCGTAAAATTAAACTTCTGCTTAGGTGTGGGACAGAATATTGGAAATTATAGGAATTTGTAGATTAAACTCTGAAATATATAATTAATCTTCTATAATGGGAATATTCTTGTACTTAGATAAGTCTCTATACCAGATGAGCTCTGGACCAAGAATGATTTTCTGCTGCGGCTCGTCGGCTTTATATAGCTTTTATAGTTCTCGCCTCTTGGTGTTGCCCTAGCAACGGTTGCTTTCGATTTCTGAATGTACCTCAGACAGTTGACTGACGTAATGTCACTTTCTGTCACTGAGAAAATCTAAATATACAGAGGTAAGTATGCTTTGTTGTATTTAATATTATTTATGTGATTTTTCCTTGCTTACTAATGATTTTTTTTGATAGTTTTAGATAAATTGTGCCGTGAAAATCACATGGCAGCTGCAGCTTGTAGTTACAAGCGTGTTCAGGAGTATTTATTGCAATATTTCCAGCAAAATCCCTCAGCGCTGGAGTATGGGAGTTTCTTTTGGAAATGTAATTAAGTGCATGTTTAGATAAGTATTTTTATTTTTATTTATATTTTAAAGTTTACATACTTTGTATGTATCTTTATTTCATTTTTAGGAATTATTATTTGATCGAGGGAATCAAAAACGTCGGTGGATTGAACATCCTCTCGCCTCAAAAAAAGAATTATTATAGAGTTTTAGTAATAAACTTACGTTTTTTTATGAATGATGTACTTATAGTTTGTCCCTTTTTCTCTTCATTTTGACTATCACTATCTTTCCTACTAGGTCTGAAGGAATCCCATGATGAGGTTTTCTTGGTTCATCACTGAGTGGGGAGACCAACAAATTGTGTTGGTGGATCGATCACGAGATCCAGTAATTGGATTGATGGTGGCAGGTTTGTCTCCTGAGGTGTTGTTGACTGTGCTGCGTTGATCACTGTACTTGTTATTTTTTTGTGTACATCTTTTGAACTTAATGCTGCTGCTTTTCGATTAGGGCATTCTGCAGTTCTAGTCTTGTAAACGTCATGAGCTCTAGCCCTTGGTGTTCAAACCAATTCAATTCACTCTACAAGCAATTCCTAAAAAACATATCAAGAAATTTAGCAATTTAAAAATTGGTTCTAAAAGTGTGGAATTACAAAATATCATGCTAATTGCAATTTGCTCAAATTTGGTACAGTGTTTAACAAAAGCATGTGTTGTCATTTAATATGCAACTTATTGCAGATATATAACCAGATCAAGCAGATAAACTTAAATTAAAGCATTCTCAACACAAAACATCGAACGGGAATTTATTTTTCTTCATGGGCTGCTGCACCGAAATTTCATTAATCACAGCAGCATCTGATGCCGTCTTGTTCCTATGCATTTTGTTCGTTGCTAGGTAAGTTTTATCACCAGTACCGTACCTTCACAGATGTACTACTAATTCTTGTGATCATGCACCTTTGTTACTCCATCATTTGTATCGTGTGCAAGCAACGGCTATAAAAACAACAAGCTGACTGATCTCGCTCTTTTTTTTGCACTTGTCGACGCTTGGGATAGGTTGGTTAGGTAGGGACTAACATTTTATATCGGGTATAGACCGGTATATAACTTTTATTAACAAATCATTTTATTTTGGGCATTGACCAAAGTAATCACTGACTAATATACACATTAATTCGGGTTTTGACCGAAATAAAGAATTTTACATCGGGTCTTGACTGAAGTCAAGTCGGGCATTGGCTGATTTAAAGAGCATTATTTCGGGGATTGACTGAAATAACGAGAAAACACCAGCAGAAAAATCAAAAAAGTCCAGAAGGTTGAAAGAAAGGAAATCAAATTATAACGAGACTCGGCTTTATGTTAAGATTTTTTCTTTTATTTATTTTTTTTTGCTCGTTGTTTTCACTCCGTACAGGGAAATATATATACTTATATATATATAAATTATAGGCTAGGGAAATGTAATAAAAAGAATAAAAAAAAAGACGAAATATGATTCTGGCAGCTACTCCGTGTTCGGGCCCATCAAGGGGAAATGGTTGTCTCTGTCACCCAGATTGGAGAATCGGTAAGACCTCCCAATAAGTACCAGGTTGGCCCCTGAAAAAAAGAAGGGAAAGTAATTGTAATACCAAATAACAATCAAAATTTAAGCTTACCTAGCGCTGACAATGACATGGCATACTGAGGCCACAGCGAGAAATCAAAGGAGTAGTACCGCCCCGCGCGGGGATCAGCCCACCAAACAGTCAGGGTGTCCTTCCCGGGACAGCGGAAGGTAATCCTAATAGGGCCCCTCCAACGGGCCCAAACAGAGTCCACATAGACCCCACTAATAAGTACAACGTACTCGGCTGGAGCCTGATAAGGCTGATTACTTAAGAACACCACAAAAATCATTTTGCGACTGACCGAACTACAAATTTTCAGTCATCCAAAGCATCGAAAAAATTGCATCCAAAGCAATCTGTACCTAAGCAAATCACTGAACAAAAAAAACAAACAAAGCTCGCAAATCTGCGAAGAAGATTACACACACCATCCTTATCGCGAAATTTAGTTCATTTTTTTTTCGTCTCTTCTCGGACTGCCGTCATACTTTCGGGCTAGATAAGATATTTATCGACACACGACTACCATTCGATCAATGCTTGCTATATTTCTTCCTGTTTTTTTTCCTTCCCTTTCCCTTCTTCCCTCCATTGCCGGCATCTTCCGTGCGATTACCTATAGATAGTAATAATAAAAATAAATATAGGTATTAGTTTTTTTTTTTTTTTTTTTACAAATTAACTTCTGCAAATATAGTTATAGTAAAATAAATGAAATAAACTATAAAACAAAAGGAATCCATAGACTAGAAACTATATATGAATTGAATATAGCATAAAAGTTAATTAACGTTTTTCTATTTTCATAAATAAATGTTAAGAGCTATTATTTAAGAAATGATTGCAAAAATCTATTAATATATTTATAACACAAAAAAATGTATTGCCATTTAATAAATTTAAATGAAAATTTTTTTAATACTTTCAAACCATAACAAATGTATATACAACATAGTACACAAAAGACGTTATATACTATTGTAATAGTAATGCTAAGTTTAGGAACTCTAGAATTACAAATATTCATTTCTATGTATATGTATTATAAGATACGTAGTATAATATGTCCGTGGGTACAACTTCTTAGTTCCAAAAAAAAAAGTCTTCTTCTAAAAAGAATAAAACTTTCTTTTCCCCAGGCGGGAGGGATGTTGTGACTCAGGTGCCCAATGCCCGATTCACAACCATAAGGGCAATACATCAATATATTGTCCTGTACATGTACCACATAAAAGACCCTGAAAATAAAGAACTATTTCATTTTAAAATTTCAATATAAATTCAAAATGCATTTAGAAATGCATTCCCACATTATAACAAAATGCAATTTAGCATAAATTGCATTTTGTTATCAGACACACATTCCACTCACACGATATGCACACTTACCTACATACAGTGTTTCTTACTTTTTTTCCGTATGTACAGTGTACATACGTACATTACTAACTTCCTCCATTCTAATTGTATGTAAATACATACATACATACAATTATCAGAATTATTCGCGCCCTCTTAAAATTAATATTTCAAGACGGACGCACAAGTGCATATCGTATTACAATTTTGCATAGATGCATATAGCTTGCATCAAAACTTTTGTACATTTTCTCACGTACGATTTTTAACGTCGTGAGAAAGCGATAAAAAGATAAAAAAAGCTTTTGCAGGATATCATGGGTACCTGCCTTGCCCAAACCTCGGGAGTCGTTTTTTCCATCCCGTCGGCGTTAGACTTCGCGAGTGTTGTTTTGCATGAAATTCTAAAAACGGAAAGTTCTAAACATTCGTTCAAAAGTTTTTCCTTTGAAATATTACATAAATGAGTTTTATCCAAGAAAATAGTTAAAAGGAAATTCTAAATCAGACTTATAAAGTTTTTTTTGAAAGTATTACATAATTGAAGTTGTATCCAAGAAATTAGAAGTTTTATTCAGAAATTAAAAAAAGAAAAGAGTGTTAATAGAAATAATAGCTTTGTAAAAGAAAATAACAAAAGTGAATGAATAAACAAGTTTCGTCAAAGCAGAAGGATATAGTGCGAATTTATTTGACAAAACCATACGCCCACTCTCTTCCCCCAGGAGCACGGACTGTGGCATACATACAACAATTGCAGATTAATCTCTGCGCAGAGTAAAGCTTCTGCTTAGGTGTGGGACGGAATATTAAAGATTAATCTCTCCGTAAAATTAAACTTCTGCTTAGGTGTGGGACAGAATATTGGAAATTATAGGAATTTGTAGATTAAACTCTGAAATATATAATTAATCTTCTATAATGGGAATATTCTTGTACTTAGATAAGTCTCTATACCAGATGAGCTCTGGACCAAGAATGATTTTCTGCTGCGGCTCGTCGGCTTTATATAGCTTTTATAGTTCTCGCCTCTTGGTGTTGCCCTAGCAACGGTTGCTTTCGATTTCTGAATGTACCTCAGACAGTTGACTGACGTAATGTCACTTTCTGTCACTGAGAAAATCTAAATATACAGAGGTAAGTATGCTTTGTTGTATTTAATATTATTTATGTGATTTTTCCTTGCTTACTAATGATTTTTTTTGATAGTTTTAGATAAATTGTGCCGTGAAAATCACATGGCAGCTGCAGCTTGTAGTTACAAGCGTGTTCAGGAGTATTTATTGCAATATTTCCAGCAAAATCCCTCAGCGCTGGAGTATGGGAGTTTCTTTTGGAAATGTAATTAAGTGCATGTTTAGATAAGTATTTTTATTTTTATTTATATTTTAAAGTTTACATACTTTGTATGTATCTTTATTTCATTTTTAGGAATTATTATTTGATCGAGGGAATCAAAAACGTCGGTGGATTGAACATCCTCTCGCCTCAAAAAAAGAATTATTATAGAGTTTTAGTAATAAACTTACGTTTTTTTATGAATGATGTACTTATAGTTTGTCCCTTTTTCTCTTCATTTTGACTATCACTATCTTTCCTACTAGGTCTGAAGGAATCCCATGATGAGGTTTTCTTGGTTCATCACTGAGTGGGGAGACCAACAAATTGTGTTGGTGGATCGATCACGAGATCCAGTAATTGGATTGATGGTGGCAGGTTTGTCTCCTGAGGTGTTGTTGACTGTGCTGCGTTGATCACTGTACTTGTTATTTTTTTGTGTACATCTTTTGAACTTAATGCTGCTGCTTTTCGATTAGGGCATTCTGCAGTTCTAGTCTTGTAAACGTCATGAGCTCTAGCCCTTGGTGTTCAAACCAATTCAATTCACTCTACAAGCAATTCCTAAAAAACATATCAAGAAATTTAGCAATTTAAAAATTGGTTCTAAAAGTGTGGAATTACAAAATATCATGCTAATTGCAATTTGCTCAAATTTGGTACAGTGTTTAACAAAAGCATGTGTTGTCATTTAATATGCAACTTATTGCAGATATATAACCAGATCAAGCAGATAAACTTAAATTAAAGCATTCTCAACACAAAACATCGAACGGGAATTTATTTTTCTTCATGGGCTGCTGCACCGAAATTTCATTAATCACAGCAGCATCTGATGCCGTCTTGTTCCTATGCATTTTGTTCGTTGCTAGGTAAGTTTTATCACCAGTACCGTACCTTCACAGATGTACTACTAATTCTTGTGATCATGCACCTTTGTTACTCCATCATTTGTATCGTGTGCAAGCAACGGCTATAAAAACAACAAGCTGACTGATCTCGCTCTTTTTTTTGCACTTGTCGACGCTTGGGATAGGTTGGTTAGGTAGGGACTAACATTTTATATCGGGTATAGACCGGTATATAACTTTTATTAACAAATCATTTTATTTTGGGCATTGACCAAAGTAATCACTGACTAATATACACATTAATTCGGGTTTTGACCGAAATAAAGAATTTTACATCGGGTCTTGACTGAAGTCAAGTCGGGCATTGGCTGATTTAAAGAGCATTATTTCGGGGATTGACTGAAATAATCAATTACTAACATGTACATACTTTATTTCGGGCTTTGACTGAAATAAAGGATCTTACTTCGTGTCTTGACTGAAGTCAAGATAACACTTTAAGTCGGGCATTGACTGATTTAAAGAGCATTATTTCGGGGATTGACTGCAATAATCACTTACTAATATACATTTTATTTCGGGTTTTGACTGAAATAAAGAATCTTACTTCGGGTCTTGACTGAAGTCAAGATAACATTTTAAGTCGGACATTAACTGATTTAAAGATCATTATTTCGGGGATTGACTGAAATAATCACTTTCTAATATACGCCATATTTCGGATCTTGACTGAAATAAAGAATCTTACATCGGGTGTTCATACCTGAACAATAATAATTTCTCGTACACTATAACATTTCCTAATTGTCTTCCGATGCAAAAGAAATTGTCACTTTGTTTATTTCATTTAATCAGGTCAAAATATAATTAAACGTAAGTTCACTTACTCATATTCTTGCATCATTCATAAAAATATTTCCATATACATTGCCCCAATCGGGTTCAGTGACTGCAAGGTAAGCATGATGAAGTGAAGTTACGATAGCAAAATTTATCATGTAAGCTTAAAAAAAGTTGTATTTAAGTTCTGGTATTAGCACAATAAAAATCAGTGTAAGTTTACAGTCAAAATCGAAGTTCTTTCTTTTTTTCAAGTTACTTACGCCCGCTTAGCAAGCACTTAAATTAAGATTGAGTGTTAGTTACATGGTCCTTCGAGCCTCAAGAAGTGAAACCAATGCCTGTACAAAGTGAATATCTGTGCCCCCACCAGTGGTAAGCGCAAGTTCACAATTAAACATACATCCACTACCTACAAACAACAGTTCTCAAATTAATTTTGAGTATTGCTGTCCAATCATCGTCAGAAATATTCTTCAGATAACAATTCTCAAATTAAGTTTGAGTGTTGTTATACAAATCATCATCCGCATTCACGAGGAAAAACAGCAGTTCTAAAATTGAGTTTGAGTATTGTTTTACAGTCACCACAGTCGCCATAAAACAATTTCATCAATCACCAGGTTAGCTTAACAAGTTCTTAAATTAAGTTTGAGTGTTAGATACATCTTACATGGTACATGTTACATGATTGAGTAGTTGTTATTACCACATCAGCCGGTTAAAAACAAGTTCAAACCATCGCCAGCTGAAAACACTATTTGAAGCCACAAGCTCAAAAATGTCTCAAGAACTGTTGAAAGAGCAAAAGCAATTGGCCAAATTGATTGATGACTTGTTAAGGAATATCGGAAAAGATGGATCTTCTAGAAAAACTGGGGATTACATAGTCAAAAAGAAAGCATAGCTGAACACGCTTTGGGATAGCTTTATCACACGGCATGAGCAGTTAAAAGAGTTAATTTCTAAAGAGCATCTCTACTTTACTGAAGATCTATATGGAATAACAAAAGAGAAAGCCAATGAAATTCTTAACTTGTTAGAAAGCTATGGAATAAATCCAACTCCAGTAACCACTACACCTACTAAACCAGCAAACACAGCAACCTTAACACATTCTGCGCTAGGGCAGGATACCAGACAACCTACATCTTCTGCAGCATCTTCCACACCTCTTAGTACTAATACTCAGGAAAGCACTGGCACTAATACATTTGCTCAGAACGACTTGTGGTATCCCACATGACACCAGATAAATACCAATCCATATTTGTCAGACAACAGGCAGAATAACTTTCCAAAACTGCCACCAATTAAAATTCCAAGATTCAGTGGAAACTACTAGGAATGGAAATCTTTCAGCGATATCTTCATGCAGGTTATAGACCACAACCCCTATCTAAGCGAAGTTGAGAAGATGCAATACCTTCTATACCATCTAGAAGGCGACGCAAGAAAAGTAATAAGTCATCTACAATTGAATAATAACAACTATAAAACTGCCATCAAATTAATCCAATCAAGGTTTAACAATAACAGAAAGATCATAACAGAATATATCAACAACATCATGGATGCAAAGAAGGTTGAATACAGATCTCAAGAAGATATTATAGCCCTCTATGACATAATAAGAGAATGCCTAGAGCCATTAAAAAATCTAAACTGTCACACAGACGAATGGGGTCCTATGATAGTCTGCATTGCAATCAGAAAACTTGATGCAGAAAGTATAAGACTGTTTGAGGAGAGCCTTGCGAACCCAAGGGAAATGCCATCTACGTCTGAATTGTTCAATTTTTTAGATAAGCGCTATCAAATCCTAGACTGCATCAAGAGTAGCAACAAAGTCTGCAACAAAGAGAATAGCATCTACCAATGTATAGAATTTAAAAAGATGAGCGTGCATGATCGTCAAGCATACATCGCAAAAAAGAATCTTTGTATCAACTGCATGGCTCACAACAAATCTGAGAAATGCAAAACAAGCAAATCGCGCTTTTATTGTAAAAAAAGACACCATACGCTACTTCATCAATACGATGAGAACTCAAGAAATCAATCCAGTTCTTATATGACTACTAATACAATTGTAGATAGCATTCCAGAGGCCACGGTAAATAAAGGGGTTATTGCTCTCCACAACAAGCTCAAAATGCCAAATGTGCTATTACCAACTGCCATGGTAAGAGTTACAAACATATTCAATCAACCAGAGCTTTTTAGAGCATTAATTGACCCAGGCTCACAGGTATCGCTTATTACCGAATAAGCAGTCCAGAATTTAAGAGTGCAAAAGGAGCGCATATCAGCCACCGTATTAGGGGTTGGCGAGACTAAATCTGGAAAGGCATGCAGTAAGGTGCAGATACGCATCCACCTTCAGGACAAATTACACACATATCTTTGTGTAGAAGCACTGGTCTTGCCTAAACTCAATTCATTTCTTCCCAACTCACCTGTATTATCAGTTGATATAGGAAAACATGGAAATATGACATTGGCAGACCCCACATTCAAAAGACCAGGGAAAATAGACCTACTACTAGGTGCAGATGTTTATACCAGTATATTGTTAGGCTCAAACAAGAGCATCCGGCAGCTCAAAGCACAAAGGTAGGTTGGATCCTATTTGGAACTATCCCCAGAAGTTACCAGAGAACCAACGAAGTTTCTAGCTTTCTCTCTCTAACAGAAATGGACGAAAAAATCGAACAGTTTTGGGAGATAGAAAACAGCGTCATATCCAATGAAGCAACTGATTATTGCACAGAGCATTTTAAGACGACACACCAAAGAGATGAAGAAGGCAGGTATATTGTCCGCCTGCCATTTAGAGAAAATGTGGGAAACTTAGGAGAGTCAAGACACACGGCCGTTGCTCGTCTCTTGCAAATAGAAAAGAAGCTTCAGAAAGCCCCGGAGGACATGGCGGCTTACAATGCCTTCCTGAAGGAGTATCTCGCCTTAAATCACATGAGCCCCGCTGGAGTTTACACAGGTGAGAAGTCCAAAATATACTATCTACCTCATCATGAGGTATTTAAAAGAGACAGCACCACAACAAAATTGCGAGTAGTATTCGATGCTTCATCCAACACGGATTCTGGATTGAGCCTAAATCATTTGCTGTATAAGGGACAAAAAGTTCAACAAGATCTAAATCAAATTCTCCTAAGATGGAGAAAACATCGTTACGTTTTCACTGCGGATATAGAGAAAATGTTTCGACAGATCAAGATCGCAGAAGACGACAGAAACTATCAACGAATACTATGGAGGAAGCTACCAACAGAACCCATTCAAGAATTCATCCTAAACACGATCACTTATGGCACAGCCCCAGCCACATTTCTTGCAGTCCAAACACTAAAACAATTACCCAAAGACGAAGGTGACCAGCTACCTTTGGCAAAAAAGGTGCTCAATGAGGACTTTTACGTAAACGACATTTTGTCAGGAGGTGATACAAAAGCTGAAGCTCGTGTACTACAAAAACAAATAACCTCTTTATTAAATATGGGGGGATTTAATCTGCGTAAATGGACTTCAAATAATGATGCACTATTAGACGACCTTCCCGAGAAAATGATAGAGAAGGGAATATTAGAAATTGGAGAAGATGAAACAATCAAAGCTCTGGGAATACATTGGAGTCCCAAACAAGAGGAGTTTCAGTTTAGAATACGCTTCCATAACAATGATGCAAAATTGACGAAACGAAAAATACTGTCAAGGGCTGCTACCATCTTTGATCCGTTAGGCTGGTTAGCACCAGTAACCGTTACAGCCAAGCTCATCATGCAGTCACTGTGGAAGGCAGGAACAGACTGGGATCAGCCTCCACCTGAAGATATAACCAAACTCTGGACAAGCTTCGAGAGAGATCTGCTGGGCTTAAAAGCAATTAGAATCCCACGGTGGGTTGGACATCGCACGAATCAACAAATTCAACTTCACGGATTCTGCGACGCCTCTGAGAAAGCATATGCCGCAGTTGTGTATACACGCACGGTTGATGCTTTTGGTAAAATACATACTACATTGCTAACTGCAAAAACCCAAGTAGCACCATTAAAACAAAAGATCACTTTACCACGTTTAGAGCTCTGTGGTGCATTACTCCTTGCCCGGCTGCTCAAATCAACCATTGAGGTTCTAGCGATAAAGTCACCTCAGATGTTTGCTTGGTGCGATTCTAAGATAGCACTAGCTTGGATCGCACTAAAAACCCAAACAACTGGCATTCATTTGTCGCGAACCGAGTGAGCGAAATTCAGAGCCTAGCTGACAAAAAAATATGGAGACACATAGCCTCTCCAGAAAATCCCGCCGATATAGCTTCCAGAGGAAAAAGTCCGAAGAAAATCGCTTAGCAGACGATCTGGTGGAGAGGTCCACTTTCGCTAGGCCAACCTGCTGAAGCTTGGCAATCAAACAAACTAAATATGGAGACAAGTGAAGAAGAAAAAAAACAGATCAAGGTCTTCAATACAGTTTTCTCAACAGAAAATTTTTTTTCATGCTCATTGTGGCGGCATCCACACATAGCAGCAGCAGGAGTAATGTGGTAGCACCCACACGCAACAGCACCAGCAATAACATGGCCGCAGCCACAGAACAAGCACCGCCAAAAAAGAAGAAGAAGACCAGGTGATAGGAGCCAGATGTTATGATCATATATCGTTCTTCTAGTCGAATCGTCCGCGGACTCAACACGTATTATAAAGCTCCTCAAAGAAATATTTAATAAAAGAATTTATATTTAGTGAATAAACAGTTTCGTTGTTAAGTTGAAATGAATGGTTTTATTTCATAATTTCTCAACTGGAACACTCATCTTATACCAAACAGTTAAGTTTTGTTCAAGAAAGATTTTTTGGAATTCTCCGGTATATAGCAAAAGCTAAAAAATATTCTAATTTGTTATTCCATCACACAACTCATTAATTTTTGGTGACAAGTTTCAAGTCTTGGTTTGACTCATCAACAGGTCCCAAATAGCAAAATTGGGTGATTTGAAAAACAAATGAAAAAAAGAAGAAAAAAATGAAAAGTTTGAGAAAAATAGAAAAAACAATTTTTTTATTTATTAAAAAAAATGTAAAATTTTTTTTTAAATAAGCAGATTCATTCGAAGCGAATCGAACCTGTATACGCCACGCAGTGGGCTGAAAAGTAAAGAAGAAAAAGGAAGAAGCAGAAGCGTTAAGAATTACTGCATATTGCCGACGATTCATTATGAAGTGTAGAGTTCCACGCTCACAGAGAATGTTGCACCATCTGTCACACAACGAGCTGAAGGAATCAAAGAAGTGTATAGTAGGGATGACACAGTTGGAAGCATTCTTTGAGGAAGTCCAATATATCGGAAAGAAAATTCCGTTGAAGATAACCAGTAGATTACTTTCGTTACGTCCATTTCTAGACGAGGATTGCATTCTACGAGTCGGGGGAAGATTGGAAAACTCTGAACTCTCTATGATTGCAAAACATCAGATGCTACTACCACCAAAACATCATATCACCAGTCTCATTGTTGATCATTCTCACCATCAAACGCTACACGGAGGAACGCAACTCACATTAAATTTCTTAAGGGTACGATTCTGGATAATCGACGTAGTACAAGGAAGCATCCACAAATGCATCATGTGTGTCAGACACCGCCAAGAAAGCACACAGCAAGTAATGGGCAATCTACCAGCTGGTCGCATAACCCGATCACCACCGTTTTCTCACTGCGGAATAGATTATGCCGGCCCATTCATAACCAAGATGTCCGAAGGAAGCGGCACAAAAACAAAGAAGGGATACGTAGCACTTTTCGTCTGTATGGTAACAAAGGCCATTCACTTGGATTTAGTAAGCGATTTAACCACAGACGCATTTCTCGCTGCCTATAGAAGATTTGTCGCGGGGTGGGGAAATTGCAAGCAAATATTTAGCGACAATGGAACGAGTTTTGTTGGTGCTAAAAACAGGCTAGATAAAGACCCGCAACTTGCAATTTCCAGCTCCTCGCAACGAGCAGCAGAGATTACAGCCAATTATGGGACAGAGTGGACGTTTATACCCCCAGCCAGCCCACATTATGGAGGTCTGTGGGAGGCTGGCGTTAAGTCCGTTAAGGCACACCTCAAACGAGTGCTGGGAGACATCTTGCTAACATATGAGGAATTTACCACCGTGATACATCAAGTGGAGGCTTGCATGAATTCAAGGCCAATCGGATAAAATTCAAGCGATCCCACAGATCTAGAACCATTAACTCCAGGTCATTTCTTGATCGGAAGGCCTCTGCTAGCACCGCCTGAACCAGATATTCAGTGTAAAGAAATCCACCAAAGATGGAAGCTTGTTACAAAATTATACCAGGACATTTGGAAGAAATGGTCACAAGAATATCTGGCACTACTACAACAAAGAAGCAAATGGAGAACAGACAAAAAGAACCCAGTTCTCGGCGAGTTAGTTCTAGTAAAGGAAGACATCTTGCCCCCACAAAAGTGGCCGTTAGGACGAATCGTACAGCCTCATCTTGGCGAAGATGGAATAGTGCGAGTGGTTTCTGTGCAATATAGAAACATTATCAAGAAACGGCCACTTATCAAACAATGCCAGGTGCCTATGAGTATACATAAATCTGACCATGAAGATGCCGGCCTCAGGACTTTTACAGCACTAACCACTCTCAAGAAATCCACAAAAAGGGGGTTACCTGACATTTCAGCCGAACCTGAGCTATGGTCGAAAACAGAGCACTTTGATACGATTTCCACCAGTAAAGATGGAAAGGGGCCTGAACCGACTACAGCTCGACATAACAAAAGAATGAAAATCGCATCATGTACCTGGGCCTCAAGACTGTTACATTCCACCATGCTGATACTTTATTGGTTGACTGTAGCATTCGCACAAGACTATGAGATCATACAGCCCAAATCCGGCCTCTACATAGAGAATTTAGGCAGAGCCAAAATAAAACGAGGAAATCTTCGATTGCAGTGTCACTTCCAATGGTTGACATTTTTGATGACGAGAAAAATATCAACTCCACTTGGGAACAAATACAGGAAATGTGTGACAAGACTGAGAAGCTCACTGAATTCACGCGCTGCTAGCAACTATTCAGGCACTTATCCACAAGGAGGAAGAACCTTTTAAGATCAATAGATGAAATCCGATTTACAGAGCCAAGGAACACGAAGTATATTTGGCGTCAATGAGGAGGTTTATGCAAATATTGACGCATTAGAACACAATCAACAAAATCTCCTACTTTCAACAAATCAACAAATGCTGCCCCTCAACGCGAAGGCTACTCAGTCCAATTTTATCATACTAGATAAATTGAAGCATTTTGATGCCAGATTGGCTCAAGCCATGGTACTCAGCAGCAGATCACAATAGGCTTAGCATTGAAGTGATAGCCGCATACCTAAGTTCAGAAGATTACTACGACGAGCTCCAGGAGAAGTATGCTTACTGGTTTAATGCAATACACAATCACGGTTATCTCTTGATTTCATTTCTTTATACGAAATCCAAACTGTTATTCAAAAGGTAGGCCAGAAAATTGGTTCCAACTACACTATCTTACCAACACCACAGGAACGACTAGACGTGGTAAACCAGAATGGCACAATAATATTGTATGTATACTTAAATATTGTTGAACCAAACATGTACGATTTGATACATATAACACCAACTCCACACTTAATCAAAGGCAACGAAATCGCAGTGGCTGACACAAAATCTTCCACCTTGGCTGTTGATTATACCCATCAAACATATTTCAATCTAGACGAAAGGGAATTGAAGAGTTGCACTACTATAGCCAATCACGTGTTCCTGTGTAGCCCAAACATAGTGCACAGCATCGAAAACAGCCCATCTTGTGTAATTGATGAAATTTATGATCGTTTTCCAAAGACCATATGTGAGATGCGCCAGTTCAAGCTGACTGGTACAGATTGGAAGGCCTTGGTGACGAGAAACACTTGGTTATACATGACTAATGAAACCAACGTCGCCTCCTTATTCTGCAAGCGAGCTAGAAAGGAATTACTTCTAAATACCACAGGAATTATACCCACTGCTGATTACTGATATCTGAAAACAAGAGGGATAACCTTAAAAACCACATTGGATCAAACAATAGAGGTCATTTCCAGCCATATAAGGGAAGTTCCCCCACGATTAAACATTTCCAACTTTAATAAATCACCATCATTGCTGCAACCAGGAGTTTTGATTCAACCAGACGAGCAAATCTTACAATATATGGAGGAGCCCAAGATAGATCCAGCTAACCTACACAACACGCTGATACTCTACTGAACAACATCAATATCATCTGCTTTCATTTTTTTTTCCTGGTCATCCTCATCTGGAAGTACTGGTTCACCCTCAAAAGGGCCTTTCAATTTTGTTATACTGGATGTTCCAAGCGACAAGCAAAACCCAACGAAGGAAGACAACCATCACCACAAACTTCAATAGAACAGCGATTCAATCGTGTATTGGCATCTGGCGGCCCCCAGCATGTTCTTACCTGAACAATAATAATTTCTCGTACACTATAACATTTCCTAATTGTCTTCCGATGCAAAAGAAATTGTCACTTTGTTTATTTCATTTAATCAGGTCAAAATATAATTAAACGTAAGTTCACTTACTCATATTCTTGCATCATTCATAAAAATATTTCCGCATGCATTGCCCCAATCGGGGCAGTGACTGCAAGGTAAGCATGATGAAGTGAAGTTACGATAGCAAAATTTATCATGTAAGCTTAAAAAAAATTGTATTTAAGTTCTGGTATTAGCACAATAAAAATCAGTGTAAGTTTACAGTAAAATCGAAGTTCTTTCTTTTTTTCAAGTTACTTACGCCCGCTTAGCAAGCACTTAAATTAATGGAGAAATAAGAATTTTAAGAACTTTTATTTTTAATGATTCTAAATCAAATTTATAAATACAAGAAGAAAAAACAACCGCCTCGTCCGGGATTTGAAACCGGGACCTTCCGCTTGCCGGGCGACTGCTCTTACCACTTTCTTCTTGTATTTATAAATTTGATTTAGAATCATTAAAAATAAAAGTTCTTAAAATTCTTATTTCTCCATCATTGACCGATTCTAACCAGTGTAGGTTCGATTCCCGTCCGCGGGAAAAATAAATAAAACTTAAATTAAGTTTGAGTGTCTGTTACATCGGGTTTTGACTGAAGTTAAGACAAGACTTTAATTCGGGTATTGACTGATTTAAAGCGTATTGTATCTCGGGTCTTGACTGAGATCAAAATTACTAACATTAACACTTTATTCCTGGTCTAGACGGGAATAAAGAATTGTTCTAATAAAGTATTAGAACAAAGGGTCTTAACATTAGCTTAAAGCCAACCACCTCAAATGCCAAGTTTAGATCGGGGAGTACCAGCCACTTGTAACATTCTATTATTTATTTATATATCTATTCTATTATAAATTTACTCATATATATGTATTTACATACTATTTACTACGTGTGTATGTTTATCAAATATAACAATTCAACTCACTCTATATTTATTATATGAATATATTGCTTCCTTAGGGATCCTATATTGCAATTTTTTTGTCAATCAGTGTTTTCTCTGCCCCAAAACTTATATATTGAGTTTTATCCCAATACAACTATTCTTAGAAATTGTGCATTACAAATCTGTGTCAATAAGTGTGTTTTCTAGTGTGTGTGTGGATCTCTGACCTAATTCCTTATATAAATAATCTTATCTTACTATAATTAGTGGGCAACATTAAGAAATAAGTGTCAGTTTATTGAACGTTAAAGGAAGTGGACAGTGTTTTCAGTTATAAAAGGATAGACCACTGATCTTAATCCATAATTATCAGTGCATTCATTGCAGTCTTCAGTAAATTCAAATTTGCGTGTACGTTCTAACTACTGTGTTTTATTTTATAAATTCAAAAACTTTTGGGCAACCAGCCACCTTTGCAATAATCTTCGAGAAGTCGATTAATAGCTACACCAAAACTGATGTAGAAAAACGAACGAAAGGTCTTATTTCTGAGCGATTAACCGCTCTAAGCGAAATTTGGTCAGATTACAAGAAAGATTACTATACAATTATCCAAACCACGTAGGCCTTGGAAGATAGTGAAGTTCAAAAGTATGATTATTTCGCAAACGATCAATTCTCGAAGATGGAAAATAAATACTTCATGTTTCGAGGTATTCGTAGTTAGAGCTTACACGCAAATAATGAAGAAATGTGATGAAAATTATAACCCTGGTTCAAAGTCAGTAATTTCGTAGCTTAATTCTTCGGTTCACCAAGTTTACTACACTATAACTCGCACTACAACTAGATTTTTTTAAATTCAATAAATGCTATAATTTGTAATTAATATATAATATATATATGCCTGATAATATTATTTCAAAATCACAATTATAATTTAAATTTATCTGTAAAGCTAAATTTACTATTGAATAAATGTGAAAGAATAAGGAAGATTAAATTAATTTTATGTTTAGAAAATTTTATTGTATCTGACAATGTACTCACCAGCTCAGTATTAGGCACTCGATCAAATTGGTTTTCTAATTTATTGAGGTTTGGAATTGGACTATTCTTTATTCTGGTGGATATCCAGAATAAAGTGAGGTTAGTAATTCTGGCTGCAGTCGACACTCATAGAAAGAATCTTTATTCTCTCGATACCCATAATAAAGTGGTTTAAATTAGTAAATTTCTTAATCGGTCGATAACCGCAATAAGAATCTTTAATTTAATCGCTAATCAAAATAAAATCCTTAATCTAGTCGATACCCAGAATAAAAATAATTATTTGAACTCTCAATTAAATAAAGTATGTAAACTGGTAGTAAAATTTATAGTACTTGGAAATATCAGTGAGAAATATTAATAAAATTAAGAGCACTTGGAAATAACACTAGGAAATAGAATACCAACTTGATCACTGCACTGCCAAACTGCAAAAGAGAACGAGTCAAGTCAGATTCTGATTTACATAGACATGGGTTGCTCATGGCACCAAAGAATGGCATTCAAAGGCGCAAGGCAAATTGGCACAGCAGCTGCACTTCATTTTCTATTGTTTAAAAGGTAAAAAAAAAAAAATGTTTGTAAATTCTATTCTGTCAGAAATACTCGTTGCCTACTGAATTTTTTCTAAATAGATTTTTATTTTCAACTTACCAAGTACAAATGCATTGTACTACCCGTGTACAGTTGTTTCTGGCTGGCTCACTTCACTGTAGCGTTGATAATTTGAACTTCTTATGATAATTTGCTTTAGATCGATAAAAAAATGACCATGCGTGAATGCAATGTACTGCCCGTGGACAGTTATCTTGCTCATCTCTCTGCGAAATTATTACAATTTAGACTAAAATATTTGTTTCTTTAGGTCGGTGTATACATGTGTCGACATGTAAATTTGCAGGTTTTAATGATATCAGAATTGTGATGAATTCTGAACATACTGCCCCCCCGTTGAAAGGATGCAATGCCTTTCAAATATGTAAAATACCATGCGATCTGTTGACAACTCCGCTGATCCACAGAAATATAAGAATGCAGCAGAAGGTAAATAGAGCAATTTCAATGGAAAGAATAATAACTGAGCCTTTTTGGAACAACGCAGATTATAACCTGAAGGGAGTTCAGTGGAGAGAGAAGATAGAATGAAAAGAAACAACAAACTTTGTTATTATAAGCACCTTAATCGTGCCGTCCTTGAACAGTCGTACGTTATACCGTGCTCCACCTTTGGTCTTGAAGCGCTGCTTATGTCTTTTAGACCTGTTAAGTGCTTCCAAACACACGATAAAGGTTTCTGTGCCTCCCGTTTCGTGATCTATTATTGTCAAATTGAAATCATTGCTGTCCATTGCAACACGTAGCAGAGTTACGTCCTCTAATATGTTCACATTAAGTGCTGGAGTCTATGATATAGGTCCTGACGTCAAAGTTCCTGGCACTATTGGTGGTTAGAGTAAAACCTCTTGAGAGACGTCTATCTCAAGGGGTGGAACCTGTTCCATATCCTCCAAATTAGATGTTCCTAACACAATTGATGGTTGAAGTAGTACCTCTTGTGAAACGTTCATTCCAGGGGCTGGAACCTTCGCCATAGTCTCCAAATTGGTTGTTCCTGGCACGGCTGATGGTTGGTGATTTAGAGACTGTGGTGGTGAATCGATCACTTCATTGGTGTCCAACTCTTCCAATTGCGGATAGCGAAGACGGCTTGCGAATTTACTTCTTCGTGATAATGCTCTTGACCTTTTTTCCTTTAAGTTATTGAGCTGCTTTTGTAGCGTCCATACCTCCTTGACCTCCTGTTCAATGGTTTTCCCTGGAGTCGGAGGCAATTCAACCTCAATCCTTTTTTCTTTCTTTGGTGATTCCATGTTACAATTTATCAAATTGAAATTCAACTGTGGCTTGAATTGCAAAGTGATCAATATTTAAAGATTACTAACGGGTCATTTTATCTTGCAAAACAAATTTTTTATAGGCGAAAACTTGTTATCAGTTGTAACAATCTATCATGCCACTTTGTTGCAACAATGCACGTTTGTTCAATTGTGTAAAAAATGTGAATTTTGGTTAATTGTTTGTTAGGTAGATGTGCGTGTATACTTATTGGACATGCAATTGTCTGAATGTTGGATTAGAAGTATGAATTTTGAAATTTTGCTAGGGAGATAAAGTTTTATTAGTAAGTGTAGCGGTACTTATGACAACTTTGTATCAAGAATGCACCTTTTAATAATTTTCTGTGGAGTTAGAATTTTGTATTTTGTTTTTGCGTTTTATATGTGTGCAGTTGTTAGCATGCACTCTCGATGTTGGATACCAAATTTTGTAAACTTTATTGAAATTTCTTCCCGAGAAAAAAGAAAAAAGAAATATTTATATCTACAAATGGAATGAATAAAAATTAACCTTTAGGTTAGTTCATAAGTGTATGACGTTGAAATAAATTAAAAGAATTACTTTCAGGTTAAGAACAAATGTTCTATTTATACAAAACAAAAACAACTAAAATGTTGGAACGTCATTTAGCTTAAAGGAAGGATGGCTAGTTTTGTAATAGGTCTTTTCAGCACTCCATTCCGCGTTTTCATACTTACAACTCTGACCATCTTATCCACGCCTGGATGAAGATCAATAACTCGTCCTAATACCCAACGACAGGCTGGTAAATTAGGTTCCTTGATAACAACTAGATCTCCAATTTTAGGATTGGAGATTGGGTTTTTCCATTTTGGTCGATTCTGCAAGGAATGTAGATAATCGTTGGTCCATTTGTTCCAGAACTGTTGTTGTAGTAATTGTATGTGATTCCATCTTGTTATTGATGAAGTATTTGTCTCAATTATTGGTTCTGGTGGAGTTATTAATGAACTGCCGATTTAAAAATGCCCTGGTGTTATATATCCGAAATTGGGCATAATGGCCTGGAGTTCAAGCAGGCTTCTATTTGAGCCAAAACGGTTGCGAATTCTTCGAACGTCAGTGAAGAATTTCCTAAAATGCGCTTTAAATGGAATTTGATCGATTATACTCCTGCCTCCCATAGTCCTCCAGAACGTGGTGCTGAAGCTGGATTAAAATGCCGGGTTCCATCCTGTGCTACCTTTGCTGCCATTTCTTCATTCGCTTGTTTCATGGCATTCTTGAAATCCTTTTGCAGGATTTTGTCCACTCCATCGAAGTTGGTGCCGCAGTCGGAATATATGTCCGTGCAAAGTCCTCGTCGACTAGAAAAGCGTCGAAACGCTGCGATAACGGCTGCTGTTGTTAGATCGGATACCGGCTCTATATGTATGGCCTTGGTGGCCATGCAAACAAAAATGCATATATAGCCCTTGTAAAAACGATTTCCTCTGTGTTTGGACATTTTCAGATTGATGGGACCAGCGTAATCCACCCCCGTTTTTTTTAAAGGGTCTTGATATATTTACCCTTGAAGCAGGTAGGTTCCCCATGATTTGGTTTCTATTTAAAGCGGATTGTTTGAAGCAAGTAACACATTTGTGAAAAATATGTTTAACGGGTTTTCGTCCTTCTGGAATCCAGAATTCGTTTCTTAAAGTTGACAGAACTAATTGCAAACCTCTATGCAATGTTTTCGTGTGAAAGTGATTGATTATTAATATTGTTAAGTTGCTTTCTTTCGGCAATATTACAGGATGATTTTGATTTCTTATTCAGTCGATAGCCGCAAAAATAATCTTTATTCGGTCGAGATCCGTAATAAAGTGATTTATGTTAGTGAATTTCTTATTCAGTCGATACCAGCAATAAGAATATTTATTCGGTCGAGACCAGTGATAAAGGGGTTTATGTTAGTAAATTTCTTATTCGGTCGATACCCGCAATAAGAATCTTTATTCGGTCGAGACCCGTAATAAAGTGGTTCATGTTACTAAATTTCTTATTCAGTCGATACCCGCAATAAGAATCTTTAATTTAATCGTTATTCAAAATGAAATCCTTAATCTAGTCGATACCCAGAATAAAGATAATTATTTGAACTGTCAACTAAATAAAGTATTTAAACTGGTAGTAAAATTTATAGCACTTGGTAATAACACTGGAAAACAAAAGAAAAAAAAAACAAAAACTTGTTTGTAAATTCTATTCAGTCAGAAATACTCGTTGCCTACTGATTTTTTTTTTAAATAGATTTTTATTTTCAACTTACCAAGTGCAAATGCATTGTACTACCCGTGTACAGTTGTTTCTGGCTGGCTCACTTCACTGTAGCGTTGATAATTTGAACTTCTGATGATAATTTGCTTTAGATCGATAAAAAAATGACCATGCGTGAATGCAATGTACTGCCCGTGGACAGTTATCTTGCTCATCTCTCTCCGAAATTATTACAATTTTGGACCTATAATATTTGTTTCTTTAAGTCGGTATATACATGTGTCGACATGTAAATTTGCAGGTTTTAATGATATCAGAATTGTGATGAATTCTGACCAGATGCATTAGATGCATTCGAAACAAAGGTTGTCCAAAAACAGAGAATGAAACTTCTTCGTGTTTGTGATTGCCTACTATTACAATTCCGAAATTTGTCAGGCTCTTATGATTCATGGAGGCCTTTTCACGATTTGTTAACTTTCCTGGTGCATACAAATTCTGCGTTATCTGCAGTGCAGAAATTGCATTATTTGAAATCAAGTGTATCTGGAGAAGCAGAGCACTTTTTGCGTCAATTTCCTACGACCAACTCGAGTTACGACAATGCATGGAAGATACTGCTTGAGAGGTATTACAATAAACGAGTATTAGTAAATGCCCAATTGAAAACACCCTTCAATCTACCTAAAGCGAGACACGAATCAGCCAAGGCTATCAAAACCTTACTAGATAAGTCTTCCGAATGTATCTTTGAACTCGAGGCATTACAAGTTTCCACTAAGCAATGGGATGCAATTCTCATCTATATGTTGGTACAATGTTTACCAGCAGAAACGCACCGCTCATGGGAACAAGACGTAAATACTGCAGAAGGACTTCCCACCTTCGAATCCTTAAAAGCCTTTTTACAATCTAGATTTGGAATTTTAGAAACCATAGTCGATAACAAACCGTCCCTAGCCAACAAGAATGCTCATGTCCCGAGAGCATCAACCCATTTTACATCATCTACCCACGCATGTACCTTGTGCAAAGAGCAGCACCCGATTATTTAAATGTCCGAAATTCTTAGAACTTGACGTAGACAATAAATTCAAAGTTGTCGCATCAAATCAAATGTGTAATAACTGCCTATCAAAGGGCCACATGTGGAAGGAGGCACCATTCTTTATTTCAATTTCAATTTATTTAATTAATTCAGGTGTACACAAGAGTATTTTTACTTCTTATAACTAGTACACAAAAATAGTGGTAGCCAACAAATAAAATAATATAATATAAAATAAGACAAACAAAGAAAAAAAGTAAAGAATGAAAAGAAAATTATGTAAGAATATAAAAATAAGATAATATAAAGATAAAAGTAAAAGATTAAAAGAAAAAAAATTAAAGAATTTAAAGAAACGAAACAACGATAAAAAAGACTAAGGAAATTAATTGTGAATTTTGAGCCAAAATTGTAAAAATGTTAACTTGATTTACTGATTTACCCATGAAGACCCTGCCCCACTACTACTGAACTACCGAACCAATCCCGGACATACTTCGGTTTACAAATTCCAATTTTTAATAATCTCCTTAAATTTAAAAAATCGAACTAATGCCCTGAACATTTTTCGGCAGACGATTCCACAAAAGCGAAGCTTGAACGAAGTAAGAGGCACTTTGAACAGACTAATGGAGGACAGGAATAGGTAGGTTAAAATGCCGTTCAGAATTTAAGAATCGCGGTTGATTGCTCAGGTACTCTGGCTTGCCTGTATAGATGATTTTATGGAGAAAGAATACTAACCTTCTCTGACGGTGCTCATTGAAAGAACAACCCAGCAAGTTGTTACTAAGAGACGCGATGTGATCAAACCAAGTCCATACACAAATCTTACACAGTCATTAAAAGTGATATTCAACCTTCCTTCAACCTTATCTTCAAGCAATAAGTAAAATAATGTAGAAGAAGTGATCTGACCAGCAATAATCTGGTGCCAATTGGCAGAATACTGGCCGATAACCACAGCCGCCGAAGGCCACCATAGATTTTACCTAACATATTGCCGATATGGTCACAGCATTTCATATTCGTACCAATTAATACACCAAGATTTTTGACACATCTAGAAAAAGGCAGAGTGAAATCATTTAAAGTGACAGGTGAGAGATCAGAGAGCATAATATCATTCCGATAAAAGGCAATACACTGTGACTTGGGTGGATTCAGTTTTAAATTATTATTAGTAGCCCAACGAGAAACATTTTCCAAGTCGGAATTCATGCGATCTAAGCAATCTTCTAAGTGGCCGATAGGTCTGCTATTTTGAAGTTGTACGTCATCAGCATATAAATGAATATTGCAATTGTCAACAGAATTCGGCAAATCATTTATAAACATACTGAACAATAGGACCCAGTATGGACCCTTGTGGTACACCGTAACTTAGAGGACAAGCACTTGATACAAGATCACCGACTTTCACACGTTGAGATCTTCCTGATAGAAAACTACCGATGAGGGCGACAGACGGATTTGAGAAATTAAAGTTAAGCATTAGTTTAGACAGTAATTTTGTATGATTAACTGAGCTTTAGAAGCGTTAGAAAAGCTTTAGAAAAGTCGAGTAAAGTTAAGACACATAGATGATTCATGTCAAGTGATCTTCTTATGTTAGACGTGACTTCAATCATTGCCGTTTCGCAACTATGCAAACGATGAAAACCAGATTGGTAAAGACTGAGGGAGGTTACGACAATCCAAATATTCAATTATTTGAAGATACAATAGCTTGTCAAGTGCTTTGGCTAAGAAACAGAGAATATTTATAGGGCGGTAATCAGTTGGTTCCTTTGCTTTTTAATCTTAGGGATCGGTAAAACTATTGCAGTTTTCCATATAGAGGGGAACTGAGAGGTGGTTAGACATGCGTTAAAAATCCATAGCAATGGCTCGACAATCCATGGGAGAAGAATTTTCACAAATCTGGTGGAGATTCCGTCAGGTCCTGTGACATTGGATCTAATAGCCAAAATAGCATTCATAACTTCAGATTCATCCACACATCTAAAACTAAAATCATCATTATCATTACCCGAATCCAAAGTACGTCGATGGCTTGAAGATGCGTTTTGTGTGGAAGAAGTTTGCAAAGATGAGAAATGATGGTTGAATAATTCAGGATCAATATCGATGACGGAAATATCTTTGCCGTATACACCTGCCTTATGTAGGTTAGTCCATAGATTTCTGGTACACAGATTTGGTGAAAATTTTGCTCCGTAGTACTTCTTCTTGGCTGCACGAATTTTAGTATTGACCTTATTTCGCATAACCTTATAGTATAATCGAATTTCAATGGTTCTTAAACGCCGAAATCTGCGAAACAAAAAATCTCGTTCGGCAAATAGGTATCTAATTTCAGCTGTGAACCATAGGCAACCAGCATCCATCCTGATACTTCGTACATGTACAGGAACAAAGGGATCATGGAGATAACTTAATACTTCATAAAAAATATGAGTCTGATCGTTGACAGAGAGACGAGCATTAATACGAGGCCAGGGCAATGATTGGCATTCTTCATTAAGTGCAGCCATATTTATATTCTTATAATTACGAAAGCTAACCATTTTGTAAAGAGGACAATTTCTTATATTAAAGTTGTAAGTAAGGAATAGAAAGTCGTGATCAAATATGGAAGGAGAAGTAATTTGGTTATGGTACAAGACTGCATTCGTATCTGTAGTTAAAAACTCATCCAGAAGCGAAGGATCACTTTAGTTGAAATATGTTGGTAGATTCAGGTGCAGAGATTGTAATAAAATTAGAAAAGATTGAGCCAAACTGTTTGGAAGTAAAATGTTTACATTAAAATCTCCTCCAATAACAATGTTAGAGTACATGTGGGCTAAATCACTCAAGGTTTCTTCTAACTCAGGTATATTAGCGGGTGTAAAGCAATTTGGCGGGCAGTAGACTGAAGCCAATAAACATTTTTGTAAGCCATATTCAAACTCAACACATAGGAATTCTAAGGGATCTGCAACAGAACTTCTTATCAAACGAGCCTTAATACCTTCGCTTTTATATATATAGCCACATCACCCCCATTCTGCCAGACCTATCATTCCTGAAAATCCTAAAGCCAGGTAAAGCACCCATAGAAGACGAGATTTCGGAGCGTAGCCAAGTTTCGCATACTAATATGACATGGATATTAGATCCAGCCAACATTTCAGTCAATTCATTCATTTTAGGTCTCACGCTTCTAGCATTCAAGTTAATAATATTCAATCCGTGTGACGGTTTACAAGAACGGTTTAGAAGAACTCTCTACCCGATCAGCGCATTAAAATTGTCATAAACGAACATAGTTCGATTTGTAATATAGTTAGTTAAACGACCACAAGAGCCAGCAGACACATAAACTCCATGGGGGAAAAACAGCTCCTCAATCACAAGTAAACAAAGAGAAAAGAGAGAAAGAAAGAAAACTAAGCTGGAAAAACTAAAGTACATATCACACATAATAAGCAACATTACATTTAAAGATACTGAAACATACATATTTCAAACCCAGTAATTAAATTATATAGAAAGTAACAAACTAATTCATGAAAAAAAGCTTGTTATTTCCGGTCCAAAGGCAAAGTAACGAGCGATCGCAGCTGATCCAAGTGACTCACACGATGAGCCCGACCTTCACTCCCCAGCTTAACAAACAAATGACCCTCTCTTGTGTACGCACAAATTATGTGAGGGTACCGGGTACCTTACTTGGGTGATAAAAAATTCGAACTTTAATGGTTACAAAAGAGTTAATAGTTGTTCGACCAACCTAAAAATCAAAGAAAAATTTGATTAAGGTCAAATTGAAAAATCTTACCAGGATCTTGAGATTCACAGATGCTAAGAGTTCCACGACGACCTGAAATAAACAAAACGAATTAAAACATGAACTTCAAAGATAAATATACTATAGAAATAAATGGACTTATTAAAAAAGATTTTTTAATCTACAAGAAACAACAACAATAACAAGATGTATGTATGTACATAGTACCATATAGGCACCATGCAAATGCAATTAATTTATGTTCTACAACATAAAAGCACACAAATAATAACGTACTAGGTACGTATAGATAATTTAATTACCTTTTACAAAGAATGCACAGATACCAATGCAATTATATAGGTACACTATATGATGCAGTTTATCCTACAACAGAGCTGACAGATTCCACACTTTTGTTAACACAACAAACACGTGTGGAACAACAACAAAATATTCTACCTAAAATCACATTACCAAAATATAATGGTGATTATGATGGCTGGCGCTCGTTTTATGATCTTTACGTCGCTGTAGTACACAATAATACAAGTTTGAAAGACGTTCAAAAACTGTATTATTTGAAAGGTTCTTTATTAGGAGATGCGGAAAAACTACTACGGCATACTCCTATAACAAATGAGGACTGTTTACCTGCCTGGAAAAAATTAAAGGCAAGGTACGAAAACAAGAAGATATTGGTCAATCATCAACTGAAGATATTGACAAATCAAGCAAAATTAAACACAGAGATAGCAGCTGGTTTAAAATCCTTAATTGACACTACAGAGGAATACTTACAACAACTAAAGAGCTTTCAAGTAGACACATCAACATGGGATGTGTTACTTATTTATTTAATAGTACAGAAACTGCCCTTCATAACGCTGAGACTATGGGAAGAATATCAAGGAGCATCACAAGCGCTTCTTAAATATAGACAGTTCAGCTCGTTCCTAGACAATCGGTTGAAAATATTAGAAGCATTACGGATACTCTGGCGCCCAAGACAAGTCATGCCACGAGTATATCAACTTCGACCAAGTCATACCATGTAGTTGAATCAACAAAGCCATTATATGTAGTGAACATGACATGTTCACCGTGTAATGACAAGAATCTTCTTCAAAACTGCAAGAAGTATCAAAAAATAGACATCAAAGGTAGAAAGCGGTTCATCTAGTCAAACGGCCACTGCTATAATTGTTTGTTCAAGAAACATTCACTTAAAGAATGCTTAAGTCGTCATCGATGCCTTAAGTGCAAACAAAGACATCATACGACAAATCGTGAGGATGTAACTACAAACAAGTTACACCAAGATGTAACTGCAAACAGGTTACAAACTAAGGGTGGAGATGCACCAAATCTACATTCTAAATCTGTTGAAGTCAAAGTCAAGTCAAATCGACATCAACAACACAACAGCGATAATAATGATTGCACAGAAGTCAAGTCAAATGACATACAGAGCACTGAAGGCTCACGGATCACTCAGACCAATATGAACAGAGAGCGATCATCAGGATTATTATCCACAGCGTTGGTGAAGGCTCAAGGAGCAAACGTAAAGCTACAAATATTGCGATGTCTCAGTGATTCTGGATCAGAGTGTTCATTCATAACATAGTCTGCATGCCATAGGTTACAAGCCGGTTGCAAGGCAACATCGGTAATTGTAACAGGGTTGAACAAAAGCCCAATGAGTAAATTGAACAAGCAAATGAAGCTTAAGTTGCAATCTTGTGGATCAAATCAGACGGCAGTAGAAGAAAGCTTCCTAATTATCATCAAAATCACTGATAACTTACCAACAAAATACATCACAAGAGACAATTATCAACACTTGGACAAATTAGAACTAGCTGATCCCACTTACTGGAATCCTGGCAGAATAGATGCACTATTAAGTACCAATATTAATACCAATATTAAGTATTAATATTCCCAACCTTACATAGAAGATTAATTCTATATTTCAGAGATTAATCTGAAAATCTTATCAATTCAAATATTCCATCCCACACCTAAGCAGATGTTTAATTCTGCGCAGAGATTAATCTGCAATATTCCTATCTACACTTAAGCAGAAGAATAATTCTGCTGCAGAGATTAAATAATTCTGCTGCAGAGATTAATCGGCAATACTCCTTCCCACGTCTAAGCAGAAGAATAATTCTGCTGCAGAGACTAATCTGCATTCTTCGTTAAAGTAGCAAATAGCTACATTTCTGCGCACGCTCACAATACTGTCAGAGACTAATCTGACTAGTTTTACTGACTATAGCACTTTGCTACCCTTGTACCCACAAGTCCGAACAGAGGTTTTTTTGCTGCCCTTTGTGCCCTCACGCACCCTCTCAGAAGTTAATTCTGACCAAAGGTAAAATGAGTGTCTGATTACTTCCTTGTGCCCTCACGCACCAACAAAGGCAGTTTGTCAATTAATATATATATTGAAATTTATTTTGATGACAGTTTCTCAACTCTTGTCTTCTTCTTCCTTTTCAGAAGTAACAACGAGCGAGAAGGCACAACATTTTTTTATTTTGAATTTTTAATTTGTTTATTTTTTATTTCGTCTGAATTTTTTTTATTCAATTTTATATTGAATTTTATAGTAGTTTGTAGGTTAGTTTTTAGTAAATGAGTTTTGTGATATTAGTATAAGCCAGTGAATTATAGAATAAAAATCTTATATTTTAAAAACGACTGAGTTGTCCATTAAAAACGGGCACTCCCTCCCACGTCCGAGACTAGCTCTCACAGTTGTGTTGTCCCCGTAAAACTAAGGACATTTACTTATTAGTTTTTATTTACAGATGGCTCAATTTACAGTCGACCAACACATTTTCGATATTTATGACGACTTTAATTTTAATTTTTCATTGCCGGCATACCACTTAAGCGAGTTTAACAGCTTATGATCCGACATCGTGGAAGCTACTGCTACTGTTCAAGAAACAGCTGCTTCAACCACAACAAGTACGCAGAATCCAGAAAGACCAGCGACGTAATCGACGGCTGGCGAGCAGGACTTGTCCAGGACAGCAAAACCCTTCAAGGCTGTAGAGGAAGATACTCCACAGACTAAAGCAGTCACACAGGAACCTGTAATGATTAATGGTGCCAGGTCAACGATCTACAAAGGCTTCTATTCACCACCACCATTAAAGAAGCAGAGATGAGAATTGAAAAATCATTCCAGCGATTTACCAGATCGCTATCAGGTACGCCTGCGAGTACGTGCTGATGGCAAGCTGCGATTTTTCAAGTACCTCAAACGAGGTATATGTGAAATCAAGAAACAGTTGAACATGAATGTTCAACAGGGGGGAGAATGTTCGACCAACCTAAATATCAAAGAAAAATTTGATTAAGATCAAATTGAAAAATCTTACCAGCATCTTGAGATTCACAGATGCTAAGAGTTCCACGACGACCTGGAATAAACAAAACGAATTAAAACATGAACTTCAAAGATAAATATACTATAGAAATAAATGAATTTAATAAAAAAATATTTTTTAATCTACAACAAACAACAACAATAAGAAGTTGTATGTATGTACATAGCACCATATAGGCACCATGCAAATGCAATAAATTTATGTTCTACAACATAAAAGCACACAAATAACAACGTACTAGGTACGTATACATGATTTAATTACCTTTTACAAAGAATGCGCAGATACCTTAGGTGAGTCTTCGCAAAATAAATTCACCTTGACAGGTATCCCTTTACACCAATGAGTGCGAAAGAGACACAAAGGTTTGAAAGGGACAAGGATGAATATGAACAAAATGAATTATGAGACGAATTTTGTAAATTGACATCAAAGATGGCGAAACGATAAGTTATGGCAAGATTTAGGAAAACTTATCATAATTCCTCGAAATTAAAATTAATTTCTATGGGAAAGATGTTAAAAAATGCAATTTGTAATTTGACATCAAATGACTACAACAAAATCACATATTATAGTCAAAAGCCACGCCTGAAAATTGAAGAATTCATTTTTATGGATACGAAATCGGAACAAAATTCTCTATAAAAAGGGGGTTCATTCTTCATTCTTCCTTCTTATGTCAAAAGTTGTCAAGGTGCGAGCATATGTCATTAGAGCATTCCTCCCACATATTAGCAATTTAGTAGTGTCATCATCAGCAAAAGGAAATAGAATTTTCAGCAATATTTCAGAAACAGAAAATTTTCTACAAGGCAATTGACAAAACAGCAAGGAAGTGTTAATCATTTTATGTGTGGAATTTAATCAGTCACAAAGATTTCAATCATATTAAAGGTAACTTTGCGAATTATTCATTTTTTCTCAATTTGCGTTAAATTTCATAGTGTTTGCATGCCAGGTGTTGGTCATACACATGTATCAAATTAACAAAAACGATTGAATTCTGTTAACTAATTTCTTCCTTTCAGCCATTTAACTATTTAACTCAAGTAAATCGAAATTTCAAACAATTATTTATCGTGTAAAAATTATGCCATTAGGTCAGTTTTACACAACATAATAATTGGAAACTAGATCTACCTTGAGTTCGTATCATTATTTACTTTCAGCCATTAGTAATTAACATAGTTAAGATATACAGAAAGGAAAGTTTTCTTTTGGCTTGTATATATGAAATATTAACGTAGCATAATTTGTCTAATTTGTCATTATTGAAAGAAAAGCATAAATTCGAGGAAAAACCTTTTTTTGTCGCATATTTAAGTTTCTTTTAGTTATTAAATACATATTATCATATCTGTGTTCAATTTTGAATTTTTCCGAAATGTCTTTATATGCATATCACTATCGCTGTGATCTAATGTGTGGATGTGAAAAGAATTGTGTTGCTAATGTATCGACGTAGTTATCAATATCGCTGTGATTATCGCTATCGCGCTGGTGTGAATCAGCATATATGCTTCGATTTCAAGAGAATCCTATTATAAAGAATTTGGATAACTTCAACGCCACATTCACAATGCAGATTGTAACACAGTCGATCATAGTGAGCTTTGAAACCAGACCGAATGTTTTTACAATGCAGCGCACAGTCAAATTCGATTCTGGAAATTAACATAACAAAATTCAATAACAACGCCAAATAAACAAATAAGCAAACAACTATCGTTGTCAAAAATACAAATTTGAAGAACAAGACACCTGATGCCACCATCAGATTGCTTAGAAACTAGAAAAAGAATAACTTAGCTTTTTTTGTTTTTAAATCATGAAGTTTGCAAAAAATACCTCTTGTTTTTTATTAGCATTCATCAAAAATATTAAATGATTAAATCATAAAATAACATTAAAACTTGTTAGTTATGATAAAAAGAAGTATAGAGCTTTTTAAACGACATCTAGGTGGTAGGAGTTCGAAATTCCAGTTTGTAAGCTTTCGAAAATGGCAGCGTGAAAATAGAATAGAACCTATTTTCATGCAGCTCTTCTCTGCGTTACTCTGAGCCATACAGAGATGGTCATATGTACTACTGCGTGCGCAGAAAAAAAAGATGCCCGTTGCTACTGTGCGCCGCCGCTCTCCTCCACTCTGCATTGTGAACGCAGTATAAGGATTGTTAGAACCGTGAGATAACTAGAGCGGCAAAAGGTTTTTTTATGAAATTGCAAAACAATTATTCTATTTCATGTTCCTACACAAGGAATTAGAATGACAGAAAAATTACAAAATCCACAAATATAACACCCAAAGTATAGTTTATGTCTGCGATTTTACTTTTTTATGTAGTGTTTCTGCTTGTTCTGCGGGGTACTCTATGCGTGATAGTATTTCAGCTGTACTAAGCATTAAGAAAGAAATATGTTTGTCGGTGCACATTTTCTTATATCTGTCTACCCTGGTATCCAACCGAGCGTTCCAATATGGGTAAATAAATTTCGGTTATATACCTGATGAAATATCCTAATGTATGTATTCATTTCTGTAGTAGTTTTACATATCGACTGTTCACTCTATGGCTCGGGTTTAAAAATATAAAATGGAGTAATCAATTTTCCTCATCACAAGGATACACTGTATAATATCGGATTGAAAAGTGAATTATAATGGATACGCAATTACAATGATTGGTAGGGGAGGCATTTGAACGGCTAATCTTTTGCTGTAAGGCTTGTAGCGTTTATAAATAAGAACTACAATTTATTGATTATTATCTTTAAAAGATGTCGTCCTCACAAATTTCCAAAAGTTCACACCTTTTATTTATTTTATTTTTTTCCATCAGAATCAAATCACTTAATGATAATAACAAATTTGATTTAATGAAAACTAAGTAAACATCAGAGATATTTGAACAAGTAAAAGTTAGGGATTTCGAGCGGCCGCATTATTAACCCCCTAGTGTTAACGATAATCAACAAATTTAACTCTTCTTCCATATCTTGAAGTCTTGACGGGACTAGGACTTGGAATAGGAACTGAAAGTAAGTGTGGTTTTTTTAACAAAATTGGTATCAGCTTCTATTTCGGTATTTAAAATATGCGCAGGTTTCAAACGATCTACTGAAATAGCTTTCTCTGCGGTTTTGATACAAAACTTTTCGAGATATTGAAATCACCTCAAATGGTCCCTGGTATGGATGTTGAAATGGTCTTTTAACAGCATCGATACGAATAAAAACATGACTGCAAGTAAAGAGATCTTTATAGACAAAAACTTTATTTGAACTATGGTTTTTCGAAGGAACAGGTCGATTCTTGCTCATACTGTTGCGAAGATTTAATAAAAAATCTGATGCGCTTGAGTTTAATTTAAAAGTAGGTTCAATCAGAAATTCAGCTGGTGTACGTAAAGTTGTTCCATAAACAAATTCTGCTTTCGAACCTTTAATGTCTTCTTTATAATACCCAACAAAATAGTAGACAAAACGAAATCATACCATTCGCGTGTAGATGGATATGGCGTTATCCTGATATGTTGGACTCCCATGAGTTTTGAAAGTTCAGTAAATGATGAGCTTTCGAATTGTCTACCTTGATCTGAAGAAAGATTCTCTGGAACACCAAAACTAGTAAACCAGTTAGAGTACAACTAAATCGATGTATATATGCGTAAATCTTTCATCAGGGACAGTTATCTGACTTATGGCATTGTGACAATGTATATTTCTTTGATTGCTGTCAAGAATTGTTCATGAATGACCACAAATACCGATGCTGAATCATCTTAAGAGTTGCGTTTCCTCCAGGATGAGCTAAGTTTTGAAGTCTCTTGAAAATTTCAAAACGTAAATATATGGGTACATATGGAGCTCCTGATCGGATTTCTGTTCAGCTGATAATCTCTCAACGACGATGTTTCCATTGTTTCTATTCTTGAAAGGGTATCGGCAACTACGTTATCAAAACCAGTAATATGATGGATATCGGTGGAAAATTGTGCTATAAAATCAAATTGTCTTAATTGTCGCGGTAATACCTTCTCTGAATTTTGTTGATCGCCAAAAATTTTGAAAATTCGACGCTCTAACATATATTTGAAATGCTTTATTGATTGATAAATCGTTATTGTTCACGGTGCTATATTTCTGTTGTGGCGCAGAAGACAGATTCTGTGAATAAAAATTTAATGGCTCCCAAGTACCTTCTATTTTCTGTTGTAACACAGCTCCAACGGAAAATCAGATGCATCAACCATAATGCAAAGTTCTTTCGATGATGAAGGATGCGCTAACATAGCAGCGTTTGTTAAAGCCTTCTTCGTGCTTCTATTGTATCGGACGTCCACTGCAATTTTGAATTCTTCTTTGGATTTCCCCCCATTAAAATCTTAAGTGCACTTTGAATGTTTGCTGCGTTTGGAAAGAAATGACGGTAGAAGTTAAACATTCCAAGATATCGAAGCAGTTGTTTGAAACTCTCAGGCTGTTTGAAATTAACTTTTTGAAATATATTTATTAATATCTTTATAAGATGTCTTCCTCACAAAATTCCAAAAGTTCCCACGTTTTATTTATTTTATTTTTTTCCATCAAAATCAAATCACTACGTGATAAAAATAAAGTTATTTGATGTAATAAAAACTAATTAAAAATTATAGATATTTGAACAAGTAAAATTTAAGGATTTCGAGCTGCCACAGGCTTTTCATTTGAGTACAAATTAAAATTAACTATATCTTCCAGAGCTATGCAATAAATGATTTATAAATTTTTTTAAGGAACTTCAATTAATGTAACTGCAAAAGACAGAGAATGATACGTCAGTATGTAATACATAAAACAATTTTCTGCAAATTCGAAAGAGCATGAAATCCAGGAGACATGATGATATGAAAAACCCAGCAGAATAGCTAATTTTTTTTTATGTCGGAAAGCATTATTCTTAACAAGTACCTACTTCCTTCTAAAAGAGTTTCATTATTTTACAATAGACTGAAAAAAAAGTTCCATTGACATCAACTTCTTCCTTACAAAGAAACAATAAAAAGGCGGAGATACTATCTCAAGAATCTTTATATAAGAGAAACAAGAGTTTCTCATTCATCTTATTCCTTACCCTTCCAAAAAATAGGATACAGAATGGGAAGTAAAACCTAAATGCCGAAAATATTGAAAAGCTACCAGTGGCAGAAGGACAAAAACAATCCCCTTAGTAATTAATTGCTTTGATTCAGCCGCATCGGGGTAGAAAATCCATTTCCTATTCTGTACTCCTAAGGTACCGTTCGAATTCTACTTTAGGGTTGTAATGATAAAATTCTGTGATCACTTAAATCATCATCTGAAATCAACCTATTTGCAGATAGTATTGCATTTTTTCCTTCAGTAATTCTTTTGTTTGCCTTTTTGTTTCCTTAGGAGGAAGAAATATTTATCCTGCCTGATTGGTTCATCAATAATTCTATTGCTGGGTTTTAATTGAAAAACGTCAAGTTGAAAAAATATGCCTTGTCAATGAAGAGGGAAATTTGTAAAAGACCATTTATCTAAATTTATTTAAAAGGGCACCGGTACTCTAGTGAAGCACTGTATATAATACACTCAGAATAATAAAACGGTAAAAGTTGTCTTTTTGTAATTTACCCATTTTGCTAAATTTAACTGCAAATAGTAGAACAAGTGCAGAAGTTAGTTAGAAAAGAGTATAAAGAGATACTGTGAAAACGATCAGTCCTAGACATTTTTATTAGACTAAAAACTACTTGCGAATATGAAATCCTATAAAATTGGCTATAATCATTTTTCCGTCCGACGAATTGTTCTAGAAATATGTGCGAAAAACCATTGGGTGACCAAACTAAATTTCATACGGGCATTAATCTATGTAGATTCTAGGGTATCATAAAAATTGGTCTTAGACCAATTCTAGCTTTTTTACTTGTTCATATTTGCAAACGTTTAATAGAAAAACAAATAGGAAATCGCGTATAATAAAAATTCAGTAAAACAAGACACAATTTTCTGTAAATTTGCAAAAGCGAGATATTCTGTATTGCCGATTACGCGTCGCAGCAATTAGCAGAATAATTTAGTATTGCGTAGTTTGATTTTAATAGCGTCGAGCTGTGTTTCAGCAGAATATTTTGGAAAGTTCAGAGCAATAAATTATTAGTTTTCAAATAAATATTTGAACAAATTGTGCCCAGGTATATCACACATCGTTGTACCGGTTAGGCATACTATACAGGGTGTTTCCCACTTGGAGGTCAGTAGAGCGGGAGGTGACAGTAGTCACTTAGACGAAGCAAAAATTGTATGGCTGGGGGGGGGGGGGGGGGGGATATCAACCGTTTAGGAGTTACAGGCTGATTAAGAAAAAAAGCCAGTATTTCACAAAACACCCTGTATCTTATAAACTACAGGGTGTACGGTCACACTTAGCTGATTGTATGCAGAACTTCATGGCCTTTCCAAGGACTGTTCAACCACCTCCACACCCCTCTCGCATCAAGATTTATTGTTCTCTAAACTAAAAATTTCGGATTTTCTTACCTTTTTTTTTAATTTAACCTCTATTATTTTTTCAAAAAGGTCATTAGCATAACTTTTCTTTATAAAAACTGTAAGCTGCAGACTCTCCTCTTTAATATGACCTATTACACCCAATGTCCTATCTGAAGCCCTTTAAGAGTTATTAGCTCTAAACCTATTTTCAAACCTATTATCAACGATAATTTGTTCCCTTAGCACGTCATTTTAAAAAATATCGTCTAATTTCGGTGTGACCTGAATAGGTTTTGAGTTAATAACTGTTTAACGGCTACAGTTAACACATAGGGTGTAATAGGTCAACTTAAAGAGGAGAGTCTACAGTTTACAGTTTTTATAAAAAAAAGTTATGATAATGACCTTTTTGCAAAAATAATAGAGGTTAAATTAAAAAAACAGGTAATAAAATCCGAAATTTTTAGTTTAGACAACAATAAATCTTGATGCGAGAGGGGTGTGGAGGTGGTTGGACAGTCCTTGGAAAGGCCATGAAGTTCTGCATACAATCAGCTCTTAAGTGTGACCCGTACACCGTGTAGTTTATAAGACGCAGGGTGTTTTGTGAAATACTGGCTTTTTTTCTTAATCACCCTGTAACTCCTAAACGGTTGATATGCCGCCCCCCCCCGCTACCATACAATTTTTGGTTCGTCTAAGTGAGTACTATCACCTCCCGTTCTACTGACCTCCTAGTGGGAAACACCCTGTATTTATTTAGATATTTATTTTATCGCTTTTACAATGCAATTTTGTCTAAAGAATGAACGAAAAAACAAAAACTGGCAGTAATTTTCATTTAGAAGGAGAATAATATGATAGTGATTTCGAGATTGAATCAGATGACAGTCTATATCCTATTGGCCCTATTGAAAAAAAAATAGCAAGAATAAATGTGATGCATGATTCGAAAGAATACTAGTACTGCGATCGATGTGCAATCTTTATATCGGAAGTGACAATATTTGGACAGAAATGGAAAAAGACCCCCATTTTTTAATTTCGTTGAAAGGACCAAGGTTTGAATCTTCCGGCAAAATTAAGAGCTTCAGGAAAACTAATTGACATATTCCTTTCTAAGGAATTTAACGATATGTTTGTTAAAGAAAATAATCAGTATGCTGGAGACATAATAGGACAAAAAAGAATACTGAGCAAATCAGTTAGGTTTTATAATTGGAAAACCACTAATCGCGGAGAAATGCGAAAATTGTGGGAATTGCTTATTCACATGGGATCCGTAAATTTCCTAACCATCCAACATTATTGGAATAAAAACCAGTTGTGTAATTTGCCGTTTTGGAGAATTCATATGTGCTGCAATCAATTTCAAATACTATTAAGATTTCTGTACTTTTCGAATAGCGTCGTATATTGTGGGAAATCGGAAAATCTGTCTGATGAGCGGAATCACAGTACTTCGATTGTTCTTTCTCTTATGGACGGTTTTCTAGATATTGGCTATGTTTTGTATATGGACAATTCTACAATTCTGTTTCGCTGCCAAAAGTCTCAACATTGCGCGTGACATATATTTGTGCAACTTTATGATTCAATCGTAAATGTAATCCTAAAGAATTGGTAAAAACAAAACGTAAGAAGGGGGAGTTCACCTAGACTAGAAGCTATCCGAAACGGTCGTTATTTGTAAGTGGAGAAAAAATAAGACGTAAGTACTGCCCATATAAAATATGCACAAAGCCGAAATGGTTGAAGTTGCTAACCGAAATAGACAAGTCTCCATCGAACCCAAAATTGTAAGGGATTACATAAAAGGTATGGCAGATGTAGATCGTTCTGTTCAAATGCTGTCTGACTATGTATAGTGCTCTGAGAAAAACTCTTCGTTGGTATAAGCAAATAGCCGTACATATTATGGAGATGGCTGTGCGTAAGGCATACATATTTTATTGTCAGCAACCGTGTAACGGACGGTGTCGTTACAGGATCCACTAATATAGTATCACAACACATATTTCATAAAAGACAAGAATTTGATTAAAATATTAGGTATATTTCCATAAAACACAGATGTTTATA
Organism: Dioctria linearis; assembly: GCA_963930735.1. Lineage (NCBI taxonomy): Eukaryota > Metazoa > Arthropoda > Insecta > Diptera > Asilidae > Dioctria > Dioctria linearis. The sequence goes on along the minus strand of OZ005740.1, from coordinate 242,892,222 downwards.
ATAGAAGAGTTTCAGTAAAATAAAACGTTGCAATTTAAGTCAGAATGTAAATAAAGATGCCCAGCTAGGTCCACACAAACAGGGAGATCTGTGAAGCCCATTTTAAACACGTCATAAGATCTACATGCTTATATAGGCGCATGCAGTCAATAATGTTAATAAAATAATCGGTTAAATAAAGCAGAACGAAAAAAATTAATTAAAAAAATAAGTGAGTAAAACAAAATATTAGAAAATCATAGAGAAGAAAATATAAGCGGCTGTATTCTCATGCCGACGCTGATTTAGTTGCGAGCGGTGAAAAGTGGCAGCGTATCTGAAACACAATACCAAGCAGAAGACAATGGTGTTGTAAGAAGAAAAAGAGAGCCTGTTTAAGAATCAGAAATGGAATAACCAGTAATTTTGACCCATATTCAGTATAATTTTCGTAGTTAACAATAAATTTTGTTTAAAGGGACAGTCCATATGAGAGGCAAACAGGATCATTAAGGAACCTGAGATAACGATGTCCAGTGAGATCCCGTCTAGGAATTAGCGTTGAAGTAAAAAGAGGAATTTGGATGAAAAGAAGCAGACACTTGTAAAATACTCAGCCAGCGGATTTCAGGTCGACCTGAGAAAGAAAAGCCGCCACACAGAACAGGTAAGGTGTTAAGTAGCCTAGTTAGAGTTAAGGCCGGCAACAGGTTAGAATTTATAAAACAATTAAATATAATATTATATTATTATATTGAAATATTACGAAATTGTGTTGTGAATTAAGTTTTCCCAAAACTTATGTAGCGCTATAAATTGGGGGCTCAACCGGGATCTGAAGGCAAGCAGTAGTTGGATTAAGGTTTGGTGAGATTTACTAAGTTAAGCTAGCTATTGCAGAAAGTTTTATGACAAACGAAGTTCCAGAATTTTCTTAATCATATAACATACGGATAACGGTACGGGTGAAGCAAGCTAAAGGATGACGGTGTTTTGCATACCAGTTCGTCAAAGTTGATGCTCGCGGCAAAAATTAAGTTATTGCGATAGATTTTGAACAGGAATTTAAAGGTAGTAACGAAGCAATACAAAGTGTTTAAACCAGAGTAATTGGGCTCTATTTGTGTGGAGCATACCTCATGAGCACACGTGTAGCTTCAATATTTGTGTAGAAAGAATCCAAAAGCCTAACTTGGGCGGTATCATTACTTATTTTTAGCATTAATAAATGTGTTGTGATATTAAGGTAAAACGAAAGAAGTACTGCTAATTAACTAGGCGGGATGTCGCATTGTGAGTTGGTCTGCGTTTGAGTTCGTTCCGAATAATAATGGAATGGCAGAATTAGCGCGCTAATGCAAGGTAGCTGCAATCTAAAAAAAATTTTTTTTAGTGTGCTGCAGAATCAAACAGGAAGCCTGTAAGGTGCTGTTGTTCCTTTTATCGAAATAACAGGACTTGTTGCAAATTGTTCAGTTTTTTTTATAGTTTTTTTTTCAACTCGAAACGAAATCTCATCTTTTGAATCTGCTGATGACGTTTTAAGAGTGAATATTATGTGGAACTCTATAATTTTTGTGAATACTTGTATGAACCATTCTCATGCAAAAGTGGAAAGTTTAGAAACAGAGGCGAAGAATTTGTCACATTGCGCCTTGGCTCAGTGTCACTGCTTATTAAAATTGAAAATATACATACATAAGATGAAATAGATATTTGAATATTCGGAAATGCCCTAGTAAAGTAATTGAAGTAAATTCTGAATTACAATTTAAGATGATTAATACTCTACGTAAAATAGAACTAGAGACCAGGTTTAAGCTCTGTTAGGTATCAAATTTGATGTAAGGTGTTCAGGTGATATCTCGATGAATGGTTTTTGTAAGAACATCACAAGCAAAGTTTATTCATATCGCCGTAGTCTGGCTGAAGATATCGTAGCAATACTAGAATGATGTAAGACATCGTCATAAGTTTTTCCACTAGGTGCAAGCCGAGTTAGATCATGTCCAGTGTATGGTGATATTATCTGGTTCTATTAAGTTTGCAGAGAAGTATGGGCCAGTAAATTGCTGTGTGTGAACGAGTATTGTGAGCATAGGGAATAATCACTAAAGGTAGAAAATTTAGAGTTTCGGGAATTTGTGGTCTCGCGCACAACTCGAAAAAGATATAGAACTAGAAATTAAGTTCAGTTTACTCACTTAGATATTACAAAATTCGATAATCGATTTTACTGCGTATAATTTTATATAACTTATGCCGTGAAAGAATGAATTTAGTAAGTACGGATTACTAGGGCTCTGAAATCCAAATCCACTAATCGATACGTGAAATATTTTTGGTGTGTAATGGCCTTCACAATTCTTATGGGTTGTATCAAGAATCATGACTGGGTTGCTAGAGATTGAAACGGTCGGTTTCGTGGATTGAACGTAACTTTTATTCCTACATCTAACATCTAACTACAAGTACGTTTGTATTCTTGACAACGAATCGCCCGAGTTACCGATAGATAGCTTAGGATAGATTAGAGTAGCAACTAAATAATTAGATATCGTAGATTTAATCGTTTTGGTTTAGGCTGTTCATATCATCGAACACGTGTAAGAAGAAAAGGAAAGTGCTTTCGAAGTAAAATTAGTAAGAACCAAAGTATGGCATATCCTGTCACCTTGGAAATCTTTATAGATGGGACTTTTAAGCTTATAAGCAGTTATTCGGCATTTATATAATAGCTTGTCTTGATCCACATCGGAAGGCGTCGTATTCTAGAGGTTCTCTGAGACATGCACAATGCAAGGGCATCCGCAGAGATTGATCTGTCACGCTTTTAGCTCGTAGTTATCTTATTTTGCAGTTAAGCTATATATATATATGTTTAATCCTTTCATTACTGCCCATTTAGCTGTGGGTCTGAATTAAACTTCCCACAAGGGTGAGTAAAGAGTAATTAGTAAGTAAGGTTGAAGTCCAGAATTGTCTTCGTGTGATTATCTCTCGCGACTGAAATATAATGATACGAATTGAATTTTAACATAAATGAAGTTGTTCTGAAGTAACGTATTCCAAGGTAGGAGGAATTAGACGCCGATTGCGTATCTAGTGTACTCGAGAATTTTAATTGACAAAATCATTTACGTACGAGGTGGTCCAGGTTGTGCTAAAAGGGGTGCGAATGGGGTACCAGGTCACTCCGCCAAATAAGTCACACGAACTTGAGCGGTAAACGTACAGTCAGTTGAGAATTGTTTTTTTCTCTTTAACTTCAACGGTAGACTCAGATTCAAAGATGTCGTTTGGCGAAATCGCGAAGTTTTTCGCAGATCGCGAGATTGGTTATGAAATGCGATGTAGAGGGATCAGGCCATTCGACTACACAAGGAAAGGAAAAGTAGATTGGTGACGTAAGCAGCTGGTGAAAGAATCGAAGGAAGGCGTAGATGTGTTGGAGATTAAGTCCTATTTGTCCTACGAGGATGATCTAAAGGAAGCTGGTAATTGGTTTGCTGTCTTGAGCACAGCGGCTCAAACCGATGACAGCGGCATGCTAGTAAGAGTACGATATTTGGAATTGCGCGTGTTGAGAGTGGACGTTGGGGTATTTCGGTCTTGAAGAAAAAAGTGGAATCGGCGGAATATGAAATCTGGAAGGGAGACAATTTAAGAAGCAAAAAGGCGCGAAGCAGCATGAATTTTAACGAGTCGCTTGTCAGTGTAGAAGGAGAGGGTAACCAGCAAGGTGATGACAGCGTTGAAGAGGGTACAGGAGCGCGAACGTCATCAAATAAATCAAATTTTGCTTCACGAATAAACACGTTGAGTCTAGCGGATAGTGATGATGCGATGAGTGCATCGTTGCTGGTTCCGAGCGCATTACGGCGAAGTACTCAGATAAGTCCGGAACTGTATAACTTGCCTATTAAGTTCTCTGGAGACAGTCCCAGAGAGTCTGCTTCTGAATTTTTACAGCGCGTCGCCGATTTTGCTAGATCAAGGAGAGTGTCAGATGTGGAGGTATTGGAGTCACTAGCTGATGTATTGGAGGGGTCTGCACTAAGATGGTACCGGAGAAAGCGTGAACAACTCACTAACTACAAATTATTCATAAAGAAATTTCTCGAAGAGTTTGAACCTTTGAACAGCGTAGAAAAGTTATTAAGGCATATAAAAGAAGGAAACAAAAGGAGAGCGAGAGTATTCTGCAGTATATTTCGATCGTAGAGTATGCGTTATGCGTTTGCCAAACCCTCCCAATGTGGGAGAAAGAGTAAGAACGATTCAACGAAATCTGTTACCTTAATACGTACGTGCCTTAGCCCTGCTAGAATTTGAAACTGTGGAGGAGCTAGAAAAATCCTGTCGAAAAATTGAAAAATGGTGAAGCGCAGGCCAAAGAAAATGTAAACTTCTCTCAAGATATTCCAGCAAACATTAATTCTTATGGTCGGGATAACTGCAGACCACTTTCGCATGAAGAGACTTTTGGGAACCAGAAACCTAATTCTGATAGATACAACCGAAATTTCAGAGGGCATAATTTCCAATCGCGTGCGTTTGCGCAGCCGCTAACCGAAACGCGACAAAATGGGTATTCCAGTAATAACGCAGCGAACTTTGCTACGACGAGATCAGACACAAATTACAACTATGTTGCAAACGGTAGGCGTTTTTGGCGAGACAGGAACCAGGCATATGACGATCAATCGAACAATTCAGATATGAGGAATGTAATGCACGTAAAGGAGTTAAGATCGAATATTAATCAGGCCGTCGCATGCAATTCGAGAGCGAAAAACGTCGACGAGGCTGGAATTGTGAGGACGGGACCAGCTTCGGATGTAAGCCGTCTTCTTCCAGCAAAGTAGATGACACCAGTAAGATCATAATCAATACCAATAATGAGCGTCCGCACATTTTTATACCCTAGATGAATACTAAAGGGGTATACTAAGTTTGTCATTCCGCTTGTAACACCTCGAAATAATGCTGGTAGAGCAAAATGGGGTGGACACCCATGCATAATATTAAAAGTTATTTTGATTTTTGCATGTCCGTCCGTCCGTCCGTCCGTGCGCACGATAACTCGAGAACGCGTGCACTTAGAGAGCTGAAATTTTGTACACGGACTTTAAAAAAAAAAGTAAAATTAAGTTCGAAAATGAGACAAATCAGGCAACTCCTTCGTGGGGTTGCCATACAAAAATTTCGTTTTCCGTTATATATTTGAACACTGTCTGAGAACGAGGCGCCGTAGAGAGCTGAAAATTGGTACGTGGTGTTTTCATTGTACTAGCAAATAAAATTTTAAAAATAGACTAAATCGGGCAACCCATTCTTGGTGTTGCCATATAAAAAATTAAGTTTTTTATGTATACTGTGAAAACGATCAGTCCAAGACATTTTTATTGTACTAAAAACTTCTTCAGAATATGAAATTCTATAAAATTGGCTATAATCATTTTTTCTGTCCGACGAACCGTTCTAGAAATATATGCGAAAAACCTCTGCAAAAATCAAAATTGCTCAAATGGGTACCATACGAAATTTCATACGGGCATTCATCTAGGTTATCATAAGAATTGGTCTTAGACCAATTCTAGCTTTTTCACTTGTTATAAGTATATTGGGTGTAGAAGTGCTAGCCCTACTAGATAGCGGTGCGTCCATTAGCTTAGTTGGTAGGAAAGGAGTAGAACTATTAGAGAAACTTAATTTTAGAGCGATCAAAGAAGACTGTAGAGCAATATATACGGCTGATTCGACGCGACACAATGTTACGAAAGTATTTTATATTCCGGTAAGGATCAATGGGATGGTGAAAATTCTGAAATTAATGGCAATCGCGACAATGGACAAGGGCGTCATTTTGGGTGTGGATTTTTGGAAGAGTTTCCACGTGTCCGTACAGCATCGCCTTGGAAAGTGGGCGATAAATGAGATAATTGTTCAGGAGGATTTTGGTTTAAGGAGCACAGGCACACTAGTGGAAGAACAAGCACTGAAGTTGCATGCAAGCACGGAACATAGACACAGGGAATGCTGAACCGATAGTACAAAGGGGCTTCCAAGTATCTCCAGCCATACAAGAAAGGTATGTTAGAGAAATACAGCGAATGTTGAATTTGGGGGTGATAGAACGGTCGTTCAGTCCATGGTGCTCACCGGTAGTTCTAGTTAAGAAAGCAAACTGAATAGAGTCACTAAGCGATCAGCATATCCTCTCCCTTGCATCCCTGGTGTTTTGGCCAGATTAAATAAAGCGCGCTACTTATCAACAATTGACCTCAAAGATGCATTTTGGCAGATACCCTTGACCGAAGAGTCCAGGGAGAAGACAGCATTCTGCATACCCGGCGTGGGAAATATCAGTTTAAGGTAATGCCTTTCGGTTTATGTAACAGTGCGGCCAGCTTACAACAACTAATGGACAGGCTATTTGGTTACTCCGAGGCAGTGTTTCCGTATTTAGATGATATTATTGTCGGTACAGAAACGTTCGAGGAGCATTTGAAAGTGCTTGATTGGGTTGCGAGTAGATTGAAAGAGGCCAAGTTGTCGGTCAATTTCGAAAAATGCCAGTTTGCTCGAAAGTCATTAAAGTATTTGGGATTTATAGTAGATAGCAAAGGCTTGAGAACGGATCCGGCGAAGGTCGAGGTAATGTTAAATTTCCCTATGCCGAAGAATTTCACGGAAATGAAACGATTCATTGGTCTCACATCGTGGTACAGGCGCTTTGTACCCCATTTCGCTGCATTTGTTGCTCCTTTACATGACCTCACAAAAGGAAAGCGTAGTCGAAAAGTTTTAACTTGGGCACCAGAGGCAGGAGAAGCGTTCGTGAACCTGAAATCAAAGCTAGTAGAATCTCCAGTTTTGTATAATCCTGATTTCAGCAAGCTTTTCGTCGTGCAGTGTGGTGCGTCTAATCATGCTATAGGGGCAGTCCTAGCACAAAAATCCTAGGCAGGCGAAGAGCGACCGATTGCTTAAGCAAGCCGCAAGCTCAGAGGCGCAGAGCTCAACTACACCACCACTGAGAAAGAGTGCTTAAGTATAGTGTTTGCCGTAGAGAAATTTCGTGGTTATTTAGAAGGATACAAATTCCAAGTAGTAACGGATCATTCCACGTTGACTTGGTTATTCAGGCAGCAAGATGTAGCTGGACGGTTGGCAAGATGGGTCGTGAAACTACAGTCCTTTGATTTCGACGTAAATTATGTAAAGGGGAAAGAAAATGTGGTGCCCGATGCACTGTCAAGGATTCCGGCAGTTGAGTTCTTGGATTGTAAGCCAGTAGCAAACGACAGGTGGTATCATGAAATGGCGGAGTTAGTTCGGAGCAACTCTAGAAGAATGTGTAGGTTCAAACTGGTAGAAGATGAATTATATATAAAGAAAGTCGTACCGGAGTCTTCTCGACTTTCAGTGTTAAATGATTATCACGACGCTCCGCAATGTGGTCACTTAGGAATATTTAAAACAAAACAGAGAGTATTGGAACGGTATTACTGGCCTGGATTATCTAAGGATGTTGAGAAATATGTGAAGGTCTGTGAGATTTGTCTGGCGTCCAAGAGCCCTAATCATAAGCCCTTTGGGTTAATGTGAAAATTCCGTAGCGCAGTAAGACCTTGGCAAATGATAGCCTTAGATCTGATGGGTCCATTCCCAAGATCAACGAAAGGATACACTTATATCTTGGTAATATGCGATTGGTTTACGAAGTACATGTGTATATTTTCCCTACGTGATGCCACCGCCAGGAAAGTAACGCAGATTTGAGAAGAACGAATTTTCTTAGAATTCGGTGTACCGGAGATGATTATAACCGATAATGGCAAACAGTTCGACTGTAATTTATTTAGGAATCTCTTAAAGGAATATGCTATCCCCAAGTTAGTTCTGGCTGAACTGCCGATACCACCCTCGGAGCGTTGGAACGAGGTAATCGACACCGCATTGAGGTCCGATGTTAGAGACAACCATAAGTTATGGGACCAACAAATTGGCAGAATTTGCGTTGCATTGAGAACGGCCGTCAATGAGGTTACAGGCTACAGTCCATTCTATCTTAACTTTGGTAGGGAATGTTTAGGCTTCGGATCGGATCATAAACTGTGTAGCGATGTTGATGAGGCCACGGCTTGTGAGGAACGTAGACAGCAACTCAATGGATTGCAAGGCATATATGACGAGATTTATCGACGGATTGTGAAAGCCTACAAGCGGAACAAGAAAATTTTTAATGAAAGAGTACAGAGTAAAGAATTTAATGTAGGAGACGAAGTTTTTAAGCGCAATTTCATCCAGTCGGACGCGAGCAAGCATTTCTCCGCAAAACTGGCCCCAAAATATGTTAAATGTGTGATATGTGATAAAAGATCAAATCTTGTCCATAGGTTGAAGGACACTAAGGGAACAGATCTTGAATGATGGCATGTTCGTGATTTAAATCCAGGTGGGCTGGAGTAAGTGAGTAAGTAGTTTTGTAGAAAAATTTGAGGCCAGTCGTATTCGACCTTCCACAAAATCAAAGTTCTTCGTAGAGAGTAGATGATAGAAGGTGTAAAATTGGTTAGGCAGGTTACATCCGCACGTGTAGTAGGGATGAAGCAGGGTATTTAGGCATTCAGATCGTCGCACCTGAAGTGGGGCATAACTCGGATTGATGTACCCAATCCCAATGAGAGGCTAAGCGAAGTATAGCTCGGAATAAGTCTTGTATTGAAAGTGAGGATGCATGTTTTGGTCACCATTAGTTACATGGAACGAAAGCCGACAAAGCAAAGGAAATAACAGATTCAGCACTATGAGTGCTCACTAGAATTCCGAAGTTGAGGTAGCGGAAGAACGAGGGTAATACAACAGTTTACTGTTTATTGCTTGAAGTAAGAGTTGATGAGAACGACGCACGTTGGGAACCAGTGACTAAGTTAGCGGTATCACGAATTTCTGCGGGAACTTGATCAAATCATTTAGAATACGTGGAATACAAGGTAGAGAGTTATGAAGGTGCATGGTCAATCTTAGTGCAGGACAACAGTAGTAAAACTAGAGAGAGACGAACAAGTGATGGCTCCATGGTGATATGAGGTGAAAGGGATCTGATTGAGAAGCAGTAGGGGAACGGGTTAGTAGCCAGCATTTCAAGTTTCATCATAGTGGATGAAACTTTAAATGAAGTGAAGGGGGAATGTAACGGACGATGTCGTTACAGGATCCACTAATATAGTATCACAACAGATATTTCCTAAAAGACAAGAATTTGGTTAAAAATTTAGGTATATTTCCATAAAACACAGATGTTTATAATAGAAGAATTTCAGTAAAATAAAACGTTGCAGTTTAAATCAGATTGTAAAAAAAGATGCCCAGCTAGGTCCACACAAACAGGGAGATATGTGAAGCCCATTTTAAACAGTTCATAAGATCTACATGCTCATATAGGAGCATGCAGTCAATAATGTTAATAAAATAATCGGTTAAATAACTAAGTAAAGCAGAACGATTAAAATAAAATATAAATAAAATAAGTAAAAAACGAGTTTTCAAACAAAACTGAGGCCAAGCCGCATGAAAAAGTAGAAAATAAACTTTTTTTCACACACAGAGGTGGACTCAAATCACTTATTACCTCTGATTGATCATACTGAAATATATCGGTGATTGTCAGCGAATAAAATCTGAGTCCCCCTCTGTGTGTGAAAAAAGTTTATTTTCTACTTTTTCATGCGGCTTGGCATCAGTTTTGTTTGAAAACTCGTTTTTTACTTATTTTATTTTAACTAAATTGTTATTACGTGCTGCATGGAGATATTTTAAAACAATTTTATGACGGCTGAATAGACACTGATTTACCAGTTTTTCAAAAAATTTATTCGAGTAAAAATTATTATGCAACTCATTTCGCTCTACAACTTTGCCTTAGGTTGCAAAATGCTCAAACGCTTCCTTGGTCGGAAAAACTCCGGAAAAGCGTTTTGCATGAATTTTCCTCGATTTTTTCTGCAAGTTTTCATCATTGTCGGTGAGAAAGTAATGATGCCAGTTGATAGGGAACTTGATCCTGCATAATTTAGAAAACTTTTTTACTGGAAAATTTTCCGGAAAATTCGGAAAATTCCGGAAAATTTTTCGCAAAAATCGGAAAACTCTGCATTTTTCCTGAAACGGATTTATCACTAATCAAATTTGTACCAAATTTTCAAATGATTTTTCCCGATTTTCCGGGTTAGCCATCGAAATTTCCGGTTCAAATTTTGATAGATTCAATTGTCACGCGACATGAACCTGTGTGCCAAATTTCAGCACGCTGTGATGACGAAAAGTGGGTCTACGGGAGTGTCGAAAATAGTAAAGAAATAGACAAATTCGTGTACGAGTTAAAGGGAATGGCTGGCCCAAAAAAAAGTATATAAACGAAAATTTGATTACTTCCCTCGAGCGTGAGTTAAAGATGTACGGTTTATCACCAAGTTTGATGGTCTGTTGTGTGCGTTTTAAGCATTAATTGTATGTACGTTTGCGTCAGAAATCACCACTTCCTTATGTTGCTTCACTCGCACCGGTATAATTAAGTACAAGCTTAGAGTAGTAAACTAATCTTGAAATGTGAAGAAAACTAACGCAGAAATATTGTGAACATTCTCAAAATTTGCGCAATTAAGTATGTACTGTCAATTGGAATTGTCAATCGCTATTGTCAACCCAACCTCTGATATCTCAGATGGCGTGGCGGAATAGAGTTAAGTAGAGTTGGAGTAGTAGAACTTCGGATTATTATGAACATAAGCGTAATTATGATTTGAGTAGATAAGTTTAGCACTTTAATCGTTCGAGAATAGTATAGGTAGGTTTGAAATCAACAGGATTAGTAAGTTAAGGTTAATTTTGTAATGAAGAGATTAAAAGTAATCTAAGGCAGTGAGTAAGTGCTATGCACATATCATAGATAGCTAAGTGAGTTATAGGTTGGCGAGTGTGTGAGCGGCTTTAAGTAGTACAGTAAGGTGGAACCTCGTGGAAGAGACTGATTCGGGAGTCCGAAAGATTCATCAGCGAGCAGACATTTTGTGTGTTCTCGATAAGTAGCGCAAGCACCACAGACTCGAACGAAAAGTTTGGTTGAAACGAGGAAGTGAAGGCGATCTATCTAAAAGTAAAAAAAAAATTAATTAAAAAAATAAGTGAGTAAAACAAAATATTAGAAAATCATAGAGAAGAAAAATATAAGCGGCTGTATTCTCATGCCGACGCTGATTTAGTTGCGAGCGGTGAAAAATGGCAGCGTATCTGAAACACAATACCAAGCAGAAGACAATGGTGTTGTAAGAAGAAAAAGAATCAGAAATGGAGTAACCAGTAAATTTGAACCGTATTCAGTATAATTTTCGTAGCTAACAATAAATTTTGGTTAAAGGGACAGTCCATATGAGAAGCGAACAGGATCATTAAGGAACCTGAGATAACGGTGTCCAGTGAGATCCCGTCTAGGAATTAGCGTTGAAGTAAAATAAAGAATTTGAATGAAAAGAAGCCGACACTTGTAAAATACTCAGCCAGCGGATTTCAGGTCGACCTGAGAAAGAAATGCCGCCACACAGAACAGGTGAGGTGTTAAGTAGCCTAGTTAGAGTTAAGGCCGGCAACAGGTTAGAATTTATAAAACAATTAAATATAATATTATATTATTATATTGAAATATTACGAAATTGTGTTCTGAATTAAAGTTTCCCCAAACTTAATCCACCCCTTGCTCCTCAGAAGAAATAAAGAAAGGAATGTAGCGAATACCGAACACAGAAAATAAAACATTTCTTCAATTTAGAGAGGATGTTATACAACGTTTTCTTAACGAAGGTTTAGATACATTCAGTCAATCGCAGTCATCTACGTCAATCATAGCCTGGAATAAAATTCCCTTTATTATCTTGATGTCATTACTCCTACACCAAAAGAGAAAAATCCATCTCGCAACGAAAAACATTCACAAGGAGACTCGATATTACTATCCGATCTGTCCGGATAAACCTCTGTTATGTATTGGACTTTGTTTCAAATCCTATCCTGAAGATAATCTGATGATGTTGTCAAAAAAAGTTGTTCTGAATACACGATAAAGTTGATTTTTTCTTAATTAAATTTGTAAAAGATCATTCTCTAAATAATAATTTAAGTATAATTTTTGTAATAAATTTTATTTGTAGTATTTTTTAAAGTTGTTTACATTTGAATATTTATGTTTGTGGTAAAAAAATATTTGCTAATTTAAAAGCTTGTTTGTTATTTAAAATACAAGGCTTCAGGGCAAATCTCGGCATAGGGCACAACGGCGCGTTCTTACCTACAAGTGACAAGTTATGTTTGTTTTAAATCTATACGAAAGATACTACACTATATATGGAACCGTAGTAAAAAATGACTGCGTAATCACTATCGACATTGGAGCTTAGAGATCAGTTATTAAAGCAGATCTTGTCAAAAACAAATGGCTTCACAACACCACCAAATATTTACTAAGAACAACAACTGGAGCAGCAGCACAGGTTTTTGAAGAAATAATTTTGGATGTTCAACTAGGCGAACTACTATTTCCTACTAAATTCCTGGTTTCTGACATCATGGAAGAATGCATTCTTGGAGTAGACTTCATAACTACGTATAAAATAAATCTAAATATCGGAGAACGCATACTCAAATATGGCAACATAGAAATTCCTATGAGACCAGCAAGAGGAGCAGATTACCTTGCGAAAATAAGGACGATGGTATGGACAAAGCTTACTGATGACATCGGAGCCTGCCGAATCTAGTTTGTGGAGCCTAACCTGACAAGAGTTTCATCGCACATCATTGTAGGTAAGACTTTGGTGAAGGCAGAGGTTGCAACATTAATTCCAGTGAGAGTGTTCAGTACATCCGGAAATAAGGTACAACTAAAAGAAGTTGGTAATTATAAATTGTGAGCCCGTTTACCAGATTGTTAGTTTGGATAATGGTAGTAATTTCGGCGGGACACCACGATGACTACCGTTAGCCAAACAACCAGAAGTTACACATATGATATCTCCATGTTGGAGCAAGGCATAATAGATGAATCTAATAGCCCTTGGGCATCGCCAGTTGTTTTGGTCAGGAAAAAGGATGGGAGCACCCAATTCTGTGTAGACCATCGCCAACTAAATAACGTAACGAGAAAAGATAGCTACCCGTTACTAAGGATTGATGACACATTGGATACCCTTTATGCCTTTATGGAGCCCAATGGTTTTTCACACTGGATTTGAAGAGTGGTTGCTGACAAGTTGAAATATATCCCGAGGACCGAGGGAAAACTGTTTTCTCAGTTGGAAGTAGGTTATGGCATTGCAAAGATATGCCCTGTGGATGGTGTAATGCTCCAGTCACATTTGGCTTCTTAGGACATTCGAGGAACATAAAAACAACTTACGAGACGTACTTCAACGACTGAGAAATTCGAAACTGCAGCTCACTTCGAATAAATGTGCTCTATTTAAAGAAGTAAGAACTAATCCAGAGAAGATAACAGCCGTCAAAAATTATCCAGTTCCAAAAGACCACCAGAAATTAAGGTTTTTTGGTCGTCTATATACATACTACATGCGATTCGTAAAAGGTTTTGCTGATACAGCAAGGAGCCTACATCAAATTACAGAAAAAGGAGAGCCATTCATATGGTCGGACAAATGTAACAAGAGTTTCACAAATTTGACGCAAGAGCTCTGTGAAACCCCAGTGCTTCACTATCCAAAGCTGAGAAAACTTTTATATTGGACACGCAGCAATGTGTATGTACATTGGTATTGGCGCAGTACATTCACAGGAAGAGGATGGTCAAGGAGTGCCAGTAGCTTATTATAGCAAAGCACTTTCAAAATCAGAGAGAAATTATTGTGCTACAAGAAAAAAGCTCCTCGCCATTGTAAACTCAACCAAGCATTTCCATGTATATCTCTACGGGCAGATATATATCCTCCGCACTGACCATGCAGCGCTTGAATGGCTGTGCAGTTTAGAAAGACTGAGGGACAAGTGTCGAGATTGATAGAGCGACTCCAAGCTCATGACTTTGAAATCTAACATCGAAGAGGTCGTATCCATGGAAATGCAGACGCCCTTTCACGCCGTCCATGCAAACTTAAATACGAACATTGCTGCCAGGTGGAAAAAGAGACACAACGTCAAATATACAGTTGAAAACGGTGGAACCATAGACAGGTTGGGACAACGAGAGCTTGCGAACAGCACAATGAGAAGACACAGAGATATTACCCATCCTCGCTTGGAAAGAAGACATGGAAAGACCACAATGGAAGGATATTTCGGAGAGAAGCGAGAAGGTGAAGAGCTATTGGGCTCAATGAAATTCTCTTCACGTTAAATGCGGTATATTAAAACGCAAGTGGGATACAACTTATTGCGAGTGATTCCGAATACAGATAGTTGTCCCAGCATCAAAGATAAAAGATGCTCTAGAAGAAATGCACAGTGGATCGTCTGAGGTGAACAAAAGTTACCAGACGCATAAAGACCACGCTCGTAACAATAGTTTATCCTAGATGAAAATAAAAGTTAAATAAAGTGAAGGCCTGTAGTTTTGAATGGCAACGCCAAGAAGGAGTTGCCCGATTTAGCCCGTTTTTCAAATTTTATGAAAAGGCCATGTACAAAATGTCAGCTTAGTACGTCGATGCGTTCTCAAGCAGTGCCCAAATATAAAGCGAAACGAAATTTTTGTATGGCAACCAACTAAGGAGTTGCCTGATTAGTCCCAATTTCGAACTTAAATTGACTGTTTTTTTAAAAAGCCCCTTGCGCAACATTTCAGCACTCTAACTGAACGCGTTCTCAAGTTATCGTGCCGATAGGTAGACAGACAAATAAAGGGGCCGAGCGACGGATGGACAGACGGACACGCAAAAACCAAAATACCATTTAGTGCTACTACCTCTATTTCTTTGCGTTACAAATGGAATGAATGAATTTAATCTTGGGTATAAAAATGTTTATATGTAGGTACTGTTAGAAAATCAGGAAAATACACATACATACATATATACAGGCAGGAGGCAACAGGAAACAAGCCAATTGAGTAGAACAGACCGGTATTCGTACTGAGTTTGAGACGACCAGGTGTTTTTTTTAATCAAGGAGCAAATATATATATTTAGATCATTTAATAAAAACCGGCTTTTATTTAAAAATTAAATAACTTCAGCAGTACATATATTGCAATATTCCAATTTAATGACACAGACCGATGTGCTAAATTCCCCTTAAATTCTTATGATGCCTAAATGTAGTTTACTGTGAAAGTATCGCATACATATTAGTGTTGCAGGCACGGCAAGATGGTGGAGGTTTATGCGTTTATCTTTTATGCCATTTTTGAGTTCACTTCAGCTTTTAACCACCCATTTATTACCTACCATTTGTGATATAGATAAGAATTCATGTGAGTGTATTCAGGGTCTGAGAGGTTATATGGGGCGCAGAATAATCGGAAAAATGGATGCCATCTCCGTCTGATATTCATAGAAATATGTCAACTATACAAATAAAAAGGTTTGTTATAAACATTTATGAAAAATTATTAAATCAAATATATAGAACTTATTTGCAGTAAAATTTTTAACAATATATTTCAGTGGTTTAAATCCTTAACTGCACTGAGGGGTTAAAGGGTTTTAAGTTTGCCTTTCAAACTTTGTTTTGTAGGAAATTATTTATAATCTTGTGCATAGTCTACGTAATATCAGAATTTATATGAAGAATTGACAGCCCGTTTGACTTTTCATCTGTTAAAATGTTCAGCTTTATTTTAAAGCGTTAAAGCTCCTTTCAGCAGAAGCAACGGAAGCTGGTAGACTCAACAATAATTTATTTGTTAGAAATAAGTACAGAAGATTTACAAATCTTTTGTTCGTACAAACCAAAGTTAAAATGGGTCCTGTATTATTAGGCATATATAAATGAGGCTGTTGTGCAAATAGATACAATTTTATGATATTAGACAATTTAAAATTAACTAAAACATACAACGACAAAATTCTGAGAAACATACAAAAGAGAAGTACGGTAGAATCAAAACCCTCCAGAATACTTCCCAAGCCATAAACCAGAAATCAATATGTATGTGTTGTGAGTCCGTTTTCTAAATTGTTCTATATTGATACTTATGGAAAAGTGCCAAACATTGACTTTATATATGCTATAGAGCCTAAATTACTATCCATACAGGAAAATAGTCTTGTACTAATTTAAAGCTTGGTTCCGTACCTTCCCAAAAGCTACACTTACTATGTACCTTACTTAACAAAATAATAAAATAGTTTTGATTACAAAGTATCCTTACCATTTAACGTTCAATAACTCTCAACTGAGTAATAATTGCATGTGTGTACGTGCAGCCGGAGTCCGAATCTGTAGGCAGCTGAGAGTTTTTGTTTGAGGAATCGTAGTCATGTGGTTCAAATACTTTTTTTAAATAATTTTGATAGAAAAGATATAGAAATTTTATTTCAGTTCGGAAGATAAGAGAGCAAGCTTAAAATTATCAGAACATCATTTTTCTGTATGAATACTAGTTTAGAGCGAAGGAGCTATTAAAATCAACCTTTTTCAGTTTTTCATAAGAGCACTGCAAATATTTTAGAATGTAGGACCCTGTTGGCGCTCTCATGTGATAGTGAGGGAGTCTGTTTCATGGCTTCTGAGGTATTCTCGAGGGTTTTGGCAGAATCAATTCCTACACCAGCTTTAAAGACACACAAACAAATTACATTCATGCGGGATGTGTTCAACTTTTGGCTAGAGCCGGCTGTAGCTGGTTATAAATTCCATAAATTGTATCAATTCCATTGTAAGAATTATGTCGGGTAATAAAAGTACATTAGTTGCAATAGCAACTATAATAAACGAACGGATTGAGTTAAGAAATCGAGCGGCACAAGAAATCATACTTTCCATAGCAAGTAAAGCCGCATCTCTATTACAACAACTGCGAAACACGCGAGGTATATGAAAAATTGTCAAAGATAGTTAGTTTAACGCTATTAGGGAGCAGCCAAAAACCTAGTAATGTTCAAAATGACTTTCTGTTCACAATATGGACACTATCCACACCCGATTCATTTAGTTAAATTGTTGCCTTATTAAGTTGTAATATATTCTGTTATGTTATATCTATATTTTAGATCAATCGGAGAGAGATTCGACCTCACAAAGTCATCGTTATCATATGCTTTTTTTAGAACAGTGGACATTTTGAACGTGATTTCGAGGGATGTCGTAAAGTGGGCAACACTTACAGAAACGGAAGAAATAGAAAATACTTTTGAGAATAAGCGTCACACCAAAAAGATTATTGGAGCTATGGACGGGACATATGTAAAAATAGATGCACTACAGGTTGTTTGCGACCACAAATTAAAATTCACAGATTGTTTCGTCGGATATCCCAGCTCAGTGCACGACTGGAGGATCTTTCGCATTTCTGATTTATACACCGACGTAATCCAAAACATGCATGAATATTTTCCAGAAGGCAGATATTTATTAGGAGATAAGGCTTATCCCCAGATGGAGCGCTGTTTGGTTCCTTATAAGAATAATGTAAGGCTGACATTTTTAAAAAGAATTTTAACTCGATCATTCCATGGAGAGACAAAGCATCGAAAGACCGTTTGCTTTATTGTTCGGGAAATTTCGTTGGCTAAAAAATTTGTCAATGAAATCTCAGGAATATATACCGCACACAGTAACTGCAGGTTGCGTTCTTTACAACATTTGCTTGGATTTTCCAGATAATTTGTCCTCCGTTAACGTTGATTACATGCATTAGGGGGATGACAGGGGCGCCTCTTTCGTTGGGAGCGCTGAAGAAAATTGCACACAAGCTCTAAATTTAAGAGACCAAATTGCTGAGGAAATCAGCAGGATTCGCAGGTTTCAACTCCTCCCTCCTTCGAGAATATTTCCTCAGCGAAATTGGGTCGTCGCCAGAGACAAAGGAACCATAACAACCGTTCAAACAACAGTACTACTGCCTCGAGTTTATCTGTGGCTCGACAGTGAATTTCTCTGGATACTGATGGCGCCTCCATTGACGGAATTGAATCTTCGGGCGTGGATACTCTGGTATCTCCGAATGTGGACAGGGTGTTTGACGAGGGGATGAAGGCTTCTGTTTCGGATGTCAGTGCTCTGCAGTCTGCTTCGGTTGCGCATTGTGCTGCTGGCAATGATACTTCGCCTGTAGTCGGAGATGTTGTTAAGTTGCAGCCAGCCAGGCTTCCTAAATGTGTTTTTGTATCTACAGTACATCCAGACACCACAGGAGAGGAGATTGGTAGACACATTTCTTCACGTGTTGGCACTCCGAGCTCTTTGATTGCCTGTGAGAAAATATCTGCTCGACATGATCATGAGAAACCCTAATTTTCTGTGTCCTTCCGGATTTTAGTTCCGGAAAATTTGTTTAAGGCGGTCCTCTCTCCGAATATATGGCCCTGCAATTCCATCGTGCGTGAATTTATTCCAAAGGGACGTTCTGGAACTTCTATTGTGGCAAAAAACTTGTTAGCGAAATCTCCGCCTACTATGCCTATGTAACTGGTCTTCGATCCAAGACGACTTGGATTTTTACAAGTTCGACTAATTCCTGTTTCGACGTGGTCTGCTTGACCGAGACGTGGCTCTGTGGAAAGATTGCAGATGGAGAGCTTTTTGGTCCCGAGTTCTTGGTGTTTCGCCGTGACCGCCATCATCTATCTCTCGATGCTCCTGTTGGATGTGGAGTGCTTTGCGCCCGTCGTTGTGACCTTCCATGCATGTTAATAGACTTTGTTGAGTCCGGCGATCTGGAGTTTATATGTGTGGCTCACAGGCGATATTTGACTTGCTGGCTTCTTGTATCGATAGCCTTACTGACATTTTGCTACCTGCAGATGGATTGCTGCTTTGTGGTAATTTTCATTTGCCTACTGTTGACTGGCTACACTCTCAGGATGATGACGGCTTGCTGCCTTCTTTTACGGCAACTACTCAACATGCCATTTCTGTTATTGACAACATTATTTCTTCAGGCCTAATGCAGTCTAACGGAGTGACTAATGACTCTGGAAGATCTCTTGATCTGGTGTTTTCTTCTGAACCAAATGGAACTTTCGTCAAGCGTTGTTTAATTCCATTGGTTCCTGAAACATGTCATCATCCAGCACTACATATAGTTTTGTTTTTTGATCCTGTTACTTCATCACCTAATGCGTCTAGTAACTACGAGTATTGTTATAACTTAAAAAAACTGATTTTAATAAAATGAATGAATGGCTTTCCGCTTGTAACTGGACAAGTGTTCTGGGTGAACGTGACATTGACAAAGCTGTGAACTCGTTTTATGACATACTATTTCTTTGTTTTACTCGTTGTGTGCCACTTGTTTGCTCGAATCGTACTTCGAATTGTCAACCGTGGTTCAATGGCTCTTTGAAGCATCTTAAAAATTTCAAAAATAAGGCTTGGAGACGGTTCTGTTCATCAAGGAGTGATGCTGATTACGTAACTTATTCTAATTTGCGTACTCAGTACACTTCGTGTTTAACTGAATCATACAACGATTATGTATATGGAATGAGGTCGTCCTTGCGTACTGAACCTAAACAATTTTGGAAGTAAGCGGAACTGTGATGGATACCCTTCATCGTTGCGACTCGGAAACATAGACAGTGCTGACTCCTTGGCAACTGCCAATCTCTTTGCTGACTATTTTAAGACTGCCTTCTGTGATAGCCACTGTGATGTTAGTTATAACGATTTAATCCATTTGACGAAGATTCCGCTGACTTCTCTTGAACATAAAGACCTGTTGCTTGAAGAAGCGTCTATCTCCAAATATATTTCAAGCATAGCTGATAGTTTTTCTAGTGGTCCAGATGGTGTTCCTTCCACGCTCATAACACATTGTGCTACGTCCATCGTTTCTGTTTAGTGTTATATATTTAATTTGTCTTTAACCTGTGGTATTTTTCCAAAACAGTGGAAGCTTTCTTTGATTATTCCTTTGCACAAGAAGGGCAACAAGTGCGACATTTCTAACTATAGACCTCTCGCTAATTCAAATTGTATTTGTAAGACATTTGAAGCTCTGGTTTGTGATGTTATGTATTTTCAGCATGCCTGTCCTGCGCTCCTTTCAGCATGGCTTTATGAAAGGTAAATCTACTACGACTAATTTATTAGAGTTTACTAATTCCTGCATTTCTGCTATTGAAAGCGGAAAGCAAGTCGATTGTATTTTCATGGATTTTAGTAAAGCTTTCGACCGAAATAATCCCAAAATCTTAATTCACAAGTTGACTGTTCTTGGTTTTCCTACTGTCTTTGTCAGTTGGCTTTGTTCTTATTTATCTGATCGCACGCAGCGATTTATATTTCGGGCAGCTCTTTCTGATGAAATAGATAATACTTCTGGCGTTCCTCGAGGTAGCCATCTTAGACCACTTCTTTTTATAATTTACATTAATGATGTTTCTCTGATTTTGGCCAATTCAAGAATACTTTGCTATGCTGACGATGCCAAAATCTTCCGCATTGTTTCTAGTGAAAAGAGCGTGGAATGCTAAACTTGGACTTAGACACCTTTCATAAATGGTGTATTATTAACTGTCTTCCTCCCAATATCAGCAAATGCACCGCTATGTCCTTTTTTCGTAAAAGGAGGCCTCTTGACTTCAGTTATACTTTAGATGGATGCTTATTAACTAGACTTGACAAAACCAAAGCTGTGGGTGTCTTCTGTAATACTCGTGTTTCTTTCGAAGATCATATTGACACAATCGTTGCCAGGGCTAATGCTATTCCGGGGTTTGTAAAGAGATGGGCAAAGGAGTTTAATGATCCATTCATAACGAAGGTCCATTACTGCACATTCGTTAGACATATTTTGGAGTATGCCAGTCCGATCTGGGGTCCCTTCTATGCTATATACATAAATCGCATCGAGGCTGTGCAGCGGAGATTCGTTCGTATTGCCCTGTGTGGTCTTCACTGGGATAACCCTATTATTCTACCTCCATATGTCGACTGGCTTAAACTCTTTCCTTTGGATTCTCTCGAGAATAGACGAAAATCTTCCTGAGTTGTTTTTGCATTTCAGTGTACACAGGGAGTGATAAATTCCCTTGTGCGCTTCTTGACGACTATGCCTTCTTCGATGTTCCCCAGCATAGTACAAACTATGGCAAGCACGATTCGAATTCATCAATGTCTCGTCTCTTTAACCATCAGTTTGATGGCATTGAATTTCATCTTTCAAAACGTCCAATAAAAGATCAGCTTAGCTAGAGTTACTTTGCTTTTTATTATTTTGTTATGTATACCTTCTGTCATTACATTGTTATGTACACTTTTATACTTTTGTAAACTCAGTAGTCAGATCTTTGATGAAGTTCTTAATAAATAAATAAGGTTATTTTAATTAAAATAGGTCAAAATATTGGAGCAAAGGCAACACATTTACATTTTATCAATAATTTTTTCTAATAAATTTGAGAATTTGTCACTATTTTGGTTCATGCATCCCGTGAGATTCTTTACGTTTGACAACATTTGCGAACGGAATTGCTCAGTCTGCGACATTTCTTGTTTTTTTTAAAAGTTTCCATTCGTTCATGATGACCGATTAACCTGTAACCTGGACCTTTATTTTCTTTTTTTAATATATTTCTCTTTAAATGTATTAAATTTCCACTTACACCGCTCACCGCAAAATCCATTGACGACAACTCTGATGCGGCACTGCTCCACGCTTCATGTCATTTCATTACGTGCGTCGTTCGTCAAATCTTCCGGAATTTTGTGTATGCCTCCAATAATAGCAATGTGTTGCTGCGAAACAGCTGACTTTACTACGAAGAGCAACTTCTGCTGTAGATGTATTTTCTGCTGCAATTAGCCATATTAATGTTATATATCAGCTTAAATAATAATAATCTTACCTCTAGTAACCACTTCTCGACTATTAATATCGGTTGAAGTTGGAACTGGAGCGGCTATCAGTGCATCATTTCCTTGTTGCTCACTTTCCTCTATAAAAAGATTCCCTAGAAAATAAGTGAAACCTATATTAATAAATAATTGAATTACAGCGCAAATGTTCAACATTACCGTCCTTATCTCTTAATAATGGCACATTATTTTTGTAAATACTTAAGTTGACTTTTTCTATCCAGGCAGTAATAAAATTCAGAAATTTTGTTGATTACTTGACATGAAAAACTAAACAAACAACTGTCAAGCTAATTGGCTTCGCCTCCAGAGCACTAACCAATTTGGTTATAGCCGGCTACAGTTGAACAATAAATTCTGACAGTTGAGCTAACATAAACAAATATTGTTTTTCGTCATTTATCGCTCTTATTTTTGGCTCAAAATTGGCTATAGTCAACAACTGAACGACCTCATTCTGGCTATAGCCGGCTCTAGCCAAAAGTGAAACACAGCCCTGTTGGACCTGTAGCAGGCCCATATCTAGCGAAGACACAATAGCCGTCAATAAATGCCATTCATGTAACTAGTTTATAATATTGTAAATATTTTTAATGTATATAAAATATTACTCTTTTTTCAAAAATTTGATGTTTGTGGGGTTAAATGAAACGGTATTCTAGTTTATTTCATAAAAAACTCATTTGGTTTTTTAAGCCATCATTTATTTCTAGAAATCCCATATTGCGGTCTTTGGTGTAGACCAGGGGTCGGCAACCTTTTGAGTCGGAAGAGTCAAAAATTACCATTTACAAAATTTCAAAGTTTTTAAAGAGCCATTTTTTTCTTGCCAACAATAATACTACTCGCATAAATAAAGTTTTTTGATAAAAACAAAACTAATCTATTTATTCATAAGAAAAAATATCTATTTATTCAGATATAAGTAGTGTTTTTCACAACAAATAAGATAATATATATATGGCATTATTAGATAATTACTTATTATTTAAATAAAAAATTAAAACAATTAAACATTTACTTACAAAACTAACTTGTATTTCAATAACAAACAATTGAGTGAAAAAATTCAATGGGAGCCTTAGCTTCGCATGGTTTTAGAAAGTTTGGATAAATTTGGCTCATAACTTGTTGTTTTAAGTTTCAAACACGACTCTAAATTTTCATTTGTTAGTTGGCTTCTTACGCTTGCTCGCACGAATATGTCGAAACGAAGATAGTCAGCACTCCAAATGCCAGCTTCTTCACCTCACTGTAGCAATCTGCAAGACTATTCCATGCGTCGAATTTAAGTAACTCAACTCGCGGCATTTCTTTTAAAGCTGTCCAATTTTGTTGCGTTACGTACATGCATTTGTGGACCTCCAACTCTTCCAACGTGCTTTTCAACTTTGTAAATTTTCCACTCCACAAAGCTTTACTTTTTAAATGGATCATTTGTATTTTTACAGATCCAGAATCAATTCCAAATGGCTCAATGTGGATTTCGTTATTATTTGTGTTGAGAGGATTTACTTTGAATGCTAGAGCGGTTTTGTTGGTTTTGAATTGCTCAAATCTGTCAGCAAATTCATCTTTAATTTTTTTATAACTGTGCTGAAGTAATTCGTGTCAACAGTTGCACTGGTTTTGTCGCGATATTGCTTTAGAAATTGAAAATGAAGTAATTTACCGCTCTGAATAGCTTCTGCAAAAAGAATTAATTATTCTTCAAAACAAACCAATTCTTCTAACAAAACATAGGCTGGGTTTCCCTATCCTTGCATTTTTAGATTCAGCTCATTTTAGATTCTGCTGTTCGAGTTACGGTATCGAATTTTACAATCATGATAAGTTTTTAAAATACCTAACAAATAAAATAAATAAAGATAACCTTTTTCTGGGTATTAACAGATAACTAATAAAAAGCAAAAAACTCTTTCCAGTTGAGCAGAATATTCAGTTTCAAGTTCTTTCGCTAAGATTTTCGAATCAATGGTTGTCAACGTAAAGTATTAGACATTTTTTTATTTTTTATTAGGTTGATCTGACCTGAACTATGCGGCAAACTTCAAATACGCAGAGCAAAATTACATAAATCTTCAAACACCAATTGTTCGTATGTTTTCTGAATGCTTAAATTTGGCAAAAAAATTCAATATCGTCGTTAAAATTTAAATATTTTTGAAAAGAGAGCATATGCCATTCATTAAAAATTGCTTTCCGAATTGTAGTAATGTTTGGAAAAGTTTCAATTAAAGGAAGAATCGCTTTTTTGCTGTACGTAATGTGTTTCAGAATTCAAAATTAAAGTTAAATGAACATTTAATAAATATTGAATTGAGAATATAAAAAAATGCTTAAAAATTATTTTAAAATAAAAAAATGTATCCATCTCTAAAAAAAGGTATCAAAGCATCCATTTCAAGAATTTCAAGTAAAATGTATCCAAAATGATACAATTGTATCCAAGTCGCATCACTGAGTACAAGTGGCTGAGAGATAGAATCGGTCCCTAATCCTAGTTAATCGATTCAGAACGATTTTTAAATGTTTTTTTTTTTTTGATCATAAATAATATTTGCGTATGGAACTAAAGAACCGCATCCTTGGTGTAGACCATTATCAAGGCTGAGAAAGGGAAAACAAATCAAAAATTAATTGATACAAAAATTAACAGTTACTGAAAATCTATGTGCTTTTACCTAGACATCTTGGTGTGTCAGAGAGACCATTTATTTGTGGTTTGTTTAAACCTCATCTCAAAATATTTAAAACCTAAAAACTCAAAGCTTTTAAATTTTTTAAACAATTTCTTAAGAAAACTTAAAACAAATTTTCAAACTTACTAGAAAAATGGAAAACAAAGTACAAAAACGCACTCCAAAAAAGAGAACAGTAATTAACGTTAATGTCACACATTTTATGCGATATAAATAAAGATAAAATAAAAAACAATTAGGAACTAAATTATGATTAGATACATGTTGGAAAGAGTATTAAGTACGTCCCACTAGTGGGAAAAAATCGTTATCACATTGAGTGTGCGCATGAACTGATCACGGAAAAAGGAAAGTTGCTAAGCTAGAGCGTGATTGCTAGAAAAATAGTTCTAAAGGAAAGCGTGATAGTTAAAGAAAAAATGGTTGTAAAAGGAAAGGAAAGCGTGGTAGTAAAAGAAAAATAGTTGTAAAGGAAAGCGTGATAGTTAAAGAAAAATAGTTGTAAAAAAGGAAAGGAAAGCGCGATAGTTAAAGAAAAACTGTTGTAAAAAAAAGAAAGCGTGATTGGAATAATAAAAAAAGTTGTAAAAAATAAAACAAAAGTTTTGATGAACAACAACAGGTTGTGTGACGGTTACGAAAAATCCCCAAGATTACAGAAGGGGATACAAACAAAGCTCGCCTAAGTGCGCCAAGTGATAGTGAGTACCCGTATTTGAAAAAATATATATATTTATTGTTGTCCATATTGGTACATAACAAAATTGGCGCAGCCGGTAAGATCACGGAAGCTTGGTCAATTTAAAGGATCGTAAACGCTTGAAAAGCCTTGGTCCTACACGAAGATATCATCTATAGGTGCCTCTGCGTTCGTCCCATTAAGAATGAAAAGACATCACTAAGAGACTTGGACCTCCAAATTTGAGGTCATCACCAAACACCGCAAGCTCTTTGCTAGTACCGTGAAGAAGTCAGCAACAACGGGCACCTACTTGCAACCAACTCCAGATGGAAGATACCATCGTTCCTGGGTTGAAGGGGATTTCGAAGAGGGCTGTAAGCCCCCCTTTCAGGTATATCCAGGGAAAAACAAGTCGGCCTAGGCCCCCCGGCAGCAAACAAAAGCACTGGAAAATAGAAACTTCGTTCCAGGATTGAAAGGGATCTCGAAGACGGCAAAAGGCCCCCCTTTCAATATAACCAAGGGAATTAAGACAGCAGGAGCCCCCTATTAGCAAAAAAGATTCCAGAAGGGTATATTCTAAGAAGGCTGGAGGCCTCCCTTTTGGACAGCACGGCACGTACATGAAAGGGGAAAATTCTACACCTGCATCCGGCGAGGAGCAATCCCCAGGTGACAATTCACAGCACCTCCGGGAAGGTACAGACAAAACCCCAGATCTCGGCCAAACAGAATCAGGTAGCCAGGATAACTCATCTTTACCCCAACAGCAACAAGCCGCTGTAGTTCGCCTTCGAAGCGGTACCGTTTTAATAGGGGCCCACAGTAGCCAATAAAGTAAGTTTAGACAATTTTTTAGACAAGTTGGTACGGGAATCCGAGAAGCTCACTGTCACGCACTGCGACGCCCTTCACCATAGATTAACTCAAGGCCGGCTAACGCAAATAGAAAAATTTAAGAGAGAAACAGAAAAGTTCAAACAGGAGCTTATCGAATTTGCCGGATTTTCGCGCTTGCTCAATTTAGATAACAGCTCAGCCAGTGTAGTTGTAAGTGCTGACAGCGATAGTGACATAGGTAGTGATCGCTCTGACGAGACTACGGCCGAAAACCTCCTTAGTGGCTGGCTAGAGCTATCCTTCACGGATTCTACTCCAGAACCAAGCCCGGAAACCAAAAAAGGCACTAGTCGACTACCCTACAAAAGTATAAACGAAAAGATAATCACAATGGTACATTATGCAAAGGTGGTCAAGCTCACGGCACAACTTGTTCCTCTGTTTTCGGATTAAAACGCCCCACACTTAGGTCGTGAGCTACAAACATTTATTGGCTATTGCAAAGAGGCCCCACACTGTTTAAGTGAGGAAGAAAAACAGCCTTCCTGCATACCTTGCCCACAAGGCTTCATGTCGATACCTATCAGCTGTTTGCTTCGGACGCTCCAACTACTTTCAGTGAGGTGGAGGAACATCTGAACAGAACCTACCTACCACGAGAATCGTACCTAGAATTGGTCAACAAACTGATCACAATGAGGCAAAATCCGTTGGAAACTTTCACTGCCTTCACAACAAGAGTGAAGCAGTTGCTGATGCTTTGCAACGAGGCTGCGGTACTGAAGTATGGAGCAACGGTAGGCCCAGCTGTGAAGACACAGTTGGCGGACTTCGCCAAGAATAACCTTAAAAGTGGAGTGAACAATCCTCACCTATGCCAGTACCTCCTCACTCTGGTAGAAAATGAAGTAGAGCAGCTAATACAAGAGGCTTAAGATATGGAAAAGCTACAAGCAGGCACAGTTTTCGTCCAAACACCATTAACGGAACAGCCATATGCAATGGCACCCATAGATCCAATTCTTCGGCTTCGAGCTCTGAGCCGAACTCCTTACAGTCAAGCACCACAACCACCCATTTATGCATCACTACGAGAACAAGAGCCCTGACAGTTTAACAATCCTCCATATGTACATGCTCAACCGCTACGCCCGCCATTTCCACGAAGGGATTCTAGACAACCGGATACACAAAATCTGGTGCAACACATCACCTGTAACTTCTGCCAGAAGCGGGGACACACAACACGGAGTGTCTAAAACACAAGAACATCCACTGCTCCGCTAACTGCAGAAGTTATGGGCATGACATTCGCGACTGTCCAAATAGCCAAGCACTGTCTGCGTTCCGTGCAGAGCACCACGAAGAAGAACCTGCAAAGAACACACAAAGAAAATTGGTTTTAATACAACAAAATTAACGCTTATCTGAGCATGGAAGTTTACTTCCTCATTCATCCTGCACATGGAGTTGCTTTAGCTTCCAAATATTAAGTGTAAATTGCTAAAAAAAAAGATAAATTTCATTAATCACATCAATTCCGATCAATATCAAAAGTTTAAAGATACCTTAACCAATCTAGCACATACTTATAAAACATATCACGTAAAATAAACAAGACGATTGCACAAAAAACGAAATACAATGAGAACCAAATCAAACCATATCAATCAAAGATAAATAATAAAAATAAATTCTAAATTACATACCCCGCTTTCAAAATCCATTAATCCGTCGCTGTCAAGAATGTCAGTGGCAATTGACTTGTCATGTCGAGTGGCTATCATAGGTGCGATGTTATTCTATTATCATAGTATGCGATCTCCGAAAAAAGAATCAACCAAAATATCGAATTGTTTGATAGTTGCGATCGATAACAATATCATTGAACGAACACGAATAATTCAAGATAGAGATAGCATGTTGCAATGGGGAAATGATGTTTATGTATGGTATGATTTGTTAATAACCATACTAGGGATGGGTAATTGGGACATTTTAATGGAACAGTTCCAACCTGTTCCAAGTACCAAAAGTACCTGTTCCAAAGTATCAGTTACACGTGTCCCAATATTGGTACGAAGTAATAAATGATTAGGATAGGGCCCACGAAAAATAAAAGTGTTTGAAAAAATACACCAACTTTGTAATTTATGATTTTATTCATCGGAGAAATTAAATTCATTATTTACGTTTAGAAATATTAATTGTTTTATTTTATTTGCACTTAATCTTGTTATTCGCTCATTTAGCATGTTTCCAGCCTTCGAAAATATTCGTTCGCAAGGAACTGAAGTAGCTAAAGTGCATAATTTTTCTTTAGCTAACTCACTTAAATTCGGAAAATTGTATTTGTGGCATTTCCACCAATTGAGTGGATCTTCATTTCGTGGGATGACATCGTCTTCTAAATATCTTTGCATTTCAATAATTGCTTTCGACTTAGGGGTCCCTTGGGTGGGTCGCAAAGTTAATTTGCTATCAAAAGTATTCCAGTGAGAGTGCTTTGTTGATCATCTGTTGATTCATGTTGTTGTTGTGATAAATGTCTCATTCGTTGTCGCTCAGCTCTTGATATTCTTTCGGAAATTTCTGATATAACTTGTCCCTTGATCTTATCTGCATGTGCAATATCTTCAAAACCAAAACATTTAAAGCGTGGATCCAAAAATTTACATTCAGCTAAAGTGTTGCTGTTTACGATGTTTCCCAATCGGTCCCGGACACCTTTATTTAGCTCTGTTACTAACTTATGAACTTCGTGTGTACATGTTTGCCTTTAATAGTTTTTGGCAGACGTCTAAAAGTCCTTTTGAAAGCACAATTACCATTGATGCTGTCAAATATTTTTCGCCGCTAACATACCTTGTTATTTCCTCTAAAGGTTGTAAGACTTTACAAGCTTCTTTTAGAATTTCCCATTCACTCGAGCTTAGCTCTGGTAAATTCGAGCTTAACAAAGCTATTGTTGCCTTTAAGGGATCTTTTAATTCCAAAAACCTTTCTAGCATATCAAATGTCGAGTTCCATCTTGTCGGTACGTCTTGTATCAGTTTTTTGAATTCTCGATACCAGAATTTCTTTGGTATGCAATTAATTTTGCAGTGGCATTAGAACTTCTCTTGAAATGGGAAACGACACACTTAACTTTTGTAAGTACAGCTGTAATTTGTGGAACTTTTAAAGCGTCTTGTGCGATCAAATTTAACGTATGCGCGAAACATCCAAAATCTTTCCACTTTAAGTGGTTCAAAATAGCTGATTTAATGTTATTTGCATTATCGGTTACAGCTATTAATATTTTTTCTTTTAAGTTCCATTCTTCTACCACACGATTTAATTCTTTTGCCATGTTTACGCTAGTATGGCTTTCTTCAAAAACTGCACACTCTAGAAGAATCGTTTTTAATTCGAAATCTTCATTTATATAATGAGCAGTAATACACATAAAGCTTTCACAATTTCGTGAAGTCCAACAGTCAGTTGTAAGACAAGCTTTAACAATATGTTTTGCTGTTTCTTTTGCATTCAATAAACACCTTTCATAAGCGGCAGGAATTATGGCTTTAGATATTGTTTTTCGGGTTGGCAAAACATAAGATGGGTTCAAAGCACGTACAAATTCTTTAAATCCTGCGTCTTCCACAATATTAAATGGCTGAAAGTCTTTTATGAAAATATTTATTAATGCTTCATCTAACTTTTTTTTTGTTGCTATCGAAAGTTTTATTTGGAATGTATGTAGTTATAGTGCTCTGCCTTGACCATTTAGGCATGTTTTGGCTATCTTCTGCTGCTGGTATGCTGGTTGTTGCAATTAAAGATGAAGGTATTGCAGCTACTAGTAGTAAAGACGATGAAGTTGATGGCCTTGGTTCGTCTTGTTCACTTCTAAGATTGGTAAATGTCGAAAGAACTGCACTTTGTTTTTGCAATTGCACAATATATGAATATGTTTTTTTAAGTTTGTTGTGCTATTTTTATACAATAATGTTTGCTTACACAAATCACACTTTGCTGAATCTCTATTAATTATAGTGGAAAAGCTCCAAATTTCACTTGTCTTCTTACCCAACTTGACACTTATTTTAAAATATTTTATTATTTCTAAACAGGTCTATAATCTCTAGCTGTACATACAAAAAATCCTACTATAATAAAAATAAATCCTACTATAATAAACCTAAATCAACTGCATTGTACATCTTGTATCTAAAAGGGGAAATCAAACATTATAGCTGTGCTCTTTTGTGTCCGAAGAACAGAGCAGAACAAAAGCCACACAAAAGAACGCCTCATTCATTTTCTTGGAAGATGTATAAATGAAGCGAGTACCGAGCAGTACAAAAAGTTCGCTTCAATCGACAGAACAATTTGTTCTCTCCAGTATATGTGAATTCTAGAGAAAGGTACACAAAAGAACACAGCTATTATCATTTGTATCTGTTTATATTTGTATCTATATTTAAGACAAAGCAGTGTGTAATGATGTGCGTACCTCTGCCTTTGCTGCCTACGATACATTTCAGTCACTATAGGCAAGCCTCCCTACCTACCGTATGATATCTTACTCTTAACTTCCTGTTGCATGAAGTTAAAACTAGCCTTATGTAGTGTGTCTGTTTGAATGTATAGGCTGTATCAGTCGAAAATTTACTGGGAATTTATAAACTGCAAGGGGCAATATGAGAGCATTTGGTACTGGTACTGTCACAGCTATTCTGCAGGGGCAATATGAGACCATTTGGTACTGGTACTGTCACAGCTATTCTGAAAAAGTTGGAAAGGCTGTACCTGTTCCAAAGTAACAGGTTTTTCCAATTTTACCCATCTATAAACCATACCTTTTCAAAAATGATTGTTTTACCGTACCTACTTTATCAAAAACACAATGTAAGGTCAATTTTGAAAGCGAGGATTAGTCATTAAAATTTTGAACTCTATTCCCGTCGGTCGGAATCTTTATAGAAATCTCGACAATGGTCGATTTTTGTGTTTAAATGGTCTTGTGCATTTTTCTGTTCTTGAATTATAGTACATTGAACTCAAACAGTATTTTTCGAACATTGTAAACAATAATTACTAGGTTTTGAATAAATTGCTTGCGAAATTATCTTGAAAGGAAAAGTGCGTTTTTATACATTTTTAAAGAACCTATTCCCAAAGTGTGATTTGGTGTAGTGGAAAAAAGGGCGAATAGACCTATGTCATGAGAGTTCGATCCCATAGCGGATAAATTTCTTTTTTGTTCATTGGGGAAATTTTTATTTTAGAGATCACCATTATCCTCGTATTCTGGAAAATTATTTAGTCTGTAACGCGTTTCACACGAGGACGGCCTAACAATCCGCAACAGTCAGACCCGAACAATGCAAAAGGCCCCAGAGTCTTTAATATAAGACAAAAATGTGATTTTTGTGGGCGCCGCGGACACAAGATCGACGAATGTCGACAAAAACAAAAATGGGAGGATAAAAAGCAGGGAAACGGCAAAGAGTCAACTATAAACCCTACCAGCAACAAACAAGGGTCTTCTCCTCCGCCCGACTTGAGTGTACCCACCGCCAGACTTCCTCTAGACATAGGTCTCAATGGTCAGGCCCAATTAATAGTGGAGACCGGCGCTGAGATTAGCATAATTAAGAAAAAAAACCATCAAAGCTCGCAAGCTAATAAATCCCAACAAGAAATTAACGCTTCAAAGCGCCTTCAGCACCGGAAAAGCCTTAGGAAGTTGTGTATGTGTTGATGCTAAAAAGCAACTTTTCTTGCAACTTTCAGGTGGTAAAGACCATCCCAGGTATTTCCGACGACGGCTTGCTAGGAAATGATTTCATAGCCAAAAATTGTAATGTTGAGGGACCCAACAAAGTTCTGTGATTTCCTCGCACGGAAATCAATCCAGAAGAGTTTGCTGTTCCATTAGAAACCGCATCGGACAACCCGTATTCACACGACACATTCAACAAAGAGACACTGGTAGAAGATAGTAAGCCCCATGGGGATACACCTTCTACCCCAGGTGTCCTCAAAGCTTCTCAACCAGAAGAAGTTGGCTGTGATAAGCAAGAACGCGATAAGGGTGACTTGATTACCAAAAATCTGGCTTGCAAGACTGGCCAGCATCAAGAAAATATAAATGAACCGCTGCGCGTACCAGCAAGATCTAATATCGTAGTAAAAGTTCCGTTGCAGTTGCAGGAAGAAATGCTCAGTCTGTCGAAAGAAATAGACGGCAGGGTCTTCCTAGCAAACAGCTTACTCTCAGCTGGGTCAAAGGAAGTCCCATAGAAATCCTCCCTACACAGAGTTCACAAGTAGTTCTGAACAGCGTGAACCTAAATCTGGTTACCATTAAAGACTACGCTGACGTCCCCATAAAACGAGAGCCAGATAAAGATAGTACCAGGGCCAATCCGTCGAATCCCATGAGTCGAAATGACGGCGATGGTGAGCATCAAAATACATTTAAACCTAAAATTAAGAAGACAAGATTTAAGAGCCCTAATAGACCGAGCAGTAATAAGAAACTGCTCCAAGACGCTTGCGGCTCCCTCATAAAAACCCCAACGTAAGGCAATGGCCAGCATACAAACGGTCTGCCGCTAGCAACTCCCGCAGATCCATCTGGCCCAGCACCTCTCATATATTAAACAAGTAGGTTAAGAGGTGAAATAAAAAACGACAGTAATAATATAAAATCATTAAGGAAGTCTAGAATTAAGAGTAATAAAAACAGGGCAATAAGCGCCGATTAGACCACCACCCTACAACATATAAGGTATTTGTTCCCAAACGATGTCGAACAAGACGACACCAGTATTCAGCCCCGCCTCACCAGATTAGAGCAAGAACTCAGTCTGGATGAAACTCTAAATACTGAGGAAAAAGCCTCAATAACAAATCGCTCTTACGAATATGATGGCATTTTCTTTTTGAAAGGTGACCGGCTTACACATACCAATAACATCACCCACGACATCCCTCTGGTGGAAGACCAAGCACCGATTAACCAAAAGATGTATCGGTTACCAGAGACCCAGCGAAATGTCATAAATTAGCAACTCCGAGAAATGCTGGACAACGATATTGTCCAGCCCAGCAAATGCCCATGGAAACCGGCCCCTGCTAGTCGTCCCCAAAAAAAGCGGGACCAGATGGTAAAAAAAGGTTGCGCGTCCTCACTGATCTCCATAAACTGAACGAAAAAACGATTGGCGACGCCTTCACGGGATTGAGGATATCCTCGATCAACTGGGCCAATCACGATATTTTAACACACTAGACCTAGCCAACGACTATCATAAGGTATTCGTCGATCCGAAGGATCGAGCAAAAACGGCTTTCAGTACCAACTACGGGCATTATGGATACAAACGCATGCCATTCGGGCTAAAAGGAGCCTCGGGTACATTCCAGCGTTTAATGAATTCCATATTAACTGGCCTACAAGGCCTGGAATGTTTCGTCTACTTAGATGACATTGTCATCTATGGAAAAAGTATTGCAGACCATAACGAAATGCTTCGCAAAGTCTTTGACAGGTTAAGAGAAAATAACCTGAAACTTCAACCAGAGAAATGTCAATTTCTCAGGCGCGAGGTAGTGTATCTGGGATACAAATGTTCTAACCAGGGAGCACTACCTGACCCTAACAAACGGCATGAGTCCATATTTTCCTCATTCCTAAGACAGTAAGGCAAGTGCAATCATTTTTGGGCCTTGCCAATTACTACAGAAAATGTATACCCGATTTTTCAAAAACAGTACGTCCTCTAATAAACTTACTCCGAAAGGATGTCAAGTATAAATGGACTGAGAAATGCCAAGAGGCATTTCAAAGCATCAAAAACGCTTTAATTTTACCCCCTACTAATATGTCCCGATTTTGCAAAGCCCATTAACCTCACAACAGACACCGGCAGCGAAGCTATTAGAGCAGTCCTATGTCAAGGAAAGGTAGGAAGTGACCAGCCCATTGCCTACGCCAGCCGTACCCTGAACAAAGCCGATCGAGAAAGAGTTAGTGGCTATAGTTTGGGCGACTAAGATTTCAGGTGTTATCTGCAAGGCCGAGAGCTCACGATCTATACAGATCACAAACCACTCAAGGGTGTCTTCAATGTTAAGGACTCCACATCCCGTCTAGTGAGATTTCACCATAAACTTTCCGAGTTCAATTATATAATTGAGTATAAGCGCAGAAAGTACAACACGAATGCCGACGCTTTAAGTCGCATTCCACGGGATAATAGCAAAGACAAAGAAACTACAACCTTCACGGTAGAAGCTTTAGTCCACCACCAAATGGACTCGGATATAGAGGAGGAAAAACACTCATCGGACCTTAAGGAGTGTCTGCAATTCAATTCAGTAACAAGAGCCCAGACACGAAACATTCAGGAAAACGGAACAAATCGAGACAGCTAGACCAAACCAATAGAGCAAAAAGAACAACCTCATCTTCCAGAAGAGGCCGGAGACCTTGACAGGCCACCTAGTGCCAATCCACAAATTATAGACGAAAGTCGTCCCCCTGAAGTAATCACGAGCCCAGAGGAGATCCTATTAATCTTATAAGATTACCATGATTCTCCCTTTGGCGGCCATCAGGGAGTGATAAAAACCTATAAACGGATTCGAAGAAAGTACTGGTGGAGGCACATGCTTAGTGACATCAAAAAGCACACTAATCGATGTGCCAAATGTCAAACAATGAAGGCCTCTCCACAGAATAAAATGCCAATGGTAATTACAGACGTAGCGGAACAACCAGTCGATATAGTCGGTCCACTAGAGGAGACTGAATCCGGAAACAAATGCATATTAACGTTTCAGGATAACCTAACGAAGTTTGTAGATTGGTATGCCATACCGAATAGGGAAGCTATAACGGTAGCGCAAATTTTCTTCGATGAAATCGTCACACGCTACCGCATTCCCAAAAGAATAGTCACCAATCAGGGAAGTAATTTCCTAAGTGACCTATTCAAAAAGGTATACAAAATCCTTAGGATAAATAAGCTGCACACCTCAGCTTAGCATCCCCAATCAAATGGAACACTCGAACGTGCACATTGACCATTGATTGAGTATCTACGAGTGTACGAAAATCCCAGGTCATGGGATAATTATTTGCGAACCGCTGCATTCGTGTACAATTATAGAGGACACGATGGGTCAAAATTAACTCCCATGGACTTCTTCTACGGCTTCACAGCGGACGTTCTGTCCAACTTAAGGCGAAACCCCGAACCCGTGTATAAACACGAAGGCTACTACCATATTCTCAGGTATAAGCTTCAGAAGTCTTACGCCATGGCAAGGAAAAATCAGGTGATGAGTAAACAGCGTTCGAAAAATTACTATGACAAATCTGTACGTCCTCTGATATTTCACAGAGGAGACAAGGTTCTACTTAAGTGCGAGAGTCGTAAGCATAAGCTCTGCCAGATTTGGGTAGGACCCTACACGGCAACCGGTATCCCCAGATCACTAAACACGACATTTAAAATTCAAAGACAGAGGTGACGGTACACAACAATCGCCTAAAACCTTTCTACGTATAAAATGGAGTCAATAGCATCTAACTAGTTCTAAGGTATATCTATAATAGCATGTAGGTTACAAAGACAACAAAAACCCCATTTAATACGCTATCCTATCCCCTCCTAGATAACAATGCGGTCAATAATTTTCTACGGACAGTTCCTGACCACGATAGGAGCTCGCGCTGAAGAACATTATTCAATCACTCCCCTATATAACGCGCGAGTACTATTTGAGGATCTTGGAAGCCTCTCAGTGTAACAGGACGCTTGAGGCGTCATCACTGAGTCACACCTGGCCGAGTTGCACAATCAGACAAAACTGGAAGAACGTGCGGAACGCAACGTACATCAGTTATGTGGTAACAAATCCTTTGATCAAGGTCTATGTACCCTAAAAATCAAACATGTACACGCCCTGATGGGAAAACATCAAGAGACGCAGTGTCATTAAAGAGGCAGTATATAAATCACGCAGGCCCCGATCCATCTTTGATTGAATAGGTAATGCTATGCATTATCTTTTTGGTACCATGAATAGTGGAAACGAGCGAGAGGTGTACAGCCGACTAAGCGATTTAGAGGTAAATACTCAAACCTTAGATGATCTGGAAAAACAACAGATGAGCGTAATAAAAACCACGTTTGAACAAATCCAGAAACCCCTATCTATCTTCGCTGACTGAACGACAGCGTCAAATAACACATCAGATTAACAATCTGCAGAACACAACGGACGATTTGACATCCCACCAAATAAGACAAGAGATCGTCTCTAGTCTGACACTACAAATGATAGAGTTGGAATTTAGACAACAAGCTCTACTGGACATAATAGTGTCCAGCAGAAATAATCAAATTCATCTCCTTTTAATTTCCCCAAATCATTTGCTAGAGATTTATCACAAATCTCACTCCACTTGTCCCAATCTGCAGGACTGCTTATCACTTCTGTATCAAACAGCAGAGGGCAAGACACATTTGTCCCAGGAAAAATTACTTATCCGAATCAAACTACCCATTTGTAATATCCCCAAGATGAAAATCCAAGAGATTAGATGTTTTCCCATACAGGTGGATTCAACCCATTCATTAATACCTGATATCAGATATTCCCATGTGGCAAGTCAAATCAAGACCCAGGAATTTCTGTTGCTGAAGACAGAAAACCTGAAATCTTTCAAAAAAATTTCAAAGGGGATCGATGAGGATACGTGGGTAGGTAATCTGAACACACCAATCACCAGCGCTACAAAAACAAATGAATGTGTTATCAAACTTCTATTCAATCCACTGGGCGAACACCCCACAGTGTAGCATCAGAGCTAAAATTCCCCCAAGAGATACAATAATTAAGCTCAATAGACCAAATTCGTGGCTGTACTCTTTAACCAAAACCACTATAGTACAATTAACCTGTACACAAAAGTTACTCACTCATCGTCTCGCAAGACAAGGAATCATGACAGTCAACGAACCATGTTCCTTGCAAATAGGGTCTCACACTCTGTATTATGAATCAGAAAATCTGCATCCGCTAAAGATTTTCCAACTAACTTACCTCCCAGGCACAAACGAAACTCAGGATGAGTTGGCAGAATACATGTGCAAGATGTCCGCTCTTAAAAACCTTGAGAAACAATCAACATTACTCCTCGGAGATGATACAAACCAACGTATCCACCTATATACAAAATCTCTAGACAGAATCCGTACCAAAGTGAACAACATTCACTTTGGACAAAGGCCAAGATTCCTCATATACTCTCTATTACATCCCTATCAATGACAGGACTCTTGTTGCTAATGGTGTAAGTGGTGGCACTAGTAAAATAAAGAATAGTAAGTAAGATAAGGCAAGTAATTCCTATTAATTAAACAATAAATAGAAAATATTAGATAAAAATGATAAGATATTAAACTCTATCCACCTCTTTATACTTTTAGAAAATAAGTTAAAAACCTATTAACATTAGAAAATCGGTTATATAAATATTTACCTGCTAAGTAGGACGAAAACAGCAAGTAAGAACGTTGTTTTTTTTATAATAAGTCTAACGCCAGGAATAGTATAAGATGAAACTGCAAGCAACCCCCTAACACACGCTTCTTATCTAAAAAGTTAGTTTCTATAACATAATAACTCATTCATAAAATTAGAATATTAGAAAAACATGTAAAAAAAAAACAAAAAAAATTTTGTTTTAAACGGCATTAGATATGTAAATTTAAACAAAAATAACTGAAAAAGAAAAGATGTTTAAAAGTATATATAAACAACTAAATAAATAAGTAGAACTAGATAAGATAATAGGATTAAGGAAACTCTAAATTACAAAAAAAAAAAACAAAAAAAAACATAAAAGTAGAATTAGCGAACGCTTAGAAAAATATATCAAAGCATTATACAATCCGGTAAAAGCAATCAAAAATTATATATGTATATTTTTGCAAAGCAAGAGCAAAAACCCAACCAAAAACCGACCAAGACCCAGCGAGCAAAAGATGCACCAACACAACTTCCCCTGAGAATTATTCCTCTTCAAAGAATAATTCTCTTTATCTCAGGAGGAAGGATTGTTATGTACCTAAAATAAATGGAATTTTTCATAAAAACCTGAAAAAGGGCAGAAAATATAATTTATATTCAGTAAATTTTCCACATAAGCTAATCATGCTTAAAATATAGTGAGCTAAATGGGTGAAGAAAATTGCATCAGCAATTCCACATAGTATATACAAACTTTTCTCATAAAACGACTTGGGAAAAACAAAAGTTTCAGCTTTCAAAAAACGTCGTTTTAACAAAAACATTTACCACGACAAATTTTACTTTCAGCAAAATTTGTCAGTGGAAATAATAAAATGGCACTTTTTTCGGGTCCGTGCCACCAAGTTTCGATCGGGAGTACTGGTAGCATACCAATACTACAGCAAGCCGGCCATTTTGAAACTGCGAGATCTCTGAAATTTCTCGATGTACCTAACGTTTTAACGTAGCGTAAGCTGATGTTCTTTAATAAACTATTTTCCATTATATTCATATTAAGATTTGTGATGCTATTTTGACCAAATAAATTAAAATAAAAAAATTTTTGTTTTCGTCAAAAGTCATTCAGTCCACATGCAAAGTGACAAATTTTAAGGAGAATAATTGTCTTCTATATATATATATCCAATAAAAATAAAGTTTAAGGAATATCTGATGTTATAGGAGTAAAGCTTCCAATAAAAATAATAATTTTGAATATATTTGGAGTTTGTTGAGTTTGTAGCATGACTGTTAAAGCGAATATGAAACTTGAAATTAAGATAATTTTCGCGCCCCTCCCAACAAAAGTGGACCAATATGAAAAAGAAGATCAAGCAGTCCATGTAATACATGTCAGTGGCTAGGACGTTCCATGTTTAGTTATATATTCAATGTAACAAACAGACATGTTTATATTCCAAATTGAGTGTAGCTTCTCCAAAATTTGTTTTTCGTTTTATGAGAGCGCAATCTATGAATATCAAAACAATTGTACACGCTGCCAGTGGTTTGATGGTCCCACTTATTAAGAGTGAACTTCAACGGACGTGTACATAAAGTAAGCTAAATTACATGAGACGAACGCGTCCTTTAAATTAAACAGACGTACCCACAATAACATTTAGCGTTCGTATCACCCAGCGTTCTTCTTGCATGAACCACTTTCCAATACTATTCGTGAATGTGAGACAGTTGGGGGAAGGAATTTTTCCAAATTATTCCTCCGCCAGTGTCGCTCATTAACGAAAAATGATGGAAAGTGATGCATGCTAGTAGCTTGTATGGCATAGGTATGTAAAGTAAAGTTTTGCTAAGTTTAAAAATCAAATTTGCAATAAGTAAAGTGCGGTAAGAGTCGCTCAGTACGTACGGACTGTAATTTTGGGCCACGATGTTGTCGTGCAAGACAGGCGAATGTATTCAATTTATTAAATTAAAAATGAAATGGAATGTAATTAATCCTGTAAAGTACGAAATACGTGCATTTTACTACATTTGTGGCAAAAGGTAGCATTACAATAGTTTAGAGACGCTGTAGTTCCTAATATGATTAGCGATGTTAATTGTGTGCGTTTTTAATAAAATAAAAATTATTGAAAGAAATAGCACGTAAAGTAATGGGTTTCCCTGTACTTCTCTATGCTAATGGCTTACTGGTTTCAAAGGCATGAGGCACCTCCTTTGGATGAGGAAGCAGTTTGAGCTCTTCGATTACAGAATAGTCAGCACCTATCTCGAAATTCAGCCAGAGGCTTTCAGCACTTCAGGCAAACCTTCCTGCATACCAGTCAAGCTGTTACTAATTTCTTTTTGCCTTCCCTGTGCCGTTTGCCATCGTGGGAGGGTGTTGGTCGGAGAAGCCACAGCCACCTCAATAATGGAGCAACATTATTGTCCTAGCACCTCTAAGCGCAAACGATGGAAATTCTTTCCCTAAAAGTTCTTGTGTGGGAAGGCGCAAATGACTGCCACTCTTGCCGGTTTCGACACGAAACTAGAGCAATTGTCTACTTTCAACTCGAGGCAGACGCTTTGACATTTTTTTTTATTGATTTTATACAGTTTATATGCTTCATAAGCTGCAAATGCAAGATCTGGCACATGTAATAGCTGTCATATATCCATTATTTCACATTTAATTAATAGCTCAAGCTTTTCCAGCACTTTTCTTTTTATAAATAAACTTAAGAGTACCTGCGCGACACGTTTATTTGGTCTTGATTAAAACCCACGCACGTCAGCTGCGAACGAAGCAGAAAACGCACCGGACGCGACGCGCACATTGGCCTTCGCCTTTAGTACTTGGGACCGAAAAGTCAGCAACATAGCAGTAAATCTACTTTCTGCAATGTATATTTATTACTGACATATATGCCATAGCCCACACAGCGGAGGGTATTGGCACTTTTTTCGGGTGAGAAATATTCGGTAGTAGGAAAAAGTCCGTACCACCAACTTTCGATCGGGAGTACGGGTAGCATACCAATGCTACAGCAAACCGGTCATTTTGAAATTGCGAGATTTCTGAAATTTCTCGATGTACCTAACGTTGTAACGTAGCGTAAGCTGATGTTCTTTAATTCATATTAAGATTTGTGATGCTATTTTGACCAAATAAATTAAAATAATTTTTTTTTTGTTATCGTCAAAAGTCATTCAGTCCACATGCAATGTACCAAATTTTAAGGAAAATAATTGTCTTCTATATACCTTATTCCATTTACAAACCTGTAATGTTTTTATTAAATATTGCAATATATTCGAAACGTGTTTTAATCAATAGGATAACAAAAAAAAACTTCAAACAAATTGGTGTAAATTCACTCCATGTTATGTTAAAGTTAGCATTAATTACTATTTTAGGCAATCTTGAATTTTTTTGAGTACTACTATCTTACAAATACCAATTATTATTTTCGAATGCCTTAGCCATAACCCACACGTGGAAGTTTTTACGGGTGAGAAGTATTCGGGGTAAGAAAACCTGCCTACCACCAAATTTCAATGGGGAGTATACTAATATGTACTACTGCAAGCAAATTAGCTCCGGCCATTTTGAAAATTTAGATCGGACGGCTGTACAGATGTTTACCTAATATTTTGAGTTGATAATATAATTAGTTAATAATCATTACGTGTTGTGAATTTGTGATGCAGTTATTATTTGTATCAAAAACTGTGACTTAATTGAACACGCACACAATTAATTTCCGTAATAATATAAGGAACTACGTGATGCAACATTCCTTGTGCTGGCACGTCTCAGCAAAAGGAAAGTAAATTCCATCCTTCCCTAAAAATTTTCTATGTGGGAAGGCCCTTACTCTCGGTGGAGTAAATGTAACCAACTTCACCTAACGCGAAGTTCTGGTACTATGAAGAAACTTCTGACGATTTCAATGGGGCCATTTTATGTCGATTTTACTGGGACCATTTGAGTGTTGGACTTTTTCTGGCAGCGGAGAACTCGGAGCACTGAAGTCCAACATAACTCTGTCATATTCCTTGGATTTGTGTACACAGGTATTATATACACAGAACTGTCAAACGTAATAAATGTTCTTTATTGATATATAGAAAGAAATGTCTTCTTAAACTTTATGCAAATAATCGAAATAAAATGTTTTAATTCATTTAACCAAAAATTTTCACAAATAGTTGCGACAGTTTACTTTGAGAGAGCAGATGACAATTCAACTTGAATATGATTTTGTAACACCGAGAAAATATCCAGTGCAAGTCAGTGCAAGGCTAGTGTTCCACTTCTGGTATAAAAGTTGTCCCATCGAACATTTTCAGTTCTGCACTGCTAGAAATAGTGCAACACTGGTGTTGCACTGAAGTTCCATCGATAAATTCCAATTACAACCGTCATATACATTACTGACAGGTGACATTTCGTTGTGATAAGAATATTTCTTGTTGACAACAAACGACAGATAAGTTTGAGTTATTAGTGTTGTTAACAAAACTATATTTCGCCGCCTTTGGAATCATAGGTTCCTTGTTTTATTTATTCGACCTACATCTACAGTGTTAACAAACCCATTGAAAATTACGGTTTGATTCCTGTTGTTTTTCTTTTGATATTTTGTTTTTCTTTATATTACAATATTTTACTTTTTCTTTAGGTATTTGTCGCTGCACGCGTCTATATGAGCATGGGGATCTTTTGGAGTGTTTAACTAAGCAGTTTCTTAGATCTCCCTGCCTGTGTGGACCAAGCTGGACATCATAACATTCATTATCAAAACTTAAATTTCTCATTTACTTTTGCTTTATTTTATTAAAATGTCTGTTCTTTTAGTAACGATAATAATCATAATACAATAAATTATGGCTAACGACTCTGTTGAATGCATAAAAGGTTTCTGTAATTAACTACAATGAATAGTTTTCAAAATTGCTCCGAATTTTAAAGTGAGCGCGTGAACGGAGAATATTTTTAAAATAGTTCCCTTATTTTCCGTCGATTTTCTAATTGTCGGCTTCTGGTGCGTGGTGTTAAAAATGTTTCAGACATATTGTTCGTCCCTATTCCTTCGCAACGGACGATGTTACTCCTAGATTAGGTGATATTCTTCCTCCTTCTTTAACAGCAGATAACTTGGCATCTTGGTATATACTGTTCTGCTGTTGAGGTGAAATTGAGGGGAATGTTTTGAAGTTGCCATCAATGAGCTTCTTCACGCGTGGAGTTTTCGATGAAATTCATACATTTGCCAATATATCTGTAATAAATCTCTATCCCAGGTAACGTCACGATGGTCGCAATAATGTGATCATGACAGGTCTCATGTGGCAGTGTGAGCCTGTAATGGGTTTCCCTGGACTTCCCTATGCTGATGGTTTACTGGTGTCAAAGGCATGAGGCACCTCCTTCGGATGTGGAAGCAGTTTGAGCTCTTCGAATACAGAATAGCCAGCACCTATCTCGTATTTCAGCCATAGGCTTTCAGCACTTCAGGCAAACCTTCCTGCAAACCAGTAAATCTGTTTCTAACATAGGGAAGGTCTTTTGCCATCGTGGAGGGTGTTGGTCGGAGAAGCCACAGCCACCTCAATAATGGAATACTGAAATGGAGACAGGTACTGCTAAGGGCTTCTAATATTTCCTAAGAAAATGCATTAACAACTATAGTATTAAAATTGAATATTTAAGCTATATGAATTAGTCTGTGGAGCCTCGCTTCTAATTTCGGCGAGGTGGTCTTATGTTTCTGCCTCGAGAATGTAGGCAATATATCAATATGTCTTGAGTTTATCAGGCACTGGGATCTGTCGACTGTCGGTTTGATTTGTTGCTTGGCCGTAATACTTGGAAGCAGAAAATATCGTAGTCATTGAATAAATGGGAAATTCGTAAATTGTTTACGATCAAGTCTCCTTTAACACGTAGAGATCCTTTACAATTTACACTATCACTCTTGGTAACAATTTCAGGTACTGGAAGACGATTAGGGATTTGGGTTCTTTTCTAAGACAATAGTGAAGTATGCATTAATGGATATAAGATTGTGAAATGTGATTCAGTATCTAGTCATACAGGTGGTGTTGCAGTGTACATTAGGGAGCAGTGGCAGTATGAAGTGGTAAAACTGAACAGTTCCAATAACTTGTGGTATCTGGTAATTAACTGCTCAGTAGGAAATTATCGAATTAGTATCATAACAATATATAGATCCCCAAGAGGATCAGAGCTCCAGTTCTGTATTGCCTTTGAGGAACTTATGGAAAGTTTGGCAGAATTGACTGAAGATGTAGTAATTGCAGGTGACTTTAATATTGACTGGAATACAAACACAACGTATAAAAGGTATGTAGAATCAATTTAAAGAGATAATGGATACAAACAAATAGTCCGGGATTATACTAGAATAACACAATATTCAAAGACATTAATCGATTATGTGGCAACTAACATGACGAATATAGAAACTAAGGTCAGCACAAATTTTAAAGTCAGCGACCATGAAACCTTAGAAATAGATATAATCATAAAGAGTGAAATAGATATAGAGGATAAGAAATTAGTTGATATATTTAAGTATGAAAAAAATTCATTTGGAAACGAGTTAATGAGCGCGGGAATATCCAAAGTAAAGGAGATAGATCAGGTAACCTTATGCGCGAGTGAATTAGACATAATAATGGATAGAACTGTAAAAGAAAAAAAAACTCATAAAGAAAAAGGTAATATACAATTATCAATGTAATTGGTTCACAGAGGAACTAAGGAACTAGAAGGAACAAAAAATTATTATGTATAAGAGAGCTAGACTGTTGAATAATAATGAAGAATGGAGTAAATACAGAAATATGCGAAACAAATACAAAGCAAAAATATGCTTGACCAAAAATAAAGCAATAGCAGAAAGAATAAGTAATGCCGATGATTCGAAGCATATGTGGAAAGTAATCAAACAAACTGTGTTAAGAAAAGAGACTAACAGAATCAAATGTATTAAT
The DNA here is from genome assembly GCA_963930735.1 of Dioctria linearis. Classification (NCBI taxonomy): domain Eukaryota; kingdom Metazoa; phylum Arthropoda; class Insecta; order Diptera; family Asilidae; genus Dioctria; species Dioctria linearis. The sequence continues at coordinate 242,847,438 of OZ005740.1, read as the reverse complement.
TTTGGAGATCGTTGTATCACAGACGATAGGGAACTAGCCGACAACTTTAATAAGTATTTTATAGATAGTGTCATTGAAATTAATAAGTCTATAATGACGTGCGCGTATCAGGATAATATACAGCCGACAAATAAGCGCTTTGAATTTCAAATGGTAGATTTGAAAACAATTAAAGGAATTCTAAAAACAATAAATAAAAAGCCTGATTATAATCACGTTAGTGCAAAAATGATAATTGAAAATAGTGAGCTGGTATTCGTAATTACAAAACTTGTCAACAATTCATTGTCTAGAGGGGAATTCCCAAAGTGTTGGAGGGAGTCATTAGTAATCCCGGTTGAAAAAGTTAAAAATTCTAAGAAGTGCGAAGAGTATAGACCAATTAACATGCTACCATTAATAGAGAAAGTACTAGAAAAAGTAGGCCAAGTGCAGCTTGAAAGATATATGGAAGAGAACCAATTAATTTTGAAAACCCAATCAGGATTCCGTAAAACATATTCTTGTGAGACGGCATTAAATCTAATTATAAGCCGATGGAAGGAAAAAGTAGATAAGAAGATGTACGTCCTGGCAGTGTTCTTAGATCTAAAACGGGCCTTTGAAACGGTGGAACCCAATATTTTGTTAAAAAAATTAGATGCATATGGAATCAAAGGTAAGGCGAAAAAATGGTTTGAAGATTACTTGAGTGAACGATGCCAAAGAACGAGGATTAATGGGACCCTGTCATCGCTTGACTACAATGAACTTGGAGTACCTCAAGGTTCCATTCTTGGAACCTTATTGTTCCTTATATGCATAAACGACATAAGTGATCCAATAAGTTTCAGTGAAATAAATTTATTTGCAGATGACGCACTAGTATATATTGAAGGTAAAAGTTTACAAGAATGTAAAACTAAATTAGAACAGGACTTAGAGCAATTGTGTTTGTGGTTCAGGAGAAACAAATTGAAGTTAAATGTGAACAAGACTAAACTTTTGACTGTTAATTTTAGAGATGAATTGGAAGTAAGAATTAATGGAGAAACAATTAAGAATGAAAGTGAAGTGAAATATCTAGGAGTGATAGTGGACAGAGATTTAAGTTTTAAAAGCCATATTGACTATATATGTAAAAAGATAGGTAAAAAAGTAAGTTTTTTCGAAGGATTAGGAAGCGACTCACCTTATTGTGTTCAATACAGATTTATAATGCAATTATTAAACCTCACTTTGAGTACTGCTCGACAATTCTATACTTAAGCACTCAAGGTAATATTGAGCGAATTCAAAAGCTTCAAAACAGGGCAATGCGGATAATTTTGCGGTGTAATAGATACACACCAATACATTGGATGCTAGAAAATTAAAATGGTTGACTGCCAAGCAAAGAATAGATTTAAATGTACTTTTGTTCATACATAACATAAGGAATGATAAACTCCCCAACTACTTGAGTAATTTAGTACAATATGTTGGCAACGTTCAACCCTATCCACTAAGGAGCAACCAAAACTTTCGACTACCAAGATGTAGAAGTGGAGCAGCGCAAAATTCATTAGGATATCGAGGATTTTCATTATTCAACGAGCTACCTGAAGAAGCAAAGAGTGAAATTAGATTTAGTCAGTTTAAAAGAAAATGTATTGAATTTATAAGAAGAAGAACTTGAGTGAAACACTTTTTTGGTCTGATAGTCATAGTATTTAATTGTTATCAAAAAGTATGTACTATACTAATAAAATAATTATTATTATTATTATTATTATTTTCACTAAGAGTAGATGTGTCAAATCAAGCTCCGCAGAATTTAACAAAAGTAACGTGAATAAGTGAAAATAAAGCCCCAAAAAGTTAAGTGAAGTGTTATCGGCGATACCACTTCTGAAGAAGTATCGTTTTTTGTAATTTTTTTTATCCAAAAAGTGTAAAAAGATTTAAAGAAATTGTGTAAAGACGAAAATTTGGATGACATTTGTGCATTTTAATTTAATTTCGGTGGTTGCTATAGCAACATTTCAAGGGTAAAAAAAATTTTTAGTTCGGAAATTGTGTGAAAAAGTCAGACGTTTGTAAAATAATAAATCTAAACGTTAAAAATTAAAATTAATAAAAATTAAATTATTATATTATATTGAAACAAAATTAAAAGTAATAAACCTGCTCTGCCTCACTCAAAATGAGTGAGAGCAGCAGCGATTCTGGGGGGACTGATGATCCCCTCAAGCAAAATGGAAAGAAGAAGAAGAGTAACAAGTCTTCTTCTTCTTCTAAAAAAAAACAAGGGCCCAAAGAAAAGGCCATTAAGGGCCCTAATCAAGAGGCCACAAAACAGGAGGTTCAACCAACCTCCGTGGAGAGGACTGCAGCCAAGGCAGCTGTTGCTGTCCCAGAAGTACCTGGAACGTCAGCTACTACAATGGCTGCTATCCTAGTAGCACCTGTAATAATAGGACAACATCCGAAATTATCGGAAGTAGTCGCAAAGGCTTCGGCCTCTGCGCCAGAGCCCAGTGGAGTCATAATGAGGCCACCACTGTCTTCAGCGAAGCCAACTGGGCAGAACAAGAAGCCAGCAACACCAGCAGGACCAGCAGCAGCACCACGATCCCCGGCGTTAGTGTCACGGATCTCATATGCTCAGGTAAGTGGCAGTTCCCAGAACAGTTCCACCATCGAAACTGTAGGAAAGGGCATCACTCCTCGTCCAGCCCCATTGGACGCAGGTAAGCCTCGGCCTAAGACCGGTGCGGGTCTGCAGGCTTTTTTCGACGGGAGGTGGCAGGATGAGAGCTACGGTATGCAGCTCGAGCACATCAATAGATGTCCTCAGAGCGCATACCTGAAAGCGATCTTCCAGGACATCTCTCGTGAGCAGCTATTCTCCATGGGGATAATAGTTGGGGGAATGGTTGAGGTGTATACCACAACCCTCGAAAGCGCTACCAAGCTTATGCTTGAGGGCATCGAGGTGGAGGGTAGACACCTTGTGCCGTTCCCACTCAGGGAAAAGCCCACGAAGGTCGTGTTTTCACGGGTCCCTATGCGAGCTTGCCATGAAGACCTCCTAAATTTCTTGGGAAGATTTGGGAAGGTTCATGGCAACGTTCGTGCCATTCCCTTAAAAATTGGGGACGAGGGTCTCGTGCGGGGTATCTTCGGTACTAGCCGGGAGGCGTCCATCACCTTGAATAAGGGGTGTACGCTTCCAAAGGGCTTTTACCTGAGCTTATCCGGCTCGAGGCACTGGATAGACGTTGGCACCGAAGCGAAATGCCATGCTTGCCATTTGGTAGGGCATTTTATTGCTGACTGCCCCAGGAGAACCGGGAAGAAGGCTGAACCGAGGGTTCCCTCGAAGGAAGCCACTACTTCAGTACTGGATCTGGAGAAGGAGCCTTCGGCCGGCACTCGACTTGCTATTCTGCAGCAGCCAGTGACTAAGGTGCCTGAAGCTGTCCCAGAGGCAAAAACGAATAAGGCTATAAACGGTGCCACGTCGGCACGTGAAAACACGGCTACTTCCGAGGAGGAGTCGACTAGCCATGTAGTTAAAAAAAAAGAGGACAAGGAGGAAGACGAAGGTGGACCGGGTGATGCTGCCTCCTCCAGAGCCAGCAAAGCCAGTCGCTCCAAAACGGCCCCACTCGGAGGAGGACGATAGTGGTGCTCGCGGTTCGAAGGTTGTTGTGAGGGACACGGAAGTGTCTCTCGAGCAGCTTTCGGACTGCGATATGACCGGTTTTGATGAGACTGGCCTCTCGAGCTTCGGTGGCTACGAGTCATGTGATAGTATCATTTCGACTGGTAGCCAATTTGAAGTCTCGAAAGGGATGGAGACCCTTCCTAGGAAGAAGATCTCCGAAATTCTTACCCAGCTCCAGTACAAGAAGAATTCAGATAAAATCTGGAGTATTCTTGTAAGGGAGCTGGAGAGGCCAGAGTTGTTACTTCCTCAGCTTCAACTCCTACAACAGGAGTCCAGGAAGAGGAGGAAGTACAACGATGTTGCTCGGTTAGAACGACTTCATAGGAAGGTGGAGGAGTTGCTTCAGGAGCATCGCTTGGCCGATTCTCCTCGTCAATAGACGTCGCACATTCATCGTTTGAGCTTTTCATCTCTTTGAATGTGCAAGATAGCTTCGATCAACACCGGGGGCTTAAGTGCACATACAAGGTTACACAGCACTATCGAACATGTCAAAATGTTCGATATAGACATCGCGCTTCTACAGGAGACGAATTTTACACAAGACACATACACACAACTTGAGCGCTATGCTTATTTACACACTGGCTATGCAATGTTTGCCACACCTGCGCCTCGCCGAGGCTCAGGGGTGGCAATCATTGTATCCAACAAATTTACACTATCGTCTCCTGTCTATACAGATATCTTCCCAGGCTTCGCTTCTTCCTTGGACTTTGTCATTCAAGACAAAAATATCAAGGTAGTAAACGTGTACCTTCCTCATGACCAGGACATTACAAGACAAGTTCTTGATAGTGTTCAGTCGTGTCTGGTGAATTTTAGCGGTGAAACTGTCCTCGGAGGTGATTTCAACTGCACTCTGAATCCCTCAATGGATCGGCACTCTGGAGTTGAGTTCAACTCTGTCAATGCTACTCGATTGAGGAATTTTGTCGGTGTTTTCAGACTCGTGGATATCTATCGTTGGATGCATCCTACGACTAGATCATACACGAGGGTCTCGCGAAATATCCATGGAAGTCTCGCAGGCTCCAGAATTGATAGACTTTACGTCTCACCTGGAATACTAGAACATTTCGTTGGTGTCACTCATCAAGTGTGTTCCGTTAGTGATCATCTTCTTGTAGTGGCGACCAGCACTCTAGTTGAAAGACGAACTGCATACTGGATATTCAACAACTATTTGTTGAATTCCGAGCAGTTCATCAATGAGTTCACTGAATTCTGGCACGATTGGCAAGAGAGGAAAGTTAACTTTCCTTTTCTTAGTCAATGGTGGGATGTTGGAAAGCTCCAGATTCGGTCTTTTATCGAGACGAGTTTCAATCGAAGTGGCTATCAAGCTTCTAGTTTGTCGGCCGAGGTCTCTCGGGTGGCAGCTCTTCTCCCAACTCAGCCGGGGTTGATTCTTTATTTCAATGGAATAAAGGAACGCTTGGCGACACAGACTTACAAGCACAGCTTGGAGTTTGTGCTGCGCGGCCAATCGCGCTGGCTGAGAGAAGGCGATTCTCCAACTGAGTACTTCTTTCAGGCGACTAGACGTCGTACTGCTTCTTGTGAGGTCGAATCGATAATTGATGAATCTGGACAAGTCCTCAACGGACAACAGCTATCAGAATATATTCGAGACTATTACAGTAGTCTCTACTCTGAATCGACGTCGACAACATCCTCGACCACTCATGAATTCCTTGAGAATATTCCCACTTTCTCTGAAGACAGTAAGGAGCTCCTGGATACAGTAATCACATTGGAGGATATGATTGCTGCGACAAAGGATCTAAGGCGACACACTTCACCTGGTTATGACGGCTTGACTCCAGAATTCTTCATACGTTTCAGGGATTTATTAATTCCTGACCTTTTGGAAGTCTTCAATTCGGCGGTTGAGACGCATTCAGACTTTCCTTCTAGTTGGAGAAGATCTGTTATGCGCTTGATTCCAAAGAAGGGAGATTTGCAGAGGATGGGGAACTGGAGGCCAGTAACCCTATGCAATGTAGACTACAAAATCGTCTGCAAAGCATTAGGGGCGATACTCCGCTCAGTGATTGCTTCGGTAATACACCCGGAACAGTCCTATTGTGTACCTGGTCGTAGTATCTACGACAACATCGCGGTAGCCAAGCATTTGTTTGCCTACCATGAACAGACAGGTGCACAAATGGCCATGATTTCACTTGACCAGCAAAAGGCTTTTGATAGTGTCTCGCACGAGTATCTTTTGACTGCTCTCGAAGCATTTGGGTTTCCGCCCAGGTGGCTCGATATCGTCGGGAAACTGTATAGAGATTCAGCGATTTTGATTAAGCATCAAGGACGAGTTCTGGCTCCTATCTCGTTTCATCGAGGTATCAGACAGGGCTGTCCATTGTCAGGTATGCTTTATGATCTTTCGTTGGAGCCGCTACTGGTGAATCTTCGTCGAATGCTCGGACAGTATGCAGTTCGTCTGCCGTATACCAATGTGAGGCCTCTTATGTTGGCGTATGCGGATGATCTGTCTATTTTCGTGACAAGAGATGAAGCTTTTCCGGTCGCTCGTGTTGTTTTCGAACAGTTCGAGCGTATAGCGGGCGCTAAAATCAACCTTAGTAAGAGTCAAGGCTTGTGGTGTGGAAGGTGGAGAGATCGTACAGATACTCCACTGAACATCCAATGGACTAATACTTGCCTGAAGTATTTAGGTGTGTATATCGGACGCGAGAGTAAATCAAATAATAGCCGCATCGCTCTTGAGAAACTCTCTAGAGCTGTAAACTCATGGCGTAGTCGACTGTTTCCACTATCCTTAATGGGTAGGTCAGTCGTGATAAACTATTTGATTACCTCGTCCATCATTCATCTGCTAAAGTCTGAGACGTTTGATGAAGGCTTCGTAGGTCTTCTTCAAGCAAAAGCGATAGACGCCTTTTGGTGCGGAAGACGATGGGTTGCTGAAAGCACGCTCTGTCTGCCAGTCAAGATAGGTGGATTAGGTCTCACTAACTTGGTTGTGAAATCAAGGTGTCTCCAAGTGCGTGCATTCCAAAGAGTGTTTTGCCAGAGAGACAGCTTGATTTCTTGATCGGCATAGGGGAGTATTACTACCTACTCTCTGTTCGACCACCTTATCCTCGTGACTGGCCACAGGATCTAATCTCAACGATTCAGACCTGGGGCAGAATCAGGCCAGCATTTCACCTTCAGTGGAATGCTCTAAGGTACATGGAGGGATGATGAGGGCAGTTTGTAGAGGTCTACGATACTACAGGCCGCCCTCGCGGGACTCTATAACGGTATCGGCTAAATTTTTTAGTTCGTTCGGTCATTTATCTTTGATTCGGTTTCGGTCTCGGTGCTAAATTACAAAATTTTTTTGTTGAAAATTCGTTCGTTTAGGTAAATACTTTTATTAGATTATTTTGGAAATTGAGGCTTCTTGGAACTGTCACTTACCCAATTGTCAAAATTGGGACAAGTAATAAATTCTTTGTTTTCTCATATTTTAGGCATTTTTCAAAATTTTTGTTATCCGTTATATACAGTCTCTTTTGAGAATTTAATGTTTCATTTTTTTCTTCTCGTTTATTGTTAGTGTCTAATTTGTTCTCGTTGTCCCTTTTGACCAATTTTGTGTTATTTTAGATTAGTCATTGTCTGTCTTTTTACACATTGTAGAGCCTTTTGCCACCTAGTTTAAGGATTTTGAAAAGAGCCACAGAGCCAAAAATAAAAGAGACTTATTTACATAAAAAAAAAATTATTATTATTATTCTAAAGCGAGCGGACGCGTCAATTCGGAGTCTGTGAAAAACAAGGAAAATAGGCGCAATAATACCATAAAAAATTGTAATTAGTGAAGAGCGGTGTGTGCGTGTGTTACTCAAAAAGTTTTTTCTTGCGTCCTTTCTAAAAAAAAACTCATAAAAGGTAAACCTAAAATTGTGAAAAGTAAAAACTTTTTTGACGTTCAGAAAAAATAATTTAATTTAATTTCGGTCGTTGCCATGACAACATGGCAACCATAAAATTTTTAGTTTTAATTTAGAAATTTAAAGTAAAAAATAAAAAGTGACAACTATTATTATTTAAAAATAAAATAAATATAAAAAAAACAAATTAACAATTATATAAAATAAAACGAGGATTTAAGCTGCTCTGCCGCACTCAGTATGAGTACGAGCAGCAGCGATTCTGGGCGGACAGGAGATCCGCTGAAATTAACTGGAAGAAGGAAGAAGAGCACAAATACTTCTTCTTCTTCTTCCAAAGTAAATATCACGGGGCCCACAGAAAAGGCCGGTAAGGGCCCAAATGACGAGGCCAAAGAAATTGCAGAGGCGAAGTCTGCAATTAAGACAGCAGTTGTTGGATCATTAGATCTAAACACTACCACCACAGCAGCAACAGAAGCAGCAGCTACAGCTTCAGTAGTAGCTGAAGCAGCAGCCACAGCATTAGCCGGTACAGCCTCAACAGCAGCCGAAAAACCAGCGACCACTACATCAAGGCAAGGACAACGTCCAAGCTTGGTGGAAGTTGTCAAGCTGGCATCAGCCACAGCGCCAACACCTACTAGTGCTATAATGAGGCCGCCGCTTTCTACGAAGACGAATATTGCTAAAAGGCAACAATTAGCACCAACCGCAACAGCAGTGAAGACAGCAGAAGCACTACGATCCCCGGCGTTAAGGTTAGGGATGTCATATGCACAGGTAAGTGGCAGTTCTAGGCAGGCTTCCACAATAGAAATTCAGAGTAGGGGCATCACTCCTCGTCCAGCCCCATTGGACGCAGGTAAGCCTCGGCCCAAGACCAGTGCGGGTCTTCAGGGCTTCTTCGACGGGAGGTGGCAGGACGAGAGCTACGGGATGCAGCTTGAGCACATCAGAGGATGCGCTCAGACTGCATACCTGAAGGCGATCTTCCGCGTCATCTCCTGTGAGCAGCTATTCTCCATGGGGATAATAGCTGGGGGAATGGTTGAGGTGTATACCACAACCCTCGAAAGCGCTACCAAGCTTATGCTTCAGGGCATCGAGGTGGAGGGTAGACACCTTGTGCCGTTCCCACTCAGGGAAAAGCCCACGAAGGTCGTGTTTTCACGGGTCCCTATGCGAGCTTGCCATGAAGACCTCCTAAATTTCTTGGGAAGATTTGGGAAGGTTCATGGCAACGTTCGTGCCATTCCCTTAAAAATTGGGGACGAGGGTCTCGGGCGGGGTATCTTCGGTACTAGCCGGGAGGCGTCCATCACCTTGAATAAGGGGAGTACGCTTCCAAAGGGCTTTTACCTGAGCTTATCCGGCTCGAGGCACTGGATAGACGTTGGCACCGAAGCGAAATGCCATGCTTGCCATTTGGTAGGGCATTTTATTGCTGACTGCACCAGGAGAACCGGGAAGAAGGCTGAACCGAGGGTTCCCTCGAAGGAAGCCACTACTACAGTAGTGGATCTGGAGAAGGAGCCTTCGGCCGGCACTCGACTTGCTATTCTGGAGCAGCCAGTGACTAGGGTGCCTGAAGCTGTCCCAGAGGCAAAATCGAATAAGGCTATAAACGGTGCCACGTCGGCACGTGAAAACACGGCTACTTCCGAGGAGGAGTCGACTAGCCATGTAGTTAAAAAAAAGAGGACGAGGAGGAAGACGAAGGTGGACCGGGTGATGCTGCCTCCTCCAGAGCCAGCAAAGCCAGTCGCTCCAAAGCGGCCCCACTCGGAGGAGGACGATAGTGGTGCTCGCGGTTCGAAGGTTGTTGTGAGAGACACTGAAGTGTCTCTCGAGCAGCTTTCGGACTGCGATATGACCGGTTTTGATGAGACTGGCCTTTCGATCTTCGGTGGCTACGAGTCATGTGATAGTATCATTTCGACTGGTAGCCAATTGAGGTCTCGAAGGGGATGGAAACCCTTTCTAGGAAGAAGATCGCCGGAATTCTTACCCAGCTCCAGTACAAGAAGAATTCAGATAAAATCTGGAGTATTCTTGTAAGGGAGCTGGAGAGGCCAGAGTTGTTACTTCCTCAGCTTCTACTCCTACAACAGGAGTCCAAGAAGAGGAGGAAGTACAACGATGTAGCGCGGTTAGAACGACTTCATAGGAAGGTGGAGGAGTTGATGCAGGAGCATCGCTTGGTCGACTCTCCTCGTCCGTAGACGTCGTACCATCATCGTTTGAGCTTTGCATCTCTCTAAATGTGCAAGATAGCTTCTATCAACACCGGGGGTTTAAGTGCACATACAAGGTTACACAGCACTATCGAACATGTCAAAATGTTCGATATAGACATCGCGCTTCTACAGGAGACGAACTTTACACAAGACACATATACACAACTTGAGCGCTATGCTTATTTACACACTGGCTATGCAATGTTTGCCACACCTGCGCCTCGCCGAGGCTCAGGGGTGGCAATCATTGTATCCAACAAATTTACACTATCGTCTCCTGTCTATACAGATATCTTCCCAGGCTTCGCTTCTTCCTTGGACTTTGTCATTCAAGACAAAAATATCAAGGTAGTAAACGTGTACCTTCCTCATGACCAGGACATTACAAGACAAGTTCTTGATAGTGTTCAGTCGTGTCTGGTGAATTTTAGCGGTGAAACTGTCCTCGGAGGTGATTTCAACTGCACTCTGAATCCCTCAATGGATCGGCACTCTGGAGTTGAGTTCAACTCTGTCAATGCTACTCGATTGAGGAATTTTGTCGGTGTTTTCAGACTCGTGGATATCTATCGTTGGATGCATCCTACGACTAGATCATACACGAGGGTCTCGCGAAATATCCATGGAAGTCTCGCAGGCTCCAGAATTGATAGACTTTACATCTCACCTGGAATACTAGAACATTTCGTTGGTGTCACTCATGAAGTGTGTTCGATTAGTGATCATCTTCTTGTGGTGGCGACCAGCACTCTAGTTGAAAGACGAACTGCATACTGGATATTCAACAACTATTTGTTGAATTCCGAGCAGTTCATCAATGAGTTCATTGATTTCTGGCACGATTGGCAAGAGAGGAAAGCTGTCTTTCCTTTTCTTAGTCAATGGTGGGATGTTGGAAAGCTCCAGATTCGGTCTTTTATCGAGACGAGTTTCAATCGAAGTGGCTATCAAGCTTCTAGCTTGTCGGCCGAGGTCTCTCGGGTGGCAGCTCTTCTCCCAACTCAGCCGGGGTTGATTCTTTATTTCAATGGAATAAAGGAACGCTTGGCGACACAGACTTACAAGCACAGCTTGGAGTTTGTGCTGCGCGGCCAATCGCGCTGGCTGAGAGAAGGCGATTCTCCAACTGAGTACTTCTTTCAGGCGACTAGACGTCGTACTGCTTCTTGTGAGGTCGAATCGATAATTGATGAATCTGGACAAGTCCTCAACGGACAACAGCTATCAGAATATATTCGAGATTACTACAGTAGTCTCTACTCTGAATCGACGTCGACAACATCCTCGATCACTCATGAATTCCTTGAGAATATTCCCACTTTCTCTGAAGACAGTAAGGAGCTCCTGGATACAGTAATCACATTGGAGGATATGATTGCTGCGACAAAGGATCTAAGGCGACACACTTCACCTGGTTATGACGGCTTGACTCCAGAATTCTTCATACGTTTCAGGGATTTATTAATTCCTGACCTTTTGGAAGTCTTCTAGTCTTCTAGTTGGAGGAGATCTGTGATGCGCTTGATTCCAAAGAAGGGAGATTTGCAGAGGATGGGGAACTGGAGGCCAGTAACCCTATGCAATGTAGACTACAAAATCGTCTGCAAAGCATTAGGGGCGATACTCCGCTCAGTGATTGCTTCGGTAATACACCCGGAACAGTCCTATTGTGTACCTGGTCGTAGTATCTACGACAACATCGCGGTAGCCAAGCATTTGTTTGCCTACCATGAACAGACAGGTACACAAATGGCCATGATCTCACTTGACCAGCAAAAGGCTTTTGATAGTGTCTCGCACGAGTATCTCTTGACTGCTCTCGAGGCATTTGGGTTTCCACCCAGGTGGCTCGATATCGTCGGGAGACTGTATAGAGATTCAGCGATTTTGATTAAGCATCAAGGACGAGTTCTGGCTCCTATCTCGTTTCATCGAGGTATCAGACAGGGCTGTCCATTGTCAGGTATGCTTTATGATCTTTCGTTGGAGCCGCTACTGGTGAATCTTCGTCGAATGCTCGGTCGGTATGCGGTTCATCTGCCATATATCAATGTGAGGCCTCTTATGTTGGCGTATGCGGATGATCTTTCTATTTTCCTGACAAGAGATGAAGCTTTTCCGGTCGCTCGTGCTGTTTTCGAACAGTTCGAACGTATAGCGGGCGCTAAAATCAACCTTAGTAAGAGTCAAGGCTTGTGGTGTGGAAGGTGGAGAGATCGTACAGATACTCCACTGAACATCCAATGGACTAATACTTGCCTGAAGTATTTAGGTGTGTATATCGGACGCGAGAGTAAATCAAATAATAGCCGCATCGCTCTTGAGAAACTCTCTAGAGCTGTAAACTCATGGCGTAGTCGACTGTTTCCATTATCCTTAATGGGTAGGTCAGTCGTGATAAACTATTTGATTACCTCGTCCATCGTTCATCTGCTAAAGTCTGAGACGTTTGATGAAGGCTTCGTAGGTCTTCTTCAAGCAAAAGCGATAGACGCCTTTTGGTGCGGAAGACGATGGGTTGCTGAAAGCACGCTCTGTCTGCCAGTCAAGATAGGTGGATTAGGTCTCACTAACTTGGTTGTGAAATCAAGGTGTCTCCAAGTGCGTGCATTCCAAAGAGTGTTTTGCCAGAGAGACAGCTTGATTTCTCAGCTGTGGGTGAATGTACTGGGAGGGATCGGCATAGGGGAGTATTACTACCTACTCTCTGTTCGACCACCTTATCCTCGTGACTGGCCACAGGATCTAATCTCAACGGTTCAGATCTGGGGCAGAATCAGGGCAGCATTTCACCTTCAGTGGAATGCTCTAAGGTACACGCAATTCGCGTCGATTCCAATCAGGTTTAATCCTGAATTAATAGATTCAGTGTTCAGTAATGCTCGGGGTTTTGAAGCTGACACGCATACACTGACGGTTCTCGGAGATATTATTGATATCTCTGGAAACTGTCGAATAAACACTAACACTGCACAACTACATGCCCTGGCTGCTTCTGCGCGGGAGAGATTTCGCCAACTTGGGACCAGTGACCCTGGCACTAAGTTGGAAGATGCTTTCGTTCTGAACAGACCACCACACACACCTTTCAGCACACTTACAACACGTGTGCTCCGTGACGTGCTTATGTCCATAAGACCTCCGGAGTATACAGGATTCAACAGATGGCGAACACACCTCGGGGTGAATATGGGCGTGATGGGAGGGATAACTTGCAGAGTAGTCTACAGTTATCCTTCTAGTTACAAAGATGCTGATGTAGCATTCAAATTGCTGCATCACAGTCTTATGCATCCTAATCAGTTGTCACATATCGACCGCCGAGTTCAGAGGATTTGCACAGTTTGTGGTGGTGAAGGCACCCTGTTTCACAGGTTCTTCGCTTGTCCGGCTTTGCAGGGCCTAATGGATCTCGTGCGCGGTATGTGTCAGTTGATCCACCCGAATTTCGGCATTACTAGGACATCGTTTCTATGGGGACCAAGGGTCTGTAGTCGAGTGAATTGTTTGATTAGCTTTGTGTTGACACTGGCCAAATCTACAATTCACCTGTACTACATGAGAGTCGAAGATGGGAATCAGAACACTGACCCACAACACCACGCACACGCACTTAAGCGCACTTCGTTGACAGGTTGAAGAGACGTTTACGTCTCGAATATCTGGCAACGAACGCAGACACATTCAACTGCACATGGCAACCATTATCGTCGGTGCAGGACGGAGCTCTTGTCTTTCACTGGTGATAGCAGGCCACAGCATTTGCAACACTAGTCCACGGGGCTTCTCCTCGCTTAGGAATCGTTGCAAGTGCTGTGGGAAGGACAAGCACTCTGTTAGAGATGCTAAGCTGGAGGGATGATGAGGGCAGTTTGTAGATGTCTATGATACTACAGGCTGCCCTCGCGGGACTCTATAACGGTATCGCGTAAATTTTTCGTTCGTTCGGTGATTTATTTTTAATTCGGTTTCGGTTTCGGTTCTAAATTGCAAAATTTTTTGTGGAAATTCGCTCGTTTAGGGACATTTTTATTAGTTTATTTTGAAAATTTGGAACTTCTTGGAACTGCCACTTACCCAATTGTCAAAATTGGGACTGGTTCTAAATTTTTGGTTAAAATTTAGATCTTTTTCAAAATTCTTGTGTCCGTTTTTAGTCTCTTTTGAGAATTTCGTCTTGTTTGTTTTCCTTTTTGTGTGTCATTTTTGTTATCTTAATTGTTTTAATTGTCCCTTTTGACTTTTTATAAGTTAGTTTAGCTAGTGTCTTTTTTACAATTTTGTGCCTTTTGCCAATTAGTTTTAAGAAATTTTAAAAGAGCCAATGAGCCACTCAATAAAGAGCATATACAAATAAAAAAAAAATTATTATTATATTATTTACAGGGTCATGAATTTCTTAGGGCCAAGTATAAGGATTTCATCATCAGTTTTGGAAAGTATATCTTCAGGAAATCATTGAAATTGTTCGCTATTCTCGTATCCTTCAATATTGAGTTTTGACATCGAAAAGCACTTACGAGCAATCCACCATTTTTTCTTCTTCTGTTCTTACGATGTTAGTGCTGTAGTTTTATTTTTGTTAATATGACTTGGCGTTGTGGTAGTGGTGACACTCTCGATTTTTAGCTTACGGAGTATATTTCCTGCTTACGATGGTTATATTTCCATCGCATCCTGGAGCATCAGGGCTATCGCGTGTTGTTGTCCTGACCTTACTGCCTAGATCTGTATAGCCTTTGGCCTCGTTGAGCAATTAGTTCCTGTGTTACTGTTAATATGGGCGTGCTTTCTCCGCTTTGCTAAGTCTCCGTGGTTCCTGCAGGATGTTGTTGATTATATCTTGGCTGTCGCGATGAGGGCTCGCTCTCCCACTATCTTTCCTGAAATGAAGTGCTAAGAGTAAATGATACCGTGATAAGGTGTGGTAACCACGGTTAAAAAAGCCTACCTTTCGCATTTCGCATTTAAGTTAGGTATGGTTTAGATCCTCGTCCCAGTATATTTCAACAGCAGTTTCTACAGGGAATCGATGTCAAAATGGCTATCCGGGTAGCCGGTATGTACACATGGGTTAACCTAATAGAACGACATTAATAAATTTGTGGTTAATACAATTTAGTAAAACTTTCGCAAATTGTTTATACTTGATTTGTCAATGGAACTTTTAACTATAATTCATCAGTTGCTTATTATTGACTGTTTTACTTGCCGTTTAATGCCTTATGAGCAGTAAGAATTCTATGCCACTTCATTCTTACGGCTTGTACGACCCTATGGTTAGGGTGTCTTACAATTTTTGAAAGGGGTGCTGGTTTTGATGAGAACTGCTCCAATTTTTAGAAAAATAAATTTTTATTGATACAAAACAACAAAAACTGCTTTGCCAAGAGTCTATTTGCATTAGATGAAACAAAAAAAAAACGGAAAACAACAACTCGGTCTAATTCTAATTAATACTGATTTGGTTTGATTGGAAATGAAACAAAAACGCAATGAATATATATAGTATATTAATAATAAAGGACTGTAAACGTTATAGCTGGTTATAGCCTAATAATTCTGTACACCTTAAAGCGGTGTGTAGAATGTACATAGGTATGAGGAAAGCTATAAACGATAATGCGTTTTATAGTTCCTGAGCCTACTGAGAATCCAATTGTCTAATTTATAGTAATATACAATTGGTTCTCAAGTAAGCAGAGTAAGGCACTGCTTAACAGATTGGTAATTTTAAATTTACCAAGTGTACAAATAAATGCTATAAACGTTAGCACGGTTTAGAGTTCCAGATAGCTATAACAAATCCAATTATATAATTTAAGACACTATACAATTGGTGGCCGATAAGCAATTTAAAGCACTGCTAGGCAGATTGGTAATTTAGAACTTTACCATTGGCTGTCCAGAAAGGATTGTGATAATCCGTGTGCTGCTTCTATTTATTTAGCCAGTTTGTTAGTTGCAAAGCCTACTGAGGAGCAGGCAAATGTCTGGCGTAGCTTCGGTAACGATTTTAATACTAATTTTTGATGTACAACAGCACATTACTCATAAGGCGTTAAACGACAGAGAACTTTTTAACGAACTTTCCGAGATTTATTTTATATATAATATAAAATTGAGATCTAAATATATTTTTCCGTTGCTCGAAAAGGTATCGATAAACAATTCGAAGACACATCCAACACATATGGCACAAAGAAAACTTTTAATATGTATACAAATTCGAAAGTTAAAAGTCTTGTAATCTTTTATCTCCAGAAGAAGCTCCCTTTTATTATAAAGAACAAAAAGTTTTGTTTATGTCGTTGGTCAAAGAAGAATTATATGTGATAATATGTAGCTCTTCTGCATATTCATCACACTTCTGGTCCGTAGCTAATCTACTGCAAAATAACGGACGTAAAACAATGTTGAAACTCGGAATTTTTATCTGTTTTCCTTTCTCGTGGCAGGGGCGATAGATCCGAAATGTGTCAAGGCCAAGGCAGCTCATAGTGTTAACCTGCTAAGTAGGAAGCTATAAATCTATAAAACTCGAAACGAAACTAGGTAGGTGGAAAAAGCGTAGGACCGTGTCGATGTGGGATTTGAGCCCACCATCTCTGGAATGGCAGTCAGTGCGGTTAGCAGGCAAGCATCATGTAGGATTTTCTATTATAAATTAATTCAACTTTTATTCTTAAAAATAATCAATTTATAAACTTGAATAGATAGTTGCACTTCATTTTTTAAAAAAATTGATGGGTTTCCAATTATTTAGTTATTTATTGAAAATTGTTTAGTTGGGGATTATAAATAAATGTGCACATGCAGCTACATATGGGGAGAATGTCAAAGGGTTCAAGGTATTTACTTAACACCCAGCCAAGCTCGTAAACGTATATTTCTGCAAATAAAAATAAAAATTATTCTGTCTAAATTTATAAGCTCCACAGCCCTCATGCTTTTTGCATTGCTTACAGTGTTGAGGCCGAGCACGGTAAACAGCTTAACAAGGTATGGCTGCGCCGCACCATAGATTCGGTATTTTGTGTGTGCGACGTGAAGCGAATTGAATCCATATCCATTCGATAGAAAATTCACAAATATTGTGTAAATTTGCTTATCGACCATCTGCGATGTTGATGAAATTTCACAGGTCGGTTGGTTGTATTATTAATAATACGTTGCTGAAATATTTTTTTGTTTTGTCCATTTGTGATGATGATACGTTAAAAATTTTGCTTGATAGGTGTAACTTCAAAAACTTTATCTCAGAAAGTATACATCACAAGCGCCTTAAACAAACGCTGTTCATTTAAAGAAGCTTTGACGTTTCGAAAAAAAATTAGATGAGCTCCTTGAATATCTAAAAATGCCCCACTGTCGACTTCTTTTAATATATTTTAATCCTTAATGGGATTTGAGAGAGCTGTAAAAAGGAAAAATGGAACTCCTTGCAGTTTGGCTGAAGTTATTTTTGAAAAATATGTAGTTCAGGAAATGGTGAACTAAAATTGATGACGTGTGTTGAGTTGTCAGATTATATGAGTGTCCTGATCAAAATTTTGTTCATACCTCCCTCTCTTAAATCACTCCTTCCCCCTCCAATTTACGTTCGAATATTTTTCGAAGTCATTTCACAGATATTTCCGGATCAAACTCCACAGAGGACCAATCATCCTTTATTGCGATATTCAACGTGCTACGGCTTTTGGATTTGTGGTGTATTGTCTCAATTATCGAACCTTCCTGAAAAAAAATGTCACACAAATTTGTAGTTTTCTCTCTGATCCTGTAAAGTATTTACACCAAGGGCATAACTTTTTCCCTAATATGACCCGTTAATAGTTAGTTCTTTAAAATGTAAAAAGAATTACCCTAGAATATGCTTCTGTTCAAAATTTATGAAAATTGTTGTGTTATGTGAAAAGTGAAAAGGTATAACACTTATTATGCTCTAGAAACTGAACTTTTTACTGTTCGCATAACATGAAAATATTTATAACTTTTGAAGCAGATATTGAGGTAATTCGTTTTATGTTTTAAAGAACTATTAACGAATCATATTTCAGAAGGGAAAAAGTTATGACTTTGGTGTAAAAATCTACAGGATCAAGGACAAAACTACAAATTTGTATGACATTTTTTCAGGAATTCAAATTTAGTAAAAAAATGTGTTTATACACCTATTGCTCTATAGAGCAGTTGAGGAGTAAAAATCTTTCCATGCAATGGAGATCAATTTAAAAAATTAGGAAATTTTTAATTAAAGAAGAATGCGAGTTTTATTTGCATATACATACATAAAAAATCAAGACCTCGAAAATTGTTTGTCTGGTCTGCACTGCATGCCTACAATAGAGCTTTATAAAGAACAACACGCAGAGGAATCCACTGCGAAAATTTGAAACCCATGAAAACTAAAAAGAAGAAAATGATGAGCATTCCAACTATCTGATATAATTTAAAAAAGGTTCAGTTAAAATTAATGACCTACGTCAGGTCAGAGCTATCTTCAACAAAATAATTAAGTTGGATTTTTACAGAACAGCTAGCGAAACTATCACTCAATTACGCAAATGTCAAATGTACGGAAATGGCCAAGACAGCTGCAACATATCGTTCCTTCTGGCTTGCTCAATGCGTGCGGAGTACATTGCAATGACGGAATAATTCGGAACCAAAGCTGGTGCTAGCAAAAATATACCGCATTCCGTGAATAATACGGCACCAACCAACAATAATGCAAGCTTCACTACTACACAATTGAACTTATCACAACAAAATTGGAGCCTAAACCAAGCTTATCAGTCGCCACCACATCATAACGATAATAAAATTGAGTTATTTACAGCAGAAGAACTTATAACAATAACTACAAAAATAATGTTTAGTTTAAAACAATGTAGAAATAAGGAAGAATAATTTCAGGTAGTATACCTAACTATCCAATATGTCTCTAAACAATAAATTAAAAGTAATTTTATCAAATTCGCAAAGTATCAAAAATAAACATGTAGTACTTAGGAAATAATAAAATTGATATTGCATTAATCACTGAAACCTGCTTGAAACAAAATATCTCATTCTAATTGCAGATCAGATCGTAGAAATGCCAAGGGAGGAGGCGGCACAATTGTCATAAAACCAAGTATTAAACATCAACAAATTTAAAGTACCTTGCAGCTACAAACCAAAATTATCAAAATGATCTCAAAAACTGTTTAAAAAAAACAACCTCTTAATAATTGGAGGAGATTGCAACACACGACATCAGGCATGTACTTGCCGTCGTTCTAGCCCGTGGGGGAAAACTCTTCAAACTCTCTATGTTATCTACCTCATTAATATATTTTATTCACCCGATCCCACATATCAACCACACAATAACTTGCTTTCTTCATCGGTACTAGATCTGTTCATAACGAACTGCTCCAATGAAATTTCCACCGCAGTCACGAATTGTCAACTGTGATGTAATTATGCATAAAAAAACACGAACGATTAACAAATCAATGAAAAATGCAAGAATGCACATTCAAAATTCTTGCAATAATCAATTGACCGGAAATCAATTCTTAATTAAATATCACAATAAATGTGACACAATAATGGTAATTGTTATAGGCAACACGAGCACCCAAATCCAGGTCACAGTCGAACAGCATTTGTTTACATGTTTTGTAGCACGCTTAACACGGGCCAAGCGAGTTGCATCACATCAAAATAAATGTTGCTCCAAATCACGGGCATGTGTACACATTACAATTGTGTAAATCATAATTAAGATTAGGTGAACAAATTCAATTGTGTATAAATAAGCTAGAAATAGATCAATAAACAGAAGTCATTATTTAGTCTTTAGATAATCGAGACTTATATTCCAGTGTCTGCTAGCCTTAGCTGCACTTCCCTTTTTGTAGGCATCTCCTAGCTCTACCTGCGCCTACAAAGAGACTTGCTCTCTGAGGTTCTCTGAGGAGATCTGCTTTGATAGCTTCTCCTCCTAAGACCATTTCCCGGTATTAACTACCTTAACCCTAAGCGGCACCTGTTGGTTAACCATAGATATAACTACAATAATGCCACTGGGAACTCTTCCAAGAAATTGTTAAATGTAAAGTCAACGTCTAAAACCTATCACTTAATATGATACATTCAGAACAGCAAATTGATGATATTATTAAATCTCTGTATACCAATCTACATAACGTACTAGAAAAATCGGTCCCTAAGAAAACCTCAGCAGCCATTAAAAACCAGACGTTACCTGAAAGCATACGACAACTCAAA
Source organism: Dioctria linearis (assembly GCA_963930735.1). Lineage (NCBI taxonomy): Eukaryota > Metazoa > Arthropoda > Insecta > Diptera > Asilidae > Dioctria > Dioctria linearis. Next base: position 242,827,303 of record OZ005740.1, on the reverse strand, counting down.
AATCAAAAATATGGTACGGAAACAAACACTAGAGTAATTTCACTAAAGCGCGAACTCAACAGATTAACACGCGAGGTCAGGTTCAAAATCGCTTGTTTTCGTAACGAACTCTGGCAGAACAATTATTATTTGAGAAAGGTAGCAAAAGCTTCTGGAATCTGACGAGAATTATAAAAAAAAAATCACAACACGTGCTTCCGTTATCCTACAATAACAAGGTTTTAGTCACTTCACACGATAAAGTTAGTGCACTTCCAGATAACTTTGTCAATGCGCACAAGTTCACTCTAAAGTATAGTGACAGTGCACTTGCAGATAACTCTGCTAATGCGCGAAAGTTAGCTCTAAAGTACAGTGATAGCGAAACCAAAGAGACTGTTGAGTAAAAGATTCGAGAGCTAACTACAACAAACCCCACGACTGCTGCTAAAACATACTTTACTCCCAGAACTGTTAAATCGCTTATAGATTCATTAAAATTAAAGAAAGCGGTCGATGAGGATAATATCAAAAGTATAGATTGTAAGCAACTGCCTAAGCACGCTATTATATTTATAACCCTCATTTTCATTGCCTGTATAAAAAAAAATTATTTTTCAACGCAATGGAAAATTCCAAAATTGATACCCATACCCGGCAAAGATCCTTAAGAAATCAATAAATATAGGCCAATTAAAAATACTAAACGTAGTTCCAAATTGTTTGAAAAGTCAATGCAAGGATTAATCAGAACACATATGGATGATAAAAACATCTTACCCCAAGGAACAACTCGGTTTCAGACGTAAATGCACTACAATTCATGAATTAACAAGTAAAAATGCTATAATTGGTCTAAGACCAATTCTTATGATACCCTAGATGAATGCGTATTAAATTTCGTATGGTCACCGATCTATTCAAGTTTGATTTTTGAAGTTCTTTTCGTATATATTTCCACAACGGTTTGTCGCACAAAAACATGATTATAACCAATTTTATAGGATTTCGTATTCTAAAATAAAAATGTCTTGGACTGATCGTTTTCAAAGTATACGTAAAAAACCTAAATTGTTGTATGGCCACACCAAGAAGAAGCTGCCCGATTTAGTCCCTTTTTGAATTTTTTTTGCTAGTACAATAAAAACACCATGTACCAAATTTCAGCTCTCTAGGTCTGTTATGGCCCAATATACGGAAGATTCTTGCAGCAGCCAAAGCCATTACAGCGAAATAATCAGCAATTGCTAAACAATAACCTCGCATGGTATTGCTCTGCAACTGTCGGTTGTTTTGCTGATTAGCCCAAGAGCTGGCTGCGATGAGCGCTTAGTGGGGCAATCGACGATTACGATAATAATTAACCTCGCATGGTAATTATTATGTAAGGCGATTGTTTACAACTAATCAACTTAGGTGCTGCAACCGGTAGAACAAACTACAAGGTTGTTGTCGTTTGTTTACATCCGCGTTGCGAGTAAAAGTTTACTTCCGAATATTGGGGCATAAAAGACCAATGACCGGTCTGGCGACCGGGTTAGCTTTGTGTTAATTATGTATTAAGCTAGGTCAGGTGTCGAGTAAAATAAAGATTTAGATGTGAGTAGCTCGAGTATTGTCATTTTCAAGCTGTTTCATTAGCATTAATCGTTGAATTATCGTTCGATTTCTTTTGGGACACGACATATTGGCGCAGTCGGTAAAAGTTTAGGTAAGGTATGGTGATTTTTTAATATAATTATCTTTTGGATAATTATTTTTTTTGTAGCGGTTTTTAGGTATTTTAATTTTCAAATAAATTTTTGTTATTGTGGCAGTTAACGCTTTTCAGCTGCACCGTTATAAAGTTTCTTTTCTATTCAGGTTAAATTAAGTCTTGTTTTTTTATTTTTAGGTTTTTTTTTGTGAAATTAAATTACAAATTACATTTACATCATTTGAGGAGTTGATCTTTATCAGCTACTTAACACAAACATACACTGGGAGCAAAGCTAATTTAGCTACTCCAAATACACACACTGGGAGCAAAGCTAATTTAGCTACTCCAAATACACACACTGGGAGCAAAGCTAATTTAGCTACTCCAAACACACACACACTGGGAGCAAAGCTAATTTAGCTACTCCAAATACACACACTCTGGAAGCAAAGCTATATTAGCTACTCCAATCATCGGTTATACTTACTCGTACATACAACAAACGTGCCGTGCCCTGAACTATCTTCAAGTAAGGTGCTCATAGGAGAGTACTCGTTACACGATAAAATTCCAAAAATTCTAATGTTTTGCGGTTCGTGCTTCAAGTAATTGGGCTGGTCTGCGAGAAGTGACATTGAAGTCTAAAGTGACAGGATATTAGGAAATCTTGTGATTCACTATTGTAGATGTCAGTACAGAGAAGCAACGTCCTGACGAGAGAGGAACTTTTCCGATTTCGAGAACAAGAGGAAAAATAGGAAAATAAATCACAAGAGTTGAAAGAGTGCCAAGATAATTTAAAAGGGTATGAACAAGACTGGCAAAATATCGGAGAACGCCTAACAACTGAACTTAAGCAGCGATTGCCAAGTGAGGAATTAGAAGCTGTACTTGAAGAACTCAATACTTGCACTCGGATAAGTACTAAGGGGAGAAACTTGATTTATTAGTTACAGCTTCTTTCGACGTTATCCACAAAGGAGAGAATTCGTTGGAACAAGCAGTAGAAGAAGGCCAAAAGGAAAATCAGGCTCTAATAAAGAAAGTAAAAGTTCTGAAACAGCAGTTTCTAGAAGCAGAGAACTTAACCAAAGAATTAGAGAAGGAAGTAGAACTTGGTCCAAATACACAGGAAAAGGAAAAAGGCGCTGAGTCACAGAAAATTTGTGGACGAAGAAGGCTGTTATTCTGGGAGGCAAAACAAAGTGGAAGTGTTAAAACAGCTAAAAGCCAGTGTTCAACACCCAAGTCAGTTGCAGATCAAAGGCCGTATAAGAACATATGGAGTGGTACGGAAAAATCAACATCACACGGACAACAAGACAACATGGTTGATGTACATGACAAAATCATGGATATGGTGTCCAAATATGTCCCAATGTTTTCGAAAGAAAGGTCGCCAAAGCTAGCAAAGTAAGTGCAACCGCTTCCTAAACTGATGCAAAGATCTCTACGATCGTCTTAAGGCCGAAGAACAAGATATCTTCATGAAATGTGTAAGATATCGGTTGATGGACGATGCATACTATCAGGTGAGTTCAGAGGTGCCAAAAGATTTTGCGGCATTGCAGCAGACCATTAAAACTGGTTGTATGCCTAAAATGTCCTACAGCGAATTAAGAACCGAAATGATAGCGTGCAGACAAAGACCCGGAGACGACATAAAGGAATATGCGGACAGATTAAAGGATATGTTGAATCAAATTAAAACGGCAGTTTCAGCTAAGTATCCAGGTAGGGACGGGGGTCTGATTTCAGAGTTGGAGGCTGCTGCAGTAGCCACATTCAAAGCAGGCGTAATGAATCGGACTACGCAAGTATACCTAACAGGCCGAAAATTCCAATCTTTGGACGAGGCACGTGAGGAGGCAGATTACTTCGAGGAGACGCCAGACGACTACAGGTGAGAGAACCGGGAATGCTTAGCTATAACGGGGAAGGCATTAGAAGAGGTCCACCGAACAGTTGGAGTACGGGTAGAGTTGAACAAACGGACAACAACCCCACCAAGACAAGGGCCAGCTTCGTCACGGATATTCAGGATCCCTTCTGCCCAGCTAAAGCAGCCCAGAAATATCAAGTGCATCCAATGAGGGAGGCAGGGGCATATTTCGAAGGAATGTACAGAGGGAAGGCCGTCCCCTTATTGTATGAGATGTCCGATATATGGACACTTAGCGACAGAGTGTGGGAAACAACAGGCAAGGTTTATGGATACAGATTTGTGTGAAAAAATACATTGCCGATCAGGGAAAGTAGAGACAACGAAAGTACCACAGGAAGTAGCCAGTGAAATAGAACTAAGTTTATTTAATAATTGTATATTTACTGTAGAATCGGATATAGGTATAAAGGGTAAATTGGTGTTATTGGTTGACACAAGGGCAACGAGCAATGTGATTAAAGTAAATCGTATCAAGGGAACTACGCCTATACAAACGTTACAACATTTCAAAATAGGAGGGTTGCTTGGGGCGCAAAGAAGTTCATTCGGAACATGTGCAGCCAAGCTATGAATGGATGAAGTTGAACAGACTTGCGAATTTAACGCCATATATGACACAGAATCAATCGGAGCTGATGGAATACTGGATGTTGAATTTATCAGAGATAGAGCTGTCATTGACTGTATAAATAAGAGATTGTCAATACGGGCTATAGAAAAGGCCAAGGACCGAGAACCGCTCTTTGGTTCCATCACAGGAAAGAAAAAGTCGAAGTCATAACGCTAAAATGGTGTACACAAGGAAGCCCAGGTAAACCTAATTGGGAAGAAGTGCCTCACTCAAGTGATATTAAGATTCGGCTTAAAGATAGAATAAATGCATTAAAAGACGTTGTTGCTAAAACAAGTGAAGTGTCAAATAGCATACAAAGGTACTTGACTGAGCTAAGTAATAATAAAGGAAGAGAAATACCCGAACTAGAAACCCCCGTAACGAAATCACAGAAGGAAGATGTGATGGAAACAAAGCAGACACTAGTAGAATCAGTGGAAGAGGGACAATCCTCGCAAGGAAGTTAGGTTTGATATTCTCAAGACATCCTGATAAACGGCGCGAAGTGATAGCTCCCTGGCTATAACACGCAACACTATATAAGAGAGACATCCCGCCGAAGGAAAAAGAGAAAAGTCTTGAAAGCATCCCTTCGCACAGGAAAAGAATACGCCTCTTGCATAAACCTTCGTGAGGTTTCCAGATGATATGTGGGGCACGAAGCATGTACGGGGATAAAGAGAAAGAGTCAAGATGTCCTCGCAAGGAAATCGGGCCTATAGGAGAAGGTCGACCGAAGTACAATCTCAGTCAGCAACGGCTTAAACTAATAAAACAATCACTAATACTCGGGAAGACCTAAATTCAGAGGAGAAAGAAGCCGTGACTCAAATTTGTTACGAATATAGTAATATTTTTCATTTGCCAGGAGACAAATTGACCTCCACTCCGACGAAAACATTCAAACTACCTTTAATCGCTAATACAGGGCCCATTCATAGGAAGCAGTACCGCATGCCGGAAGCCCACAGAGAAGAATGTAAAAAGCAACTTGAAAAACTGTTAGAGGAGGATATCATAGAGCCTATTGATAGCCTGTTTAACTTTTCGGCACTGCTGATTCCCATGAAGGGAACTGACGAATCTGGTAACCGCAAGTATAGGTTGTGCGTGGATTTTCGGGACCTAAACAAGGTTTTCATCCCATTTTCGTACCCACTTCCGCGAATTGAAGACATTTTGGATCGGCTGGGTCATTCCAGGAACTTTTTCACGTTAGATTTGGATAACGGGTATCATCAAGTATCAATTGATCCAAAAGATAGAGAAAAAATCGCTTTTAGCACTAATTTCAATCATTTTCAGCATAAACGATTGCCGTTTGGGCTAAAAACTGCGCCTCCGTTTTTTCAGTCGCTCCTAAACGGAATATTAACAGGGTTACAGAGAATAAAAGGTTTCGTGTATCTGGATGATGTGGTTATATTTGCAAAAAAAATAGATGAACACAACAATAAGTTGAGGCAAGTATTTCAACGTTTTCGGGGTAATAATTTAAAGCTGCAACCCTCTAAATGCCAGTTTCTGAAAAAAGAAGTGGAACAAGGAGTAAAGCCAGATCAACGTTTGGTGGAAGCTGTACAGAGCTTTCCGCGACCAAAGACGGTGGCCCAATATACGGAAGATTGTTCCAGCAGCCAAAGGCATCACAGCGAAATAATCAGCAATTGCTAAACAATAACCTTGCATGGTATTGTTCTGCAACTGTCGGTTGTTTAGCTGATTAGCCCAACAGCTGGCTGCGATGAGCGCTTAGTGGAGCAATCGACGATTACGATAATTATTAACCTCGCATGGTAATTATTATGTAAGGCGATTGTTTACAACTAAGGAACTCAGGTGCTGCAACCGGTAGTACAAACGACAAGGTTGTTGTCGTTCGTTTACATCCGCGTTGCGAGTAAAAGTTTACTTCCGAATATTGGGGCATAAAAGACCAATGACCGGTCTGGCGAGTGCCGTTAAGTGATCAGTCGTGTTATAACTTTAAGGTGTCAAGTTACCGTTCGGTTCGGGTTAGCTTTGTGTTAATTATGTATTAAGTTAGGTCAGTGTCGAGTAAAATAGAGATTTATATGAGAGTAACTCGAGTGTTGTCATTTTCAAACAGTTTCATTAGAATTGATCGTTGGATTATCGTTCGATTGCTTTTGGGACACGACAGGTCGACGCGTTCTTAGGCAGTTTCCAAATATATTGTGGAAAACGAAATTTTTGTATAGCAACCCCACGAAGGAGTTGCCCGATTTGTCTCATTTTCGAACATAATTTTCCGTTAGTTTTTTAAATTCTGTCCACAAAATTTCAGTTCTCTAAGTATACGCGTTCTCGAGTTATCGTGCGCACAGACGGACAGACGGACGGACGGACAGACGGACGGACATGCAAAAATCAAAATAACTTTTAATATTATGCGTGGGTATCCAATCCACTTTGCTCTATGATCATTATTTCGAGGTGTTACAACCAGAATGACAAACTTAGTATACCGTATAGATTTCATCTAGGGTATGAAAAGGGGTGAAAAGTTATAATAAGGATAAAATGCAACTAGGTAATTCAAATGCACTAGTTACTCTAGATATCAAACAAATTTTTGACACCGACTGGCATCAAGGTTTAGTATACAAAATGATGAAACTATACTTCCCGCTAAAGGTTTCTAGCAGATAGAAACTTAAAGACTAACCGATACATATTGAAGCGGGCGTTCCCCAAGGATAAGCCCTGGGCCCTGATCTCTCCAATTTATACACCCATGATATAACCAAAAACCTCATCTGCGCAGTGGCAGATCCATGGGGTACCATAAAAAATTACAATAAAAAATATTTAATTGAATTATTTGAAAAAATTTATTTCAACTTCAAAAAATTACACAAAATATTTTTATTCCAAAACTTTAAAAAATTAAAAATTATTTCAATGAATATCATTGTATGCATGTGATGTATGTGTATAGGTTTTCCTTAGAATTTTAGTTTGGGACCTCCACTTTGGGTGGTCCAAAACTCTCGAGAAATACTTCGCAAGCCACGAAATAGACTGCCTCACTAACACATCAGAGCACTAACTTAGTCCTAACTGCTAATATTCTAAACTATTTGGAACGTTCTTATGTAAAACCACTGACATGTATAATATGGACTGTCTTAATCCATAAAAATACACTGCAGAAAGTGGGCTGACTTCTATATAGCATATCGAGCAGTTCATATTATATATGCTAATGTATAAAACTGAGAAAAGTTTGGTTTGAATGCCTCCTGCAGCTTGCACCCTAAACTACTATTCTATTAAAAATTATATTAAAAAAATGACACACCATCCACACACCGCTTAATGCGGAAACCTTTCTGTACCTCAATACAGTACTGCGGTGTCTAAACTGACGCTGACTCATTTTTTTTCCTAATTTATTGCAGGATGACCCCCCCCCCCCCTCCATTGCATTTCAATGCAAGATCTGCCACTAAACTGCAAAATAGGCCGATTTGCATAAGAGCAGATTTCCCTATTGGTCGAGTAGGCCCGGGCCTAGGGCGGCAAAACATGGTGAGATTGTTTTTTTTAAGTAGTTGCTCCCTCTGTGAACCCACACGTTAGTGTCTAAAAATTCAAAAATGTGTCCATAGCACCCAGAAAGGAAATTTATACGTATGGAGATTACAATTATGAAAATTTTGGATCATCGAGCTTGATGTTTGCTTACTAGTTTACTCCAAGTTCAAGCGGATTAGTTTCATTTTGCTCCACTACAGACTACATATAGTAGTCTACATAATACTGGGTTATTTGGTTTTTTCGCTGCCACTAATATTAGTTTTTTCGTACACAGTGATGAAGTGGAGTAATGGCTCCTGGGATCTGTCATATTACCAGCACCCTTTGCCCGCAGGCGTGCTTTACAGGGAGTAGGGGGCAGCAATTTTCCATAGACCTAGGGCAGCTAAGTTATCAATTCTGTCCCTGCCTATTTGCCGACGACACAATGCTATATCACTCAAGCACTTGTCCGATAAATATCACTAACACTTTAGAAAAGCAGTCTCGTTAATCTCTCTTCTTATTCCCAGAAATGGAAAATTAAGTGTAAACCATCAAAAACCGGAAAAGAAATAGTAAGTTTCTTCCGCAGAGAGAACTGGTTTTCAATACCCTGAATATTCCCTGGACCACAGACTGTAAGTACCTAGGCATGTTTCTAAACAAAACACACACTCACAGGCTCCATATACTTAATTAAAGTAATATAAAAGACAAGTAGGCTTACTAAAGTATTATATCCGCTGATCAACAGAAAATCAACGCTCAATAAAATAAATAAAAATGCTGATGTACCTACAAAATGATATTCCATGCATTCTTCGTTTTCGCATCCCCAGTCTGGTCAAGTTGTTCTGATACACACATTAAAAACTTCAAGTCCAACAAAATAAATTACTAAAAATTATTATGAACCTCCCCTGGCATTTTTCCACTAAACGCCTAAAAAGGTAAAACCTATAAAATAATTAATTCTAATTAAGTTAAGGAAATTTAATGTAAGTTGCAGAAGATCTACAAATAGTCTCTATAAGTACACAGCCCAATAATAACTAAACGTAAACTTAGTAGTCAAGTAATACATAATCTATAGTGAATACTTATATACCAGACGTAGATTGGTTCCGTAGAGATAATTGTAATTTTAATGTTATTTTTGAATTTTGAAAAAGAGGTTTTTAGACTTTTCCTCAACCTACAATGAAATTACATCCTGAAAAAAAAAAAATAATAGGTAATGTAAATACATCATAAATATTAGAATGGTAAGAAATCCCTAGTATTTCACTTTTCCTTAAATGAATGTAACTAGTCAAGCATGCACAAATTTCTGTATACAAAGTATGCACATAAATGATATGAATGAATGAAATTACATCAAAAAGAAATCATAGTGATCCTAATATTGATCACAATCACCTCTGGGGTAATTAGCGAAGATTTAACTTCAATTTCTCAGGAAGACTGCACAAACTGTATTAATTATGGATATATAGATGAAACTTGGACCAGCTACTGCAGGAGATCACCTTCATTTAATAACGTATAATTTACATTGTATATATAATTATATGAATTAATTTTAGAGTACCGTTGTAAGTATATATTTTACAGAGGAGATTATGATTGAACGAAATTTTATTTGAAAGGAATTACAGCCTCTGAGGCTCTTTTATTATTTCATAATGAAAAAAATTATAACAAAAAAAAAATAAAAATAAAAACAATAAAAAAAAATAAAAACAAAAACAAAAAATATAACACAAACGGATAGAAGAGCCTATTATGCCCTAAACACACAGCACTCTTAATGTCTAGTCAATAATGATTCATTATAAACTGCAGACACACAGCCATTTCTTTAATTAAGTCGTTCTGTCAAACTGGTCTGGATAAACTTATCACATTAAAGAAGCGGTATGGATCGAATTAACGCGATAAACTTTGTTTTCATTTATTTTATTTTCAATTTAACAATTTGCAAATGAGAAAAACATTATATTAAAAAAATATTGATAATATAATTTGTGATTTGCATTTCTTTGCATTTCTTCTTCTTATTTTTCAAATCGGCAGATGCAAAGCGGAGCTCCAGATTTACTTTATATGCCAAATCTATTTTTCCTCATTATAGCCATAATGAAGGAGGAAAACACTTCATTAGTGTACTTCATTATCATCTGTTTTTGGAGCTATAATGCATATACTAGTGACACACGGCATTTGAATGAATAGTTAGTATCGTGCAGCGTGTCTAGGGTATTAAACTCTTAAAACAAAATACTGCAATTATGTTACCATTTCCTTGTTTTATACATAACACAGTTAAATTCATAAGAATTCAGAATTCAATGTAACTCAGCCGCTAGATCCACATTCGCACTGTTCGGGATGCAAGTGTATAACGGAATTTTTCTGTACGGCTGAACATAATTTGAAGGGTAAAGGGATGTGCGCAGTTTGCAGCGCGAGTATTGCATTCAGAAATTACAACAAGGGATTAGAATAGATATTTCATCAGAGCATTGGCCATGCATGTAGCGATAAAAGAGCGAAAGGCATCCAACAATCCGGCAGTGCTCGAGTGAGTCGATATGACAAGTTATTGCCACATCGCCAATGAGCTTGAAGGCTTTCTTTTGGATAATATCATAGATGACATAAGAACTATATACAGGGTGTTTCCCCTTAGGAGGTCCATAGAGCGGGAGGTGATAGTACTCACCTAGACGAACCAAAAATTGTATGGCAGGGGGGGGGGGCAATATCAACAGTTTAGGAGTTACAGGGTGATTCATAAAAAAATCTAGGTTTTCACTACAGGGCGTATGGTCACAGTTAAGGGCTCACTGTATGCAGAACTTCATGGCCTTTCCAACGACAGCTCAACCAGCCCCGTACCCCTCTCCCCTCAGAAGTTATAAAGGTCTAAACTAATAATTTCGGATTTTCTTTCCTTTTTTTTTACTTTGACCTCTATTATTTTTGCAAAAAGGTCGTTAACATAACTTTTTTTTATAAAAACTGTAAGCTGCAGACTCTCCTCTTTAAGTTGACCTATTATGTGCCCTTAACTGTGACCATACGCCCTGTAGTGTTTAATATACAGGGTGTTTTGTGAACACCTAGCTTTTTTTATGAATCACCCTGTAACTCCTAAACGGTTGATATTGCCCCCCCCCCCCCCTGCCATCCAATTTTTGATTCGTCTAGGTGGGTACTATCACCTCCCGCTCTATGGACCTCCTAAGGGGAAACACGCTGTATATCGTAGACATTTGACGTAACTCAGCATTTCACGAAAAGTCTAGACACTTAGCCACTTTTTACATTATGTGTCTGAAATTTTTAGTCACTTCATCAAATGCTAAAAGCAAATAGTGTAACTTGATTTAGCCACTTTTTACATTATGTGTCTGAAATTTTTAGTCACTTCATTAAATGCTAAAAGCGTTTACGCCGATAGTGTAATACCACCCGATATAACCAAATACTAGGAGAGGGAGATGGGTGCTGAAGGGGGTGGTCGCACCCAGGCCTGCAACATACAGACACATATATACACATACATTCACGCGGCGCGTGAATGTGTGTGTATGTTGGTGTCTGTTGGGTGCGACATCCCTCTTCACAACCCATGTCCCTCTCCTACTATTTGGTTATATCGGGTGGTATTACACTATCGGCGTATACGTTTTATCACTTAATGAAGTGATTAAAAATTTCAGACACATAATGTAAATAGTGGCTAAGTCAATTTACACTATTTGCATACTCTCCACGAAGTGTCTAGACTTTTCGTGAAATGCTGAGTTACGTCAAATGTCTACGACATATAGATGTCGCATAGAGTACCAGAGAAAAGCATACACATTTTAAATCGCTGGTTCATTCCGGAATAGACCACAACATCTTTCAGAGGTGTTGAGAGCAAATGTTCCTTTAACAGCAGTTTTGTATACATTTGGGAGACTCCCTTAAGATGATAGATGCTGGAAAATTGAATCACTCGACGTATCTATCAAAGTATAAAAAGTATAAAAATAAGGGATAAATAGAGACAGAGGCGAACAAAATAGGAAATTTTTCGTGTTTTTTAGAATGAAACAAGTAATTTCATATATGTACATATGTACATGCAGTGCCTCGCTCCAATATAAAATTAACAATGCCTAGAGCTGATGTCGGGAAGGCCGCAATTTTTTCTTAGAAATTTACTAGAACATTTTTTGCTTATTGCTTGGCTACGCGTCCACGCTCACAGCAATTGTTGTCGCTCTCCAAAAATGCGTATAAAAAATTTTCCATTACATTTCTAAGAAAAAATTGCGGCCTTCCTTCCATCAGCTCCAGGCATCATTGATTTTATATTAGAAATCGCGGCCTCGGCAAATGCATGAAAATTCAAAGGAAGAATTTACCAGTAAATTTCTAAGAAAAAATTGTTGGGTCACGGTAAGGGTGATTTTGTATGGAGCGGGGAATTGCTGGCTTATCCTTTGTGCACGTCATCAAGTGCCAAATCGAGGCATCATCGAGGCATTGTTAATTTTACTTTCTAGAAAAGCGTTACACATTTTTGCTCTACGTATCTAGACTTTGTATGTACATAATTAGTTTGTCAAATTGTTAAGTTCGTGGTTCTCGAGTGTGGCTCTGTAGGTAACTGTCTGATTTCGGAAATTTAAGTTTGTAAGTACGTGCCCGTGAGTTAATATTTTAAAAGTTATCTTTTATATTTCATTAAAAATATCAAGTGCCAATACATATTATATCTCATTGATGCAGAAGTTGCAAAAAAACTACAATTATAAAGAAATGATCGGAAAATCGGTGAATTTAAATACTTATGAATTTATGTATCTATGGTAAAATATTTTTAATTTCTTATTTTGCTAATATTGTAATCGAAAATACCTATTACCCTTTTTGTACAGATTGCTGCAAGGTTAATAACTTTGGTTGGAAGGAATACGAGGAGGCAGTCTGTGCAGGATTAAGAGTGGTAAAAGTACAAATTTACAAAAAGGAAATACAATGAGAAGAAAAAAATCGCAGCGACTAGTCAGTGAATTAACATTTCAATTACCTACATGAAAAACCAGATTTTCTGTTGTTTTTAAATTTTTGATTTTAAAATTAATTTAATTTTTTTCGAATTCTATATGGAATTAATGTGATATTTTCTTTTGAATTCATATACAATATACCTACATGGTTATTCGTTTCTATTTTTGTTAAGTAGTCTTAAGACATTTTATCATGTTATGTAGCTCAAGAAGATCAGTGAAAACTCAGGTTTGGTTATATTTTTCAACTATCATCATTTTGCGAATTATCATTATTTTGTTAATTCAAAAAATTAGATAGTGGAATATTACAACCAAGTCTGAGTTATCATTGATTCTTTAGTGCTGATTCTCTGCTACCCACGCTAATCTTTGAATCGATTTTAAAACGCTTCTTTATCTTTCAATGGATAAGTCTGTTCGAAAGGATAGGATCCCTATCGAATCGATTCTATTAAGCTTCTAGCATCAAATTGTCATTATAATTCTCAGCCAATAGAATATTCGGACTTGGTCCAAATAAGGACATCACAGCTGTGGGTCTTAGATGCATTGAATTCGACGCGATTTGCTTTGCCCCAAGCGAGGATATTGTTAAAAACATTATTCAACAATCTAATCATGCAAACTCGTTTAACACATGCGGCTTTCTGCCTGGAGTCCGCAAGAGTATCAAAGGAGTAAGCGAAATCAAGAGTCATCAGCGAAACTACCGATGGGATTGAAAGTAAGGGAAAGCAAATCATTAATGAAAATTAAAAAGAGAGTTGGAGAGATAACAGAGCCTTGAGGAAAATATGAGATGAGGTTCAGATGTAACGCCATCTAATACAACACATATTTGGCGGCTAGATAAGAAACTTTCAATCCATGATAGAAGAGAAGGGGAGACACCAAGTGATTTAAGTTTAGCTAAAAGGGCGGGATATCTGACTCTATCAAAGGCCTTTGCAATATCTAGGGCAAAGGATTTGGACTCACCAAAATTGTGAACGTTCGGTAAGAAAAATCAGAAAGCCTCCAGATGAGCGTCCAGCTTGGAAGCCAATTGGCGATCGTTGATGAGATGATTAGTTTCTAGATACTTCATTAGTTCGTAGTAAATGATAGATTTAAAAACCTATGAAAGAGTCGAAGTGATTGCAATTGGTCGATAATTAATTAATGTAAGTGTTACAGCAATAAAATAATATTTGTATAAAATAAATATATCGGAAAACAAGTTTCGTTTCAATGCAACAGCAAAAAATAATTCTGAGAAGGGTAGATAAATTGGGTTTCCTGGAAGTTTCCGAATTTACAGTATATTATTTCTAACAGATAGCTAGGTAAATATTGAAATATGTATTCAGTTCGGCGGTTATTTGTCTATATATATTTTTTTTAGTCAAATAACCTCAAAACAAAGCGGGGAATTAAGTACTTGATGATGTTATTCGCGGTGCCATTGAAGCCAAAAGAGATGTACTAGCGGAAAGAGAAGCGGCTGTGGATTTCTCTTCAGATTGGGAAACCAATTCTACAGAATTAGCTTCTCAGATGGTGAATACAGTTTCTGAAAGTGATTGCGATGTAAACAATGTAATACAAATATAAGTACGAAATTAATATGTGATGTAAATCAGTTTAAGAGGTCGATCGAATATTACAAAACAAGTACACGCAACGTAGATAAATAATGGTCACAGACTTATGTTGCCATTAGGAAGCGACTTGTAATGTATTGATGCCAAATTTTTGAAATCACAAATCAATAAAAATTAATTAAGCAATGCTACGAAAGTAGGTGAGTGCCAGTATCGCGAAATGAATGGATAGGTTTCGGGGCAGCCTGAGTTTTAGGAAATGGCAAGTTTTGAGTAAACCTTCGATAGGTTAAAAACGTGGTGTAATTTTATAAACTAAACATATAAAGTAAATAAAGTAGTGGTTTTTATATTATTTGGGTGATTTATTTTAATAATCCCATCCCCAAAATAAATATCCATTACAATTGGCGCAGTCCGTATTTTTGACATTAGACACCTATTGAACAGTAACTGGAAAGCAAAAAGTTAGAGTGCGTGAAAAAATATATACATATACATGTCATAACAGTTGTGTTTTACGAAAAGAAAAAATTACAAAAAAAAATATATAAGAAAACCCGTATAAAAAATATCTGTCATCAATTACTATTATCAAATATCAATCAATGTGATAAAAGCTTAAGTGAAAATTGTGAAAAGTTTCACGCTGGTGTCACCCGTTATCAAAAAAAAAGATACACAAAAGAAAGGCCGCATAATATACCATAAGGAGGTCAACCCATCAACCCATTTTAAAAAGTGAGTCTCAACAGAATGTGTATAGATATAGACTTATTATTATATGTATGTATAAATATATATACATAACAATTTATCTAGAAGATAAATTATAGATTTAGAAGATAGGTACATATATCATATATCATTATATATATATCATAAATTGTTTCGATTATCTAGACGATATTATCGTCTACAGAAAATATCTGGAAGAACATATAAAAAACTGACCGACATTTTTGAAAGTTTAAGTGAATATAACATTAAGCTCCAACCAGGAAAATGTCATTTTCTCAGAAAGGAAGTGGTTTATTTAGGCCACAAATGCTCCCTTGAAGGTTGTACTCCATATAAGGAGAAAATTAAATGTGTTCAAGAATTCCCAACACCTACTACCATAAAGCAATTGCAAAGTTTTTTAAGACTAGCCAACTACAATAGAAAGTTCATTCCCGACCTTTCTAAGACCGCAGAGTGGCTAACGAAACACTTACGGGGAAAACAAAAATTCATTTGGAAATCGGACACTGAAGCCGCATTCCAACTCTTTAAAAACGCTCACCACGCCATCAGTTTTAGCTTATCGAGACTTTAAAAAGACCTTTATCTTCACAACAGATGCCAGCAACGAAGCATTGGGTGCAGTATTATCATAAGGCCATCCCGGCCATGATCGTCCTATAGCTTACACAAGTCGGACCCTGAACAAAGCGGAAAGACACTATTCAACAATAGAGCGAATTATTAGGTACAGTGTGTGAAAAATTTTAGATGTTACCTCGTTGGAAGAAAACTTACAGTCTACGTGGATCACCAGCCATTGATAGGAGTGTTTAACTTTAAAGATACGACGTCACGCCTAATACGATTTCATCACAAATTATCGGAGTATAATTCCGAGACAGAGTACAAACCAGGGCGAAAAACTGCAATAGCGATGCTTTAAGCCGAATTCCTCAGGATAGTACTACAATGCTTGTGACCATAAGGTCGCACAGTAAAAAATAGCAATCACAAGCCTCATTAAACCCTTAATCTCAAGTTCAAAAAAAAATACAAGTAAACATTGAAAAAATTCAAGACAAATCTTTGAAACTGGGGAAAAATTCTATTACATCACATCGGAAATAAATGATGGTAATACTTAATATGAGATTCTAACTGAAAAAAAAGATATTAATGAAGTATTAAAAGCCTTTCATACAAACCCATTAGGGGGCCAGCAAGGGATTGGAAAAGCATATCACCGATTTCGGAGGAAGTACAGGTAGACAAATATGTTAAAGGATATAGCAAAATTCATTATATCTTTTCCTAAATGCCAAACAAATAAACATTGCAATCTAATCTGGATGCGAATGGTGCTGCCTGGTACAGTGAAAAAGCTCTTCGATAAAATGTACCTGGACATAGTGGGACCACTTGCAGCCACGGCCCTTGGAAACAAGTAAATACTAACATTTGAAGATAATCTAACACACTTCATTGATGCTTAAGCTCTCCCAGATTGCGAAGCAGTCACGGTTGCAAAAACTTTCTACGAACAGATTACTACATGGTACAGAAAACCGAAAAAAATACATCACAGACCAAGGAATGGAAAAGGTATTCTAAAAGTCAAACCAAATTGTCAAGTGAAAATTGGCATTGTTTTACTCACAACTACCAACACCATTTTGCAGAATATCTCAGTTGAACAAATCGAGAAAATACTTAAACTAAACTTTGAATTACAAATACTTAAATGAAATGCCACAACAAAAAACAGGGACTTTACCAAACAAATTACAGTTAATTGATCACCAAAATCATAAACTACATTTCAACGAACAGACACTCAGCCTTGAAAACCTTTTACGTAAGATCGAAAAATTGAAAACCGACCCTGAGTCAAGAATCCAGAGCCACTATGTATAAGAGGAACCACACAATTATTCTGAGTATTTTAGTCTGCCTTATTGCGATAATTTTAATACTATTAAATATAAAATTTAAACAGTTGAGCAAAAAAAAGGCCTATTTTCAAAAACGTTTTCCTACTATGCACCGGAAAACGCCCAACATAAAAGGTCAATTTGAAATCTGATATCTCAAAATTCAGAAGTGTTGATAAGGAAATCCAACGTGATCTAATCGGTGAAACTGTTTTAACGCACGCGATTTTGAAATTGTTTAAGTAAAAGATTTTTTTTAGTACCTACTGAAAAATTTTGAACCTTCTGAATAGAATACGTTTCTACTTATATCTTATCTCGAGATAATAATATACAAACAAAAACAAACATCTTTACCACCGTTGCTCGTGTTATTTCTTTGAAACGCAGTCGATAAACCTTGGCTACAGCTTTCAATATATGTATAATGTAATTATGTAGGTATTTAAAAAGAATGTTCTATAGATAATTTATTAAATAAAAATAGAACATTTAAAGATAAGAAAAAAAAGATATGTTTGGACTCTCTATATGTAAATATAATTCAAGCCGATTCAATTTATTATAAGTATTATACATTTATGTTTGTGACAATTTACAAGTAAGATACAATTACTATGTACGTTATAAAAAAATAGTTATTGTTAAAAGATAACATTCTACATATTATACAAATAAATGAAACATATAGATATTGTTACGAAATCTCTAGATTTCCCCCGCGATAAAGATATTGCCTGCTGATGCCGCGGCGCCCACACAGCTGGCAGTACCCATCGACCCCAGAAAGCAGGCACGAGAGACAAGTTGGATGACAGGGAAGAAAAGAAGTAGTGATCCGATTAACACGAAGATAGATTCAGATAAAAACAGATCAAGTTTGGTTCATCGTCAGTAATAAAGGGGAAAATTTATAACAGGTGTTCATCGTTTGACCCAGTAACAGAGGAAGACGAAAGAGCCCAAGGAATTAAGCACGAAACGGGACAGGCCGCCCAACGGCACTGTGGAATTCCGTTTTCCGAACGAAATCGAAGAAGTTACCCAGATAAGTAGAATTCCCGAGAAAGATTTATCTTTGTTTTTCTGTATCTTTATAAAATTTATCTTCATTTTTGTATATTTCGCTGAAATTTTTACATCGACCTTTCGTATTTATTATCGATTGTTTGTCAGACCTGCCCTCCGAACAAAAGCGAGTGGCACATCCGATAAATACAACTCTTGGATAGAAATCTAGTTCCGTTGTCCACGGAGTTTACTTTACTCTTATATTTCCTACAGGGATTGTTAATTGATTCCCAAATTTAGTGGTAAAATCCTTAAATTCCACTTATTAACCCCCGCTACATTATTACAGCAACAGAAACAAAGAGTTCCAGAATCTACCACCAATTTTTTTCGAAATTAATCGAGAATATTACAAAAGTGTAACGAATATTTATTTATCTCCGTCTTCTATTGAATTTATCTTCGTTCTTTTTCTTAGCCAGCAGAGATTGTCAATCAGCTTCCAAGTTTAGTAGGGTCTCTCTCGCAATTTTACTTACAAGCCTCCGTTAGTAACTCTAAATAAATATCTCCAGTATCAGTTATGAACTAGCCCCTAATCAGCTAGTATCTTGGCTGTCGAGACAAGTACGAGTCTTCAGTCGAGAGTTCTACGAAGCTTTTCTACCGGTTACAACGTCTCTAGCTATCCATTGGCAAAATCAGTAGCAGTTGTATCTGGAAGAAAGTGTCTAGACGAATATTTCGGAACCCCCGATCAATAAACGCATAATTAACTGAGACGATCACTCCACATGAACAAATATCTCTAGAGTCAATTGAGAAAGAGCCCATTACCAGCTAGCATCTTGGTTGTCAAGACAAGTACCATTCTCCAGTCGAGATATCGCACTTATTTTTCAGAGGCTGCAGAGCCTTCCATGAGTGTCCCAGAATCCACCAACCATGAGCGTATAATTATCTGGGATAAACCCACGTCGTAAACGAATATCTCCCGTCCTAATCAACAGCTTGCCGTTAGTTAGTTGATATCAGTCAAATCGCTCCCTGTTCTTCTTGATGTGCACAGTAAAAGTCCTTACCTAAAAGGAAAATAAAACAACAACAAAGGCGAACTTTGATGTTTTATGTAGGCCAGTAAGACCGAGTTGCATTTCTACTGCAGAATTTAGGAAACGTTCAAGAAGAATCTCAACGAACAACCCGAATCCAGTGAGCGGGCTATCAAGAAGAAATTCCCTGAGCCCGGCTTCCTATAAGAACCAATTGTCCAGCGAGGCCCTGTAAGCCCCAATTAGTAAAGCTGAGTCGTCTCACTGGAACATAAAACTCGAGTCGGGTAAAGGTCAAGGTACCATAGACCAATCCAACCGATTCACGTCGCACAGCACTTAACCTCGTTTTTAATAACACCAACGTTCCGGCTATCTTTCTTTCCGACGGTTGCGATCCGTCTAGAATCTAGAAGTACTTATGTATAGGTACTACAAAGCGGACAATCTTCTAATGTCAGCAGCTGCCTGTCAACCGTCAGCCAATTAATTAGCCCTTCTGTCGACGGAGCCTTCTAACCAAACTGAAAGGTGGAAACCTTTCGTATCGTTGCGTGTACTCGAAGCTGTTATTGAAGACCCCTTCAGGAACGCCCCACGGCTACTACCCAGCTCTTACTCGTGGTAGAGGTAGAACTGAGCTACTCAGTGAGCTTCATCATAGTGGGGAATTCACCGGCATGATCGCATCAAGTAGTTACGGACAGATGGAGCGAATTACCTATTGAACTCATAAAGGCAGTATGAATAGGAAGCTGTTTAATATAGAGTTTCTCCCTCCTCACCGCTCGGCCAGGACAATTTTATAATTTTAAATAGTAAATACGTAAGAGTATAATAAATTCAAATTTAACATTAGTTATCTAATACAAACAGCAAACTTTTCCAATTAATTTTCTTGTTAATAACATGTATACTAAATACCTATCTATTATAACTTTAAAGATTGTTTAATTTCACCTAGCAATAATTTGCTACAGATATGTCAAACTAAAATAACAAAATGTTTTCTAATTAAAAATTTTAGGCATTCACTAGCTCCGACTCTCCCGAAATATCATTTCATTCATTTGCTTTCACAAGGTACTTAAAGTCTTCCAGAAAAAGTTGCACAAAGAATGTACAAAACAATTCAAAAGCCATACTCACCACTTCAAAGGGGGGAGGAATGTGATGTAACAATGTATCACAAATATATGTAAGTACGCAATTAATGTGTGATGCAAATCAATTTAAGATCGAATATTACAAAACAAGTACACGCAATCTAGATAAATAATGGTCACACAATCAAAATTAATTAAGCAATGCAATGAAAGTAGGTGAGTGCCAGTATCGCTAAATGTATGGAAAAGTTTCGGGGCACCCTGAGTTTTAGGGAATGGCAAGTTTTGAGTAAACCTTCGATCGGTTAAGAACGCAGTGTAATTTTATAAACTGAATATATAAAGTAAATAAAGTAGTAGTTTTTATATTATTTGTGTGTTTTATTTTAATCATTCCATCCCCAAAATAAATATTCATTACATGATTCTAATGATGATAATCAATATGTGGAAGCGGCTGCAGCGAGTGAACAATATATTGGGAAGGATATTGGTCTCTTGCTAACTGCGGGTGTCACTAGCCAAGACAAAGTTGATATGGAAGAATTCTGGCATAAATTCGAGTAAACTTCTGGGATTTATTAGATTTGACGACAAAAATTCACGACTAGTACGCAGAGCGAAAGATAAATCAGCCGCGATTATGGATTATTGAAATATTTTAAACAAACATTTTCTAAAATATTACATGCCTGGACAAAATGTGACAGTAGATTAGCAGTTGGTACCGTTTCGGGGCCGAGTACCACTCAAACAATATATTCCAAGTAAGCCGGATAAATATCCGGGATGAAAATTTGGTGGAGTGTAGAAAATGAGACTGCTTGTATATTGCAAGGATTACCATATTTACGCAAGAGCGGAAAATTTAGGCCAAAACGTCATGAAATTATTGCGTGAACCATTTGTATGCACCAATCGAAATATTGCTTTCGATAACTTTTTTACTAGTTACGAACTAGTCAATTCTTTATTATCAAAAGTGCTAACTAGCGTAGGCACACTAAGAAAAAATAAAACATGTCTACCATCGTCTTTTCTACCACATCCATCGAGAGCCATCCAAAGTAATATATTTCTATTTCGAAATACTGTATCGGCTATTTCGTTTGTACAAAAAATGATCTCATACAGCAAGTACAGATGTTAAACTATACCACACATTTACTACAGGATACATAACTAACCGCTGGCCAATGGAAAATTCTCAAAATCTTAATGATATAAGTGGAATTACTGCATTAGTTATTTGGAAATATATTTATCCTGATTGGTATTCTAAAAGACCAATTGTTTTTCCGGAAAATCGTGACCCCTTTAGTTAGCCCTCTTATACTTGCTCGAAGTAAGAAGAGAATCACTGTAGCTCAGATATCTGTAATGAATGAAATTCTTTACGATCACAGTGAAGAAAGCAGAACATCAAGTTTATCAGTACCAGTACTACTAAAAAAGCACAAACGGTGCTATTTGTGTCCAAATAAGATCAGTTGCAGTTGCATCAGTTGCGATAATTGTACTAAAACTGTTTGTACTGAGCATTCGAAAAAATGTAATGAATGTAATAATAAGTAATAAATACAAACAGTAATATATATAATAAATAATTGAGTATTTACGTTACTATTTTACTCAATATATAAATAAAACAAGTAATAACATTTTAGAAATATTAATTTGAGCTATTTTGTACTATGAGCCTCTGAGGCTCTTCTATCCTTTTGTGTTATAAAACCATTCTATCCTGAGGAAAGTTAATTTAATTGACTAAAAGTTTGTTTTATTTGAAGTTAAGTTTAATTTAATTTTCAAAAAGTTGAATTTCCTTTGGCTTAAGGTTGAACTTCTTTAGTTTAAGGTTGGCTTCCGTTGGATTAAGGTTGAGTTTCCTTGGCTTAAAATTTAATTTTTTTGATGCAAGATTTAATTCAATTGTGTAACGAAGTTGCATACATTCATTCTAGCTAGACACCAGCAAAATGAATCATCTAGCAGCAGCTGCAACAAGGCCAGCCGCCGAGAGAGGAACACACTACTGATCAGCAGCTCAGTAGTGACCCATGCTGGTGGCGTAATAGTAGAAGCGAACATTCTAACCAAAAACTTGATACAGTATGCCTATAAATAGCCGGCCGCCAGAATTAAAATCACTCAATTGATCACCGAGCGTCCAAGTGGAGATAAGCCGAAATCACAACCACTGATCACGCAAAATATCCGACATCGAGAAGCTAACTCCAATGTAATAAAAGTTGACCCAACCAATGGACTACCAGAAGACTGGCAATAAAGGTCAGTCAGCCTTGAGAAATTGGTCAGTTCGCTCCTAGCAGCTCGACCATACACATCACCCGTCCAGTCCCATCTACAAGTCGCGTTGGTTAATTCAACGGCAAACGCACGTTAATCGTGCTGGCCCTAGAATTAGCAAGCGCACGCATACCGTCCCGTACCCCCGTGTTGATTACTCTGACGACAAGGGCACGTAATCGTGTTGGTTAGAAGGGTGGTAAGCGCACGCTCCGTTCTGCATCCCCCATGTTGAGTACTGCATACGAGAACCGCACGTTAATCGTGTTGGTCTAAGGAATAGTAAGCGCACACACCTACCCCGCACCTACGCCACCTAATATAAGTGAGTGAGTGTAAGCCAAGTAGTGTAAAGTAGTTAAAATAAGAGACCGCCCGAACCACAGAGCTAGATAGCGCCCTAAAATCAAGAAAGGTCGGGAAAATAGACCTGGATAATCTCCTGACTATCCGCGCATCAACACTCGACGTTAAAATTGGTTAGAAGTTGATACTAAAAAAATTATAAATACCTGATTGTAATGTGATAATACATAATTTCTAGGAAATAATTAACAAAAAAAAAAATTTCGTTCTGATTTTATATATATGCTTACTAACTTAAAATTGCGCTTACTCAATTTCTGCCACCTTGTTTAATGTAAGCGTAAGCCATAGCTTGCCTAGAATTTAAAAATAAACTTTTACTGGAATTTAATTTATTCTTTCACCCTCTCCACCCTACTTTACCAACTGGGCTCTCTTGATTACTTGTCACTTACATTTGATTTTAACCAAGAGGTCAGAAAACTTAGTAAGTTATTGCTCGCTCCTGTTCTCTGACCGTGGCAAATCAATTTCGCTTCAGATTGCCACAAGAAGTTATTTTTAACGTGCAACTTGAAGCGTAAGCGAGCGAAAAAATGGCTACGTGCAATCTATTATTTTCTGTTATTCCCCCATTTCAAGCACATTCACGAGTACCTACGTGGCAAACGAGTTTAAAGCACTGTTACAAAAGTGTCCACATACTGTAATTTAAAGCAATTATTGGGGATGGAAACTACTACTTATGTCCCTACACAACAGAGAAGGGCAGTGGTATTTGCTTTACTACGGATATCGATTTGATATTTCTTATATACTAGGTACACACAAATAAGCAGAGAAAATCGCAAGATGTCTAGCTAATGACTAATTACTGAAAACAATTTTAATTAAATCTAAAAATGAATTATAAGTTTATTGTAAGTCCACTTTGTTCTGAGATTTTGGTTATGCTAATAAATTTAGGTTTGAATTGGATATGACACAGAATTCATGTACTGCAATTCAGGAATTCAGGAAATTTAGAGCCCAGCTGTCCGCGACTTTTAGAATTCACAATTCTTATGATGTTTATTTAATGAAAGTTGTTAATTCTGTCAAGCTTTATTTTATTTATTTTATCTTACCCACAATTAATAAATCGCAAACACAATAATCAGAGCTGCTTCGATTATTGCAGCGATCGATCCATATAACCCGGATCACTTTTTCAACCAAAGAAAACTATCATTGCGAACAATCTATGTGAGAGAGAGAGAGAGAGAGAGAATTTATAGAGCTTTCTATTAGATGGCCATTAGCTCGTTTTAATACGATCGGTTTTTGTAAGGCTTTCACATCTAGATGTAAGTTGTCTCAGGTGTAAGTAAGGTTAGTAGAAAGTAAATTCTGATCGAGTTAATTTGTTTAAATATTTTTTTCGATCACTTTACTATATGATTACATAGAACAAACAACGAAGCCTTCTAAATCCATAGAGAGCTTTCGCTGTCGTAATTATTAAAAGAAATGAAGAGACAAAAAAAGTTACTTACTGGTATTAATATCTATTTTTCATGGTCGGAAGACGGCTCGGGGCTTTTCGCTTAGGATAGGTTAGGTTAAGAATATGGCTACTAGGCCACTAAACTCATACGAGCACTGCAACGTTGATATATTGTGCCTTCCCTGAACGTGGTTGGGTAGGTACTCGATTATTGCCCTTGCAAGCTTATTATTTTAACATATGTCATACTTCGTGTTTCTCCTCATGGAACAGTAGGAAAAAAAAAGAACAGAAAAGCAAATAAAAAATATTAAGAATAATAATAAATATAAGGGTATAGTCGAGAAATCGAATCAATATAGTGCACATCATCAAACAGTGCATATTAAGGTAGGCGGGTCGAAGCCAGAAGCCAACCAAATGCCCAAATTCCATTTACGAATGCCCAGTTCAAAGTAAGATTGCTCACCAATTTGAGTAAGGGAGCTGGACAACAGAAGATAATGATGTCGAGTTGAATCGGACTTGATTTGCCTACCTTCGTAATAAAATAACGGCAAGGACCATGTCCAGTGACTGCATTAGTTGACAGTCTGAGCGACTGTCTGTTAAGATCAATTATTTGACGCGTCTGGAGCGGAGAGGGGATGAATAATTCCTTCGCCTGCATCTTACCGGGTGCGCTTCGTCAGTGGAGATCCAGTTGCCTGTCCTCCCATATATGCACTAAAGCGACATTTTGTTAAGTCAGATGTCGGGTAGGGAGTTAAGTGATCATTTCCTTGTTTTTCACAAAATACCCTTTATCTTAAAGAGTACAGGGTGTATGGTTACTTTGGGGGAGCTCATTGTATGCAAACTTCTTGGTCTTTCCAACGACTGCTAAATCAGCCCCGCACCCGCTTTCTCTAAGGAGTTTTGTTGGGCACTAAAAATTTCGGATTATCTTATATTTTAATACTCTAGATGAAATCTAAAGGGTATACTAAGTTTATCATTCCTTTGTAACGCACAGATACAATGATTGTAGGGCAAAATGGATTGGACACCCATGAATAAAATTTTAAAGTTATTTTGATTTTTGCATGTCCGTCTGCCCGTTCGTCCGTCTGTCTGTCTGTCTGCCTCTCTGTATTTCTGTCTGCCTGCCTGTCTGTCTGTCCGTCTATCTGTCCGTTCTCACGATAACTCGAGAATACGTGTACTCAGAGAGCTGAAATTTTGCACATGGGTTTTTTTTAAAAAAAGTAAATGACGTTGGAAAATGGGACTAATCGGGTAATTCCTTCCTAGCGTTGCCATACAAAAATTTCATTTTTCGTTATATATTTGGAAACTGCCTGAGAGCGCGTCGACGTAGAGCGTTGCAATTTTGTATGTACATTGTGTTTTCATAAAAATAGGAAACATAAGTTCCTAGACTAAATCGGGTAGCCCTTCTTGGTGGTCCATATAAAACTTTAGGATGTTTACGTATCCTGTGAAAATGATCAGTCCTATACGCTTTTGTTGTACTGACAAGTTCTTCAGAATACGAAATTGTATAAAATTGGTTATGATCATTTTTTGTGTCCGACGAACCGTCCCAGATATATATACTTAAAGATAGACATTAATAAATAAAATACCATAAGTTTCATTAATTTAATTTCTCACCATTTTTTGCCTTATATGGACATTTAATGAGCCGCAGGCAAAGTATTAAGCTGCCTTCCTGTAAAGACGAAAACAAGCTCGTCATATTACATTTTTTCATAAAAGCTTTTAGAAAGATAGAATTTGTATAAAAAGTTAGTTCTATACGGATCGTTGCAGAATTTGTCATGTTATAAAAAGTATTAAATAAAGAGTACAAATTTATTAAAGTATCTTTTCTTTGAAGTGTAACCTTTATTTAATTCATTTTTCTTATCGAAAATCATAATTTGAGCAAAGATTATTATTGGTATCTTTTCCATCCGATCGAAAATCGTATCTCGCTCTAGACAGAGACTATCTTATGGTCCTAGTATTTCTAGATTTCTCTAAAGCTTTTAGTAGCGTGAATCACTGCAGCCTCATCGATAAACTTGCTAACTCTTCTAATTTTAGCAACTCAGCCGTTGCCTTGATCAACAATTTTCTGACTGGTCGTAAACAGCGATTCAAAGGCAACGAAATGTTGTTTACCACACTACCACAGGTAAATGGTGATCATCAAGGCTCTATATTAGGTCATTTGCTTTTCATTCAATTTATAAATGACTTGCCTGTTGTTTTTCTGGATTCATATATCAACTTATATGCAAATGATGCCCAGTTATATTTCAATAAACCTATTGTGCTTTTAGAAGACTGCGTTGAACGAATGAATTGTAATCTCAACAGAATTTATGTCTGGTCGAAAAATAATCAGTTGGTTTAAAATCCTGTCAAATCTCACTGTATTTACTTCTCCAATAAAGAACTGAATTGACTGCATTGAACGAATTAATTGTGATCTCAACAGAATTTATATCTGTTCGAAAAATAATCATTTGGTTTAAAATCCTATCATCTCACTGTATTTACTTCTCCAATGATGAACTGAATTTTTCTGATATACCACCAGTGGTCTTAAACAACGTTTCGCTGCCTATGTTAAACAAAACCACTACTCTTGGTATTATTTTAAATAGCGAAATGAAGTGTTGCGACTTCATTAACAACGTTATCAGAAAACCTTATACACGGCTACATAGTCTCTAACTCTCAGCGAGTATCATATCAATTGAAAATTGCATTAGGTTAATTAAAGCTTTAATTTTGCCCCACTTCACTTATGGTAATATTATATTTCCTAAACTGGATGGGTTTTATAGGCGCAAGATGGAAGTAGCTTTCAACGACTGCATCAGCATTTTTATGGACCTCGCAGGTTTGACCATGCTTCGCCTTTTCGATCTCGAGAGCTTGGCTGTCCAAGGTTTCTGTTTCCCTATTTGCGGCGACGTGCTTTAGTTTTCTTATATAATAATAAAAATAATAATAATAGCTAGTTGCGATAGACCTAGATACTTACGAGAATTTTTCCATTTTACAATATCACCGCGTAATAGGAATATCATGCTTCCACGGTTTTATAAATCTTACATGGAAGTTCTTATCTTGTCCAAATTTCCCGTCTACTATGGAATAACCTTCACTTGAATGTCCAAAACTGCAGGCACTGTCGGTGCATTTAACCGGCATATTGCAACACTTATATTATAATATTACTCTATTGTTATAATGAATTATATTCATGTTGCAGCAGAATTTATGTGTAAAGTTTTAAATTTAATTCTAAAATGAAAATAATTTTTATTAGTAGTAGCTAATTTCCTTATTTCTTATAATTTAGAAAACTTTCTTTATTTCTCTTCTTTCTGTTTATTAAAAACTCGTTTCTAGCACCTTTATATCTAATGTAAAAAAAAAGATTATTAACTCTTGTGTACAGTATCCTTAAATAAATATTTCTATTTCTATACGAGTTTATTGCACTATGACCCTAATTATAGACCAAATTCATTTAATACACCAGTCTTTAGAACTGATTTTTATATTGCAATGTTGGCTGCAACTCGTTTCTGATATTTGATATTTGACACTTGTCAAGTTAAGTATCTATTTCGTTTTTATTTTCCATCTAGACTATAGTAATTTCACAATATTTGCACGCATTTTGTACGTGCGTGGAACTTTCTTCAGTAAAATGAAAAATTCACTAATTAATTTATCAGTATCGTAAAACGCAAGTGTGTCTCTGAAATTTCATATTACTATTGATATAAAAGCAATATAAATATATCAATATTGAAATTGCAAGGCTTCATCCGGTATACATGAATAAATTATCATGGAGAATAGATTTGAGAATATTTGTGAGAATATGTTAAGAGCTTATAACTCTTTAACGGTTAGGGTGTAATAGATCAAATTAAAGAGGAGTGTCCACAGTGTACAGTTGTTATAAAAAATAACCTTTTAAAAAAAACAAAAACAAAAAGGAAAGAAAATCCGAAATTTTTAGTTTAGTTTAGTTACGACGACTCCATTCCAAAACATTTCAAGCTTTCTTCTCAAGTATGTTGCTTAGAAGTTACTTTTCTGTGAGAATTTCTTCAAAATTATTTCATAATTTGGCTTACTTTCATATTCTGACAATTAAATTAATCTAAAAAGATTCATTCAGCGATCTTCATATTCACAAGTGTCAAACTTCTCAGTGGTATTAAAATGTCGCACAGAAATATTATTAGTAATTCTATTAAAAAGCCCTATATGTAAACTACGTCTTTTTACAGAAAAGTAAAGCTGCAGTTTTCCCTTCAAAAGCATATAAATATTTCACGTTAGACTAATTGTGTAAACTTGATTACATCATCATCACTGGCAAGAGAAAGCGCCACAATATCAGCAAACAATTTTCCCTTCATAACTGAACCAGCCAAACCGATTTGCTAAGAAAACTCCACATGAACTGAATTTAACAAACAAGACCCAAATAATTACCCAAGGAATTCAAATGTGTTTCATATAGATTTGACAAAAGTAAATAGATGAAGGAAAAGAGACTAATGATGAAATTGCTTTGGAAGATAAGATTTCATTGCTGAACACATTAAGAGACTGGGCATTGTGTTTCAGAATAAGCCATCGTGCTATAAATGACCTATTTTCATATCTTTCAATATTTGGCTTGACATACTTGACATACAAAGCCGGCGAATATTAGATGTAGTTCCAATGGGAAGCGGTGAGTTTTCGTTTAATGATCTTAGGAAATGTTTAAGAAACCTTCTTTCATACCTGCAAGAACCCACTAATATTTCGCTCACCATTAATATTGATGACTTTCCAATACATAAGGGCTCGAATTTTGAGCTCTGGCCTGTTTTGTGAACGATCATGAGTTTCCTAACATGCAACCAAATTGCATTGCTATATATTGAGGTCAAACAAAGGGTCAATTTCATAGCAAATCGACCAAAAATCACGAAAAGTGTGACATGACCATCACCAATTTTTTTGAAATTCTACATACTTGGAGAAATTGTGAAAACAAAAATACGTATTAAAAATTTTCCTTCTACAGTGCGTATTTCGCGAGTTATGTCATATTCAAAATTTCGGAAAATGTGTCCTGGTCTTTTTTAAAAATTCATACATATTTTTTTTATTTATGCTAAGACAGTGAAATATGGCTCATTTGAAAGATAGAATCTCAAACTATCTAAGAAAAGTACGATCTTAAAAATATACGCGGAAAAGCACATCAAGAATAAGGTTTTTATCTTTTATCCTTGAATATCCTGGAAAACGTACTTTTGATTTTGTTAATTTTGTTATATTTTATACCTTATATTATCCACTAAAACATATTAAAATTTAACTTGAGATCTCAAAGGAATCATGGAGTAAAAACTCAAGAAAGCTTCGCCAAAATACATCTACAGGGTGTCCCGTATGTGTTCTTGCATCTGGAAGCTATAGATATGCCATGCTTAGACAAGCAAAAAATTGTATGGTAGGTGGGGGAAATCTTTACTGTTTTCGTGATAAAGCGATTTAAAAATGTTTGGGTATGTTTTTATACATCACCCTTTAACTTCTTAACGTTGCAGCATATGATGATGATTTAAAATTTTGTAGATTGACAATCGTTGGACTAGTGATGAGCAAAATTGGTCTTAGTCTTGCAGTCTTGGTCTTGGTCTTGCAGAATATGCAAGACCGATACCAAGACCAAGATTGTAAACATGCTCACAAGACCAACACCAAGACCATGTGTACGTTAACAGGACCAATCCCAAGACCACATTATGCAAGACCAAGACTCATTATGCAAGACCACATTATGCAAGATAAAAATCTGGTAATTTGTGCAATAGCGAAGCATAGTTATGATCGGTACGTACTTTACCGGAATTTTAGAGAAAAACTGCCTAAATACAAATAAGCAACGCTTTTATACAGGTTAAGTCTTGATTTGTAGACCGGCGTCAAAGTGGCCGAGTAGGAAGCGTACTTGGTTTCTACTCTTGCGATCTAGGTTCGAATCCCGTCGAACGTCATTTTTTTCCAAGAGAGAACTTGACGAGTATTTCGGTCTACCACGAGCTACAAGTGTCGAAGATATTTTACAGTGGTGGAGACGAAACGAAACAAGGTTTCCCATTTTGGCCAAAATAGCTCGGGACTTCTTGTCCATTTCAGCAACCTCAGTTCCTGCTGAGAGACTTTTTTCCAGAGCATCTTTAGTGATCCGAAAACACCGAAATCGGCTCAATAATGAATCTGCTCGATGGTTATTGTGCATTAACTCGTGGGCAAAAGAAATGTAATAAACAAATTGGTTTCACAAAATGTCGTTTCTGTTGCTTCCTTTCTCTTTCATTTTCATAATTCAATCACAAGTCATTGCACTATTGTATTTTATTTATATAAAGATTAAAAGGACACAAATAACACATCCCGCGTACAGACAAGATTT
This sequence comes from Dioctria linearis, assembly GCA_963930735.1. NCBI lineage: Eukaryota > Metazoa > Arthropoda > Insecta > Diptera > Asilidae > Dioctria > Dioctria linearis. The sequence goes on along the minus strand of OZ005740.1, from coordinate 242,796,442 downwards.
ATTTAGATGGGGATAAGGTAGTTTTTAACTATTTATAAATTTATGGCATGATACATCAATTATAGAATTGCGCAAAAAAATGAAATCATAGAGTAAAACTAAAACCAAAAGTTGACTGTGCAGCCCACAGCTAAAACTACTACTACAAGATTACAGACAATACCAAGACTGAATTAAAGACCAAGAGCCAGAACAAGACCAAGACCAACACCAAGCCTTGACTATGCAAGACTGAGACCAAGACCAATATTATACCAATCTTACCAAGAGCAAAACCAAGACTAAGTTTGCAAGACCAACACCAACACCAAGACCAATATAGTCTTGGTCTTGGTCTTGTATTTTCACATCACTACGTTGGACCTCTGCAATGGTGTACAAATATTACCGCTCCTCTTCTCCAGTTTGAAGTTATGGTTCAAGAAATAGTGTTTTTATATTAAAAACTAATAAAATTTCAAAAATGACTAAATCGGGCAACCCCTTCTTTGTGCTTCCATATAAAAATCTAGGCTTATATTTATACTGTGAAAACGATCAGTCCCAGACATTTTTATTGTACTAAAAACTTCTTCAGAATACAAAACCCTATAAAATTGGTTATAATCATATTATCTGTCCGACGAACTGTTCTAGAAATATATGTGAAAAACCACTTCAAAAATCAAACATGCATAGGTCGATGACCATATGAAATTTTATACGGGCATTCATCTAGGGTATCATAAGGATTCTTAGACTAATTCTAGCTTTTCCACTTGTTTTTTTTTTTAAGAAAATTTGTCGCGATTACTTATTTGGCTTTCGTTGTTGGATTGTTTTGGACAAGCCAGGACTATGTAGGCCCGATTCAAGTCCGTTCCTCGAAATAGGAGAGGAGTAAGACCATATAAAGGATATGCAGTAATATTTATTTGCCTGACTATAAGGGCAATTCGTATTGAAAATGCCGGTGACTTAACTACAAATACTTTCTTAGCCACAATGCGACGTTTTATCTCTAGATGTTGGTTATGCATTATGATTGTAGGATAAATTTCATTGGCAGTAACTCACAACTTGACAAAGATCGTAACCTTCTTCGAAGAATTAACAGATCTTTTAACTCATATAGAATTTTTATCAAAGGACGTACAATTACGTACGCACAATTCGACTACGAAACGTTCAATATCCATGTCATATCTTTTGTCAACACCTAAAGGAAGTAAGTACGCTTGAGCAGGATAGCCAATGAATTAAATGAATAAATTTCCTGACATGCATACAGCAGCATGTACTGATTTTATGAAATACTGATATATTTAATAAGTCAACATCTGAAAGGATATTTCATTGCCGTTCCTTAAAATCTTTTAAATAATATTTTGTTTATATTATTATATATCCAATCTTGATTATTTAACCCAATTTCCTGCACTGCCTTCCACTCATCCATCAGACAATATATCATCGGAGACTTGACAGCGGAGGCAGATTTGAAGTGAATCGTTACCCTTGGAACAGAACCCATCGCAACCACCCAGCAGAAATGTCAAAATCGTAGCCACCAACCTGCTTAAGAGAATGGCTTTTGGTGACTGCTTTAAGGCGACATTTCAGCGAATTTTATTTATGGTTGCAATAATTAATTGAGGCCGTAAAACTAATTTTTTAAGGAAGTATGGACGAGATTGAATTTTGTGTCATAATGTTCATGATAATTGTGTGCTATATTGTAAGACAACACTCAAATAAAACCCCTAGACGATGGTGGGTTAGAGAAGCAAACTTGACGAGGGAGATTGATGGCTACTTTAAGACCTGCTATCAGAGAATTAAATATGATGATCGGGAGCAATTTTATAAGCACACCAGGATGACACGACTAGTATAAGACCTCTTACTGAAGTTGTTAACAGAGGACCTGACAAAGAAATCGATACGAACACCAATTGATTCTGAGTGTAGAGTATCACGGCTACACTTTCGAAAGTAACTCAAAAGTAAGGAATAAAGTCATAATCTTACTGAAACTATTAAAGGTATCTTTCTCAGAGAGTCTCTCACCCATTTCTGACGTTAAAAAATGGGAAAATCCACTATAAGAGAGATAATTCTGGAAACCGGCGATGTGTGGTGGAATCTCTTAAAATTAATCAATAATGATTATAAAGACATAATGGAAGACTTTGAGAACATGTGGGATACACCGAACTGCATAGGTGCTCTCGATAGGAAACATATTCATATGAAACATCCCCCCAAGAGTGGATCAAATTTTTATAACTACAAGAATAGCAACAGCACGACCCGCTCTCACAAATTGTATGAAAATTCTCTTTCTTTTCACGACCCGCCACCGCCACTCACCGTGATGGCCAGTGGCGGGTCCTCAGGTTGTATGGTTGGCAGCATGTGATTCTCGTTATTGTTTTACTGTTATAGATGTTGGAGCATATGGAAGCCAGAGCGATAGTGGTAAGACACTGAGGATTAACAATTTTGAATTTCTGGCTTCCGAGTCGAAATAATACCTACCGCCGATTCCATAAACTTCTGATTCTGATCATGGGGTAGGTCTGGCACAGAACTTTTCGGTTTGACCCTCAAGTAATCTTTGAAGGAACCCACTGTCTCAATGAGTTCACCTGCATTGTATTCTTTCTTCTTTCCGCTTTATCGTATGAACTGTGTTCACTTCCAATAGTGGCAGACAAGTCAAAGGAAATGGATGAGTCTGGAATTTGCTCTTCTTCTGAGGATGTTCTCTGCGTCTTTAAACTAGTGAAGCCTTCATTGAAAGACAGATCGGCCCTTTCGTCTCCCACTGCCGAGAAATTTCCTCTCGATCTGAAAAAATTATTATATATATACATACATATTATATAGTAATGGTTTTTTATACTTTCTGCGCTTTATATGTTCCTTCCGAAATAATAGGCACACATAATGCTCCCACTCCACTACCTTAACTCCTGCACTTCCTGAAGGTAAATCGCGGCTATTTGATTCCTTTGAGAATCTGTTTATTAGAGACTTCCAGGGCCGTTGACACTCTTCAGCTGTATAATAATATTTAATAAATTTTTGAAAATGTATATTGCTAAAACTTCTTACCTGTTGCAGACAAGCTTGTCGCGATTTCATTCCAATTTTATTTTTCACCTGAATATTTTTATAGCCGCCCGAAGATTTAGTATATAAAACCGGGTATTTTTTACCTCCAAAATTAATTTTTCTTCCAATTTTGAAGGCAAAGAGAATATTATACAGCTGACAGATGGCAACGCATGGTAAAAGTTGAAAGTTGGCCAACTTCTGCGTCATGGCCGCGTTGGCTACGTTCATTGCGGTCACTTAATGGCATTGCCTTATCACTTACTTTTGCGTGACATTTTCCTGAGTGGTGGCTACTTCCATTGTGTTCCAGGCAATAAGGTTTTCAAATGTAAAGAGAATGGTGAATTTCATAAAAACATAACAAAATTACTAGTCACAAAGCAACAGAGCAAAAGATGAATAACAACCCTATCCAAAAAAAAAGATCTTCAGCGTACATTATGACGTGCAACCTCTTTTTCATCTAACTCGAGAGTTCCACAAGATCGGACATATATAACCTAGTAAGGGTTAAATTGTATCGACCGACCTTCGTATTTGAATACTGTATCACCCGTAATAACTAAGTAAAGGGTTTTTATAATAAGAGGTGTTATTTTTATTAGCCCGCTATTTCGGTAGATGTCACTTTTGGAGCTGTCATTTTTTGACATTTGACAAGTAGAAACTACGCCATAAATAAAAATGGAACGATACAAGATTCAACAACGCATTGAAATTATTAAAATTCACTATAAAAATGGTGAAAATGTCGCAGAGACGGTTCGTAAAACTCGAACATTTTTGGGTCGACGTGAAGCACCTTGTCGGACCGCAATACAGAAATTGGTAGAAAAATTCGAGCTGTCGGGACAAGTTAGTGATGTGAAGAATAAAATCCGTGCACGTCGCTCAAGAACAGCCGAGAATATTGCTGCTGTAACCGAAAGTGTTGAAGAAAACCCAGGTTTGTCCATTCCTCGTCGTTCTTTGGAATTAGGCATTCCACAAACGTCATTACACCGTATTTTGCATAAAGATTTGGGTCTTAAGGCTTATAAAGTTCAGTTAACACAAGAACTCAAGCCTGTCGATCATCAACAACGTCTAGTCTTTGCTGATTGGGTCCATGAAATGCATGGAAATGATCCGGAATTCCATCGAAAACTCATCTTGAGTGATGAGGCCCATTTCCACCTCGATGGCTTCGTCAACAAGCAAAATTGTCGCATCTGGGGCTCGGAAAACCCAAGATTTATTGTTGAAAAGCCTCTCTATCATCAACGCGTGACTGTTTGGTGCGGTTTATGGTCCCGCGGGGTCATTGGACCTTACTTTTTCGAAAATGAGGCTGGAGCAACAGTTACGGTGAATGGATTGCGCTATCGACAGATGATTAATAACTTTTTATGGCCGGAATTGGATGGCATTGATCTGGACAACGTTTACTTTCAACAAGACGGCGATACGTGCCATACAAGCAACGAAACCATTGATCTTTTACGGGAAAAGTTTCCGGACCGTGTTATCTCTCGAAGAGGTGATCACAATTGGCCACCGAGATCTTGTGACTTAACACCTTGCGACTTCTTCCTTTGGGGCCACGTGAAAGAGAAGGTCTACGTTAACAGCCCAGCGTCGATTCAAGACTTCAAAGATGGAATTCGTGAGGCTATCGAGGACATAGGGCAGCCACTTTGTGATTTGGTTATGGAAAATTTCATAAAAAGGATATGGTCCTGTAGGCGTGGTCGTGGTGGTCATTTGTCTGATGTTATTTTCCATTATTAACAGCATACCTTCCTCTTTATAATGAAATAAAGGTCCGATCATTTATCTCAAAAAATGGTATTTTTCTTTGAATATCAAAATAACACCTCTTATTGGAAAACCCTGTTGTATTAGAAAGTAATACATTTTATTATTAATTTTTTCATGTTACTAGTTTTTCCTAGTTCGGATCCATAACCCAAGGAACATTAATTACTGCAAGTGCAGGTGTAGTACAGAAGCTTACGTGCGTCCGTTTAATTTCTGATAGCTAGAGAAATGAGTCCAATAATGGGTCGGGTGCTGTCCACGGGGACTAAAGTTTCTGTTGGTAGAATATACCCCGCTCTGAGAGTATTCTTGTAAATGAAGTGTCCATATCAATCGTGCAGGTGGTGGAGGTCATCAGATTTAAAAATTATAAAAATTCAAAAATGATTATGTACTTAGTAGAAGTAGTTACAATACATTTTGATGATGACCATGTTTAGACCAAAGCGGTCAATAGTGGCAGTTTTGAGAGAATTTAAAAAAGTCGAAACAAAGTTAAAAAGACGTAAAAAAATTTAAATTTCTCTAAATGTTATATACAGAACAGAAAAATGTACCACTGTCTTTGTGAAGTCCTTAACTCATTGAAATATAATTTTCGGTCAGATTGGTCAAGCGAAGCGCGTCAGTTCTGCAAATCTGGCGTGTCCATTGCATCAAATAGTATAAGTTACGGAAAGATAACATATTTAATGTGGGAAAAGATATCTGTCCTGGAGTTATTTATCCATACAAATAGAATAGGTACGGAAAGCACAGGTCTGCATTATTAGCAATGTCATGTTGTGTGTTAAACACCTCGCGGACGAATTTTGCAGGTAAACTTCACCCCCTCGTAGATCTATTTTAGCAGAATACTATATTTCCGTTTTCCACATCGATATAAATGAATCGAGTCTAATATCGTCCATGGGCTTTAAGCTTTACGAATTTTTTTTTTTATTGCTTGAATATCTTTCAAAATTGCCACAATGAACGATTGGTAGAAATTCGTTTTCTAATAACTATTAAGTCCTTCAAATATAATGTAACAATTTCTGCTATTGATATCGCAGTTTTTAAATTTTTATATTGATATGAACACTTCATTTACAGAAATAATATTTAGAGCGGGATAAGTCTGCAAAACAAACCTTCATTTATCCATGGACAACATCAGATCCATTATTGCACTCATCTCTCTTGCCTTCAGGCACAAATTAAACAGGTAGAGTTCCGTAAAGCTAACTTGCAGCTACCTCCAGAGTTAAATTATCCATTTTCATACCAGTTCGTCACCTTCTAACGTGACTCCCATTCGTTTGTAGCAATGTCAAAACAGAGATAAAGTCGGTGTGATGAAAATGTTATAATTCTCCGCATGTACTGTTGTGACTTTATTGTTATTTTCATAACCAGACCGTTTGTAGTACTGGTGAATGTATGACTTGTTTAACGTCAAGATGTAACATACCAAGCAATTCGCTTTACTATATGTACTCGGCTCTTACGGAAAGGATGGCTGCTTAATACCGACAGACCCGGGGCAAAATTGTTTCATAAAGTCCATCGAATCCCACAAATCCTTGCAACGTAGAGCCTGTAAAACAGAATCTCATTATCTCCACTATTTGTGTGCATTCTTAGAGCCGGGTTATGAACATGCGATGATTGGTTAGGACGCACAAGATTGATTGTGGTATGTAGCTTAAACGATATCTACATATTTGCAATTAGAGTAATAACTGTAGATTTCTCCATTTATTTTCACCCCAATAATACCCATATTCACACATAGCAACAATAATTTAATCATGCACATCCTAATTTTTTTCTATTCTAAAAGTATATTAAATGATTAACTAACATATTTCTTTAACGATGTAATGCCAATTATTATACACAAATACCGCAATTAATGGAAAACAAATTCTTGGCAATGTGGATAGTTGAATGGACATACTGCTTAAATGAGCTGCATTGTATTGCGGACTAATAATGTGCCGTTTCCTGTAAGTTTATACATATGTTGTTACGGCTTGGCAGAGTTTCTTAAATCTGAAAATAAAATATATTAAAACTAAATATTCACAGTAGTATATGGGAGGGAAATTTAGTACCTCTTGTGGTGTCCATTCATTTTTGCAAACTAAGCCATATAGATGATGGATATGTTTATTATTTTCAATATGGAACACCGCAACACCGCAAGCAACCGCAAAAAAGTTCTCCAGTTGTTCAATTGACTGCAGGAAAAGGAGCACACGGTCATTGATCACTTAAAAACGGTAGCACGATAAACTTTACGTAAGATCGACTTATGAGGAAAGCCAAGGCCAAAGCAGAAACGTACATTAATCTTTACTTGTACATATATTGGATCAGCTACATTATCACCATATACCTTCCATATACATTAGGGTGGACGAAAATGTATGGATTTGCAAAAGTGTTAAAATGCCTAAATGCTCATTCAGAATTTGTAAGCCAATGTAATTTTAAACGTCTATGCAAAATTTCAGGAAAATTCATTAATGTTTAGAGGGCGCTAAAATAAAAAATAATGTGTTTTTTTATATTTGGCTATTTTGGACTTTTAGAAAAACTGTTTCAACATTTTCTGTCATAACTGTTTAATTTAACAATATTTTTTCTTGGTTTTTTTTTTAATTTCAGGCAACTTAGTTATTAATGCACTACAGTACAATTAATGTTAGAAAATTAAATTCTTCTATTTTTATAAAATTTTAAAACGAAATAAAAATAAAGTAATACAATTGAATTTTGCGTAATATTGAATATTATTTACCTTCGCCGCAGGGAAATTTTAGAAAATTCTAGAAAATATTGCCACGAAGTTTTCATAGGCGGGCCTTTGTTTGCACAAGTATAAGCAGAACGACTTGTAAGGCAAATATGGAGTAACGCAATTTTTATTTCATTATGATTTTAATTTTTACAGATTGATTTGGATTTTATTTCACTATATAGTGTTTCTCATTCCCTGAATTTAGTAAAAAATGGAACCCTTTTTTAAGAAAATTACACCAATAATAAAGGAACAACTGGAAACCAACAGATCGGCAAAACATATCCTTAATTATTTTGGAAAGTTCGTTCCAGAAGACAGCGGTAAGTTTAAACACTACTGCATAAAAAAATTTCAACGTTTTTTTTTATATTTTACAGATGAATTTGTAGAAGCCGTGTTAAAGCTCCTACATTACATTTTACCTCCCACGCAGAGAATTAGAGCTTCCGGTGAAAACAATAAGAAGATATTTTGGCATCCGTCTATTGAAGACTCGATTTCCAGTGTCATGCGCAAGGTAAATTTAATTCAAATAAGTGAAATTTGTCAAACAGACATAAATCCATATTGTTACGAGCGTGGCCTTAGTTCGTTATTTAAAACACAATATTTCAGATATAATTCAAAAGTTCTTTCTTTATTTAACTTTACCGTTTACTCTCACAAATTCACAAATAATTATCAAATCAACTCTTTATTTATCGCTAGTACTGTACTTCTAATTATCGCAATCCAAATAGTTTACTTCGTTCACTTCGCTGTCTGAAATAATACTCGCCTCCTGGATGTGAGCAGCGCCGTATTTATACTCTACGAATTATCCTAGAACCTTCCTGAATATTCCATTCTCCAAACCCAGTTTACTAGGATGTCACTAACCTAAAGTTGTTTCCATTTCTAATAGATGTCGCTTGTATCACTTTGTGGCGCGTAACACTGCCCCCTTCTTAAAATTGTTCGTCCCGAACAACAGGTGATCCACGGTCTTGATGCTCGCAGTATTGACATAAACGATCTAGATGAACGATTTTCCGTTTGCCTCTTGTACCCCGCTGAATCCTATATACTACGTCATTTATTCTAGTCACTACTGAATACGGTCCTTCCCAGTGTTGTTGTAATTTGGGAGAACGTCCCTTACGTCGTTTCGGGTTGTACAGCCAAACAAGGTCACCTTCATTAAATCCTGCTGAGTTAGCACGTAAGTCATTTCGGGTCTTCATCCGATCGGTATTTATTGCTAATTATGCTCTCGTGACTTCGTGTACATCAGCTAATCGTTGCCTAAGTTCCGATACATAATCGTCTGGTAACTTTTGTTCATCTCTGGGTGTACCAAACTTGAGATCGCTAGGTAAACGCATCTCCTTTCCGAATATCACCATTAAGGCCATTAAGAACATGGGAATATGTCGATCCCAATCGCGTTGGTGATAGTCGACTACTTTCTTTAGATGCTCGACCAATGTTCTGTTGAAGCGCTCTACCATTCCATCAGATTGTGGATGCAGAGGAGTTGTTCTGGTTTTTCTTATTCCCAGAATTTTACACATCTCTTGGAAAGTCCGTGATTCGAAGTTCCGTCCTTGGTCCGAATGAAGTTCATGAGGAACACCAAATCTACTGACCCAATTCATTACTACTTGATCCGCTACTGTGGTAGACTCTTGATTAGGGATTGCATAAGCTTCAGGCCATTTACTGAAATAGTCAATAGCAACTAATATATAACGGTTACCGTTATCTGTTTCTGGAAAAGGTCCAGCGATGACTACGGCTATCCTTTCAAATGGGGCTCCTACATTATACTTATGCATTTCTCCTCTACTTCTGTGTGGTGGTCCCTTACAAGAAGCACAGATAGTGCATCTGCGGCACCATTCCTCAACATCCTCTCGCATATGTAACCAATAAAACCTTTCACGTATTTTGGAAATTGTTTTATTCACCCCCAAATGTCCTCCAGATGATCCACTGTGCATTTCTTCTAGAACATCTTTGACCTGGGATGCTGGCACGACTATTTGCATTCGGAATGACTCGCCGTTAGTTGATTCCCACTTGCGCTTTAATATACCACATTCAACGTGAAGAGAGTTCCATTGAGCCCAGTAGCTCTTCAGTTTCTCACTCCTCTCCGAGATATCTTGTCATTGTGGTCTTTCCATCTCTTCTTTCCAAGCAAGAATAGGTGCTATGTCTGGGTCTTCCGGTTGAGCAGTTCGCAAGCTCTCGTTGTTCCAACCTGTCGATGGTTCCACCGTCATCAGCTGTATTATTGCTTTTGTTTCTTTTTCTTCCAGCCGAACGCAATGTTTGCATTCAACTTTGCATGGACGTCGTGAAAGGGCGTCTGCATTTCCATGGATACGTCCTCTTCGGTGTTGGATTTCAAAGTCATAAGCTTGGAGTCGCTCTATCCATCTCGCCACTTGCCCCTCAGGGCTCTTAAACTGCAAAAGCCATTTAAGCGCTGCATGGTCAGTGCGGAGGATAAATTTCTGCAGGTAGAGATATTTATGGAAATGCTTGGTTGAGTTTACAATGGCAAGTAGCTCTTTCCTTGTAGCACAATAATTTCTCTCTGATTTTGAGAGTGCTTTGCTAAAATAAGCTACTGGCACCTCTTGACCATCCTCCTCCTGTGAAAGCACTGCACCAATACCTACATTGCTGGCATCCGTGTCCAATATAAAAGTTTTTCCCAGCTTTGGATAGTGAAGCACTGGAGTTCCACAGAGCTGTTGCTTCAAATTTGCAAAACTCTCGTTACATTTATCTGACCATATGAACGGCTTTCCTTTTTCTGTAAGTTGATGTAGGCTCCTTGCTATATCTGCAAAACCTTTTACGAATCGCCTGTAGTAGGTAGCTAATCCAAGAAAACTCCTTAATTGATGTTTGTCCTTTGGAACAGGCCAATTTTTCACAGCTCTTATCTTCTCTGGATCAGTTTTTACTCCTTGTGATGAAACTATATGCCCCAAATATTTTACTTCATTCTTGAATAGAGCACATTTATTCGTACTGAGCTTCAGTTTCGCATCTCTCAGTCTTTGAAGTACGTCCCGTAAGTTGTTTTTATGTTCCTCGAATGTCCTTCCGATCACAATTATGTCATCTAAGTAGACAAGACATGTTTTCCAGGTTAGTCCTCGTAAAACACATTCCATGAGTCGTTTGAATGTGGCTGGAGCATTACATAATCCAAATGGCATAACTTTATTTTGAGATTTTATTTCACTTCTGACACCAGTTGTTACGAGCGTGGCCTTAGTTCGTTATTTAAAACACAATATTTCAGATATAATTCAAAAGTTCTTCCTTTATTTAACTTTACCGTTTACTCTCACAAATTCACAAATAATTATCAAATCAACTCTTTATTTATCGCTAGTACTGTACTTCTAATTATCGCAATCCAAATAGTTTACTTCGTTCACTTCGCTGTCTGAAATAATACTCGCCTCCTGGATGTGAGCAGCGCCGTATTTATACTCTACGAATTATCCTAGAACCTTCCTGAATATTCCATTCTCCAAACCCAGTTTACTAGGATGTCACTAACCTAAAGTTGTTTCCATTTCCAATAGCTGTCGCTTGTATCACTTTGTGGCGCGTAACAATATTTTCAAGAGCTCAAAGGGATTAACATTTCAGAGCATACTATTATATCAAAGCATTTGTCGTATAAAGGAACTGTATACAAAAAAGATTACTATGTATTAGAAGATAAAAACTCTCATTTTGTGTGTAAGATTATTGACTTAGTTGTTAACCAAGGAATAGTAATTTTAATTTCCGAGAAGTGTGAAATCGCACGAAGTGCTCATCTTAATTCATATTTAGTAAAATGTAAATTAGATGGTTTTTATTGTAAAGAAATTGACTGTTTTAAGTTTTATCCTTTTTTAATTCATACCTTGGCCGATGTTAGCTACGCCTTCAGAACACAAATTATCTAAGGCACATATAATAATATTTTGTTCCTAATCATATACCTATGTCAAAAAACGTAACGAAGGTTTTCTTATAAAAAAAAATAATGATAAAAAAATAAAAAAAATAAAAATAATGTAATATTAAAACTATATATACATATGTGAATATATAAAATTGTGTTTTGTTTATACCTAAGAAAGAATTCAATAATAAAATATCTATATATCAGTTAAAATCTTGTTTTTAATTAACATGAAAAAAGAAAAAAAGGGAGACCTGTTTTATTACACTGTAATTAAATTTATTATCACGAATCATCACACTTATTAGAAATAGTAAGATCAATTTCATTATATGTCAATAATATTTATTACTTAGTAATTAAATCAATTGATTTTACGTGTACATACATTATTTATTTCTTCAATAATTAATTTAACAGTAGTGTAATAAAAATTTCTACTACGTCTTAATAAATGGGATAATATTATTTATTACACTGTAATGGGATGAAAATTAATTACAAAAACAATGGATTGTATATCAATTTTAGTTAAATTTATTACAAATTTCTCTCAGTGAAGGTAACTGAGTTTGCTGCCAAATCCGCGGCTCGAGAATTGAGTAGAAAAGACTGTTATAATCAAAAAATCTTTTAAACAAAGAAATTTCTATGCATAGTGCATATATGAGATCAGCTTCGTTGTGCACTCTGTCGAGTACGCTGTATACGCCTCGTATATAATTCACACTTAAAAATCATTTTAAGTGCATATATGAGGTCATCTGGATTGTACAGATGAGTGTACGGTTTCTGCTAATACGAAATGCCCTTATTTTCATACAATTTTTTTTTAAAGATTTTCTGATTGCAAAAGTTTTTTCAATTCAATCCTCGAGCTGCGGATTTTACAGCAAACTCTGTCAATTTCTTATGGGCAAAATTCGTTATGAATTTATTTAATATCAAAACTCTCTATGAAAGTTAAGTACTGTTTTCTTTCGATTTCTTTCATTTGTTTTTATTTTTTAATATTAAATCTCCGGCGTTGAGTTGGTGCGCGACGTTTCTACGCGATCGGCCAATTTGACATTGCTATTAATATTTTCTGTCTTTTTCCGTCTTTCTTTTATTGTATGAAATAATAAACAAATTTTTTTTGTGTTTTTTAATGAAAGATATTAATGTTCGTTTTAACTTCTTCGTTACAATAAAATATACGTTTTTTACAACGTCACAAAGATTTTGAGTGTTTATCTTTGGTTCACTTCGTGGACTCCTATAAAACCATGTAGCGCTCAACGGGGATTGAATGTGAATATAAACTGCAGTAGAACCCAACCCTCACCTGAGCTTGCCGACTGGCAAGGTTGTAGCAATCTTCTTTACATATATAATCGTCCGTCTGTTATCGATCGTGTAATTGTCGAGGAGATGGTTCATAGCTATGCTAGGATACGGTAGGTTGCGCTTATACCAAAAATTGACAATTCGAAAGAACATTACCTTAGGCTGAACTACAATAACGACAATAGACTTATACGTAAGTACATTTACTTACGTAAAGCGAACGCGCCCATTAATTTAACAGGCGTACACAAATTAACTTTAACTCGTGTGAGCGGAATTTCCATTATGTTTAAAAGTCAAATTGCAGTCAACAAAGGTGCGGTAAGAATCGCTCATTCCGTAAGAGCACGATCTGTCAAACAATTAAATAATTACCAAATTATTAAAAGTGCAATGTAAAAATTAAAATGAAATAAAAATGGTACTGCGAATTAATAGAAAGCACAAATCTTCAATTAAAACAACTTTCATTTGTTAATTTTTTCACTTTTACCACTTTTTAAAATTGAAAACAATAAATATCAAGATGATAATTCTTACGGAATGTGATATATATTTCGGCTAAAAATATAAATTTTTCGTAAGTAAACCTCTGTCTCGTTCAATTTCGTAAAGTTATTTGCGTCTATTGCAGTTCAGCCTTTTATTCTGAAGCTGCAAATTATTTTACATGGAATAAACCATAAAAAAACCGGAGCCACACAAACGAGGTGTCGCTGTTACTGCTTTTGGAAGACTATTTGAAGCAAATAAATTTGGCCGATTATAACGTGGGTGTTTTTATTTACGATTACTTAATGTATGTGGATCAAAGTCATACGAATATTTAAGAATATGTAGTGGTCAATTCTGCGCTACAAATTATGACGCTTGCTGAGAACTGCAATTGTTGAAGTTGATAATCATTGTGATAGTTGCACTTGCACTTAGTCTGTATCCACATCAAATTGGTCAATTATTCACAATATTGTTGACAACATGTTTACCAACAAACTCAATTAAGGGAAAAATATAAACATTCAATGAGTGAAGATATACTGCACAGAATTGTGGGGTCCAAAAGCGAAGTGGTACAAGAACACTTTTCACACACTTTTGGGATAGCACTTTAAAGTTTTGGTTAATTTGTTACGTGCTCCCTTGGCACGTACGTACCAACTCAGGAGAGGGGTGTGGGTTTATTACACACTTTAATAGGGCGCCACAGGGTCTTTCGCGTTTGGCAGGATAGACCACGAAACCTGTGTAGCAAAAACCTATCAGTCAATTAGTAGGATTGCAACTTTATTTTATTCTTCGTTATAAATCGTATTGCGGAGCTTTCATACACAAAAAAAATTGTTAATTACCTATGCAGACATCTGCCACAAAATAAATTGGCCAACAGTTCGCCGTCGCCAGCCAGCCACGTATTCGATCAAGGCAAGATTATTATTAATTAATGTATAGTAATATTTCAATTACAACTAGGAAATACAAATATATATGTATGTACTTAACTTTTAACTTTCTTTCTATTTTCCGATCCTTCCTTCCTTTTTCCTTTTCTTGGTCAAAATCCCCTTTCTTTGATTTTATATTATGTTACTATTTTCTGTGTGGTTTTATTTGCTGGATTCGTTTTATTTGCTCGATTTCTTGAACTATCTAGATACCGAGCATCCGCTCTGTCATGGCTGCCAATAGACACACGACCAATTCGCGGCCTCGTTTATATAGTGAACCGTGACTATCTTTTGAGTTGAGTTTATGGACGCTCGACCAATGCGCGCTTTCGTTTATACAGTGAACTGTGACTATCTTTTGAGTTGAGTTTATATATATAATTTTTAGACACCCACTTTGCATACGTATAATTCATTATGTTATGCTCATTTGGTTTAACAGTTGACGACTTAGTTTACGTAGCCCGTTCAAAATTCTTTTTACGTTCCTTATCTTTGGTTTGTTTGTTTTAGTATATTGACGGCTTAGTTTATATAGTCCGTTTAAAATTTCTTTTACGTTCCTTATTTTTAGTTTGTTTGTTTTAGTATATTGACGACTTAGTTTGTATAGTTCATTAAAAATTGCTTTTACGTTTCTTCTGGATTGTCTTTACGTTTTGTTTTGTTGTTTTGTTTTGAGTTTACACTAATATATAATGTTTATAATTGCTATGTTGCATGTGTATATGTAAGCGGAAACGATTTGTAGGTATATAACTATTATATTAGGTGACCTGGACTATATTTGACTACCCGAAATCAGGTGAGCATACCATTTTACTCTAGGCTACTATCTCTCACGGGAAGGAAGATTCAAACGTCGCGCGCATTTCGTTCTTAAGCTGGCCGACTCACTACTAGGCTGGTTGGTTGCGCGAGTACAAAGTAAAATTACTGCTATGAATATTTTATAGTTTAAAAATAGGATTGATTTCTTAATGCATAAAGACTTATATAATTAAAAAAAAAATATTTAAATGAAATTCCAAAGATTAAGGTAGTTACTACTTCTTAATTAGTTCTCTGCATATATTTTCCTTATCCAGGTTGGGACTCGATTGTGACTATTGTTTGCTGTCACTGCCATTCTTCGATCAACCGCTTGACGGAGCGAGTGTATCTTAGCTTGCGACAAGAAAGATGATCGATGTTGACCTACCGAAGTTTCGCAGCCTAATTTTTGAGCACTCAAGAGGTTGGAGATTTCTTGATTAACGGTTCTGGAATAAAAATTGGTAAGAGCATCACTAAACTTGACATTTGGTAAACGACACACATAAGCTTAAGGGACAACTCAAAATGATATTGGGGTCGTAAGAAATTAAAGCTTTAAATTTTTGGTAATTTAAATAATTGATGTGGTTAAAATAATGTTAGGTGGTTTTTGGTTTTTTCCTGTAAGCAATGCCTATGAACAAAAACGCCTACCAGTAAGTCGTTAAAATAGCAGCTTCTCTAAATCCCCATGGAATAGGAGTTTAGTTATATCTCTTTGCCACTAATAGTTTAAGTATATTTCGTTGTCATTTATGTACTCATCCCAATTTTTAGCAGAATGTTAGTTATATACCTTTGCCCTTGAGCCCATCAATTCGAATGAGAAATCAAAACTCAATTCATCAATTCACACCAGAAATGTACATATAACGAAGCGTTGGTTATGATCGAGAACATGTGCATACTCATCTCGAACAAACCACTCAGAAATTGGGGAATACCTTAACCTAATCGATCAGCAAGCGACTTAGTTAATAATATGACATGCAACGTGAACAAGAATTTCATACTAAACATTTGCCTTCTTGTGTTACTACAAATGAACAATTGTTGTCAAACGAACAAAAGGCCAATCATGATAGTTATGTTTGCAATTGCAGCAAAAGAAGGACGTTTTCTCATTTTGGATGTGCCAGGTGCAACTGTTAATTTCAATTTCGCTCATCCTTGCCAAAGTTAAATCTCAATGTAGCATTAGCAATTTCTTCATCCGGAATCGAATTGAATGGTGCAAGAACAACCCGTTCGGCTCTAAAGCAACCATTAAACATACAGACCAATAAAAATGCAGTATGTAACATCAAAAAAACACTCAGGCAAGGATAAAGGCTGAGTTACAATGTGACGCTGTCGCGAGTCGCGGACGCTGTCGCTAAACCTGTCAAAAGTTAAAATCTATGAAAGTACTCAAGCGCAGGTACAGTGTGTCGCTAAGGGTGCTGCTGACGCTGGTCGCGTTGTTTAACGTTGAAAACATTTCAACTTAAGACGCGTAACAGTTGACATCTGCAGTGGAAAAATTAGATATTTGCGGGAAATTTAAATTTATAGTTAAAATGGTAAGTTTTAAAAAAAAATTGCAGTATATAATAACATAAAAATTAAAAAGAAAAAACCATATAAATTCTAAAAAAAAAGAAAATGTACTAAATAAAGATTAAGAATAAAAATCATGGCTGTGTACCTAAAAAGAGCTTAACAATTCAAGAAAATCTCTGCCTGAGTTCATGCTACGTATATTAGAGGGTAAACTATTCCACTTACATGAAGTTTGGACAAAATAAGAGCGCTCCCCGAAATGAGAATGAGAGCGTGGTAAAAGAATATTTAAACTTCTTTGAGAGCGCAAGAATTGCAGCTTATTGTAAAGATATTGTGGTCTCTTGCTCTCGCGATGAGCAAGATGGGTATCAAGGGCTGAATTAACTTGCATTGAGATGTGGGCACTACGTGTTAAGTTGTAAACATATCTAGTACAATCATTGAATGCAATTGTCAATTTTCGACGGCAAATTGTGTCTAACTTGGGAAACACTATTATGCCATACATAAAGTGGGGAAGAATCAAACTACGTATCAGTTTTAATCGCATATCTGTAGACAATAAATACCCACGGACTCTCAATGCAGTAAGGAGCCATATACTTTGTCTAAAATATTGGTAACGTGGCTGCAGCACGTAAACTCTTTGTTCAGGACTACACCTAAATTTTTCACAGAGCTAGAGAATCGTAAGGTAAAGTTATTTAAAATAACTCGTGGTAGCTCTAATGCCTCGAGGTGATTTCTATAGATCGGCATACATACAGACTTACTAGGATTCAGTTGCAGTTTATTGGCTATCGACCAGTCATAAATTGTCGTTAAATCTTCATTTACACGAGCAACACAATCTTCTTGCAACCCAATTGGTCTGCTGAAGTAAATTTGCACGTCATCAGCATATAGATGAATGTTCACATTCTTAATCACCTCAGGCAAATCATTGATGTAGAGACTGAATAAGAGAGGACCTAGGATTGATCCTTGCGGTATTCCACAGTATGAGTTCCGGAAGTTCGACATAAAGTCTTGAACTTTGACTGCGTGTTGTCTACAGGTAAGAAGATCTTTGATCAGCTTAACAGCTGGAGAGGAAAAATTGAAGCAATTCGAGAGTTTATAAGAAGCAAACTGTGATCTACTGAGTCAAAAGCCTTACTAAAATCCAATAAAACAAGAATAGTTAAATGGTCTAGATCTAAGGATTCAATAATATCCGTAGAAACCTTCAGAAAGGCAGTTTCGCAGCTGTGTCCACTTCGAAAGTCTGACTGGAAAGATGATAGAAGCTGATGCTGGTCAAGATATTTGTTGATGACTGTGCATTACTTTTTCAAAGACTTTGCTGAAGTAACACAACAAGCTGATACGCCTATAATCACTAATTCCTTTAGGACGAGGTTTTTTAGGAACAGGGACAATGAGGGCTTTTTTCCATAAGGACGGAAATTGAGAAGTTGCAAGACAATAATTATAAATATGTACTAGAATATCAGAAATAGCGGATGAAATTATCTTGATGAATCTCGGGGGGAGTAGACATTGCAAAGACAACATCAGTATCCTCACTGCAAAACTCTCGAAACGATTATCACCCACCACTAGACGACTATTTGGGACTATAGGGGTAGAAGAAGCAAAAAACTCACCTAGGGTCTCAGCATCAATATTGCTTTCTGGAATTTCTCTCCCAACAACAACCAATGAGCGGATGTTGCTCCAAAGTTTTTAATTGGAAGATCAGGATTTAATTTAGAAAGCCTGTTTGGCAGATCGAAGTTTAAAAGTCACGAGGTTTCGAGCTTTCTTGTAGCGATTATGAATTAGAATGTTGTGCGTGGCTTTATACTGACGCAGTAGTAGATCACTTTCAGCGATATTTGAATGTACATCGCTGGTTAACCACGGACAGCGCTGTGATGAAACCTTTTGCAATCGCAATGGTACATGAACATTGAAATCACCACCAACAATAATAACCGAGTAACTTTGACCAATACAATAGATAGCATTTTGGAGTTCGATGCACGATGCCGCATTAAAGCTGTTTGGTGGGCAATACACCGCAATCAGGGCACATCTTTCCATTCCAGACTTAACTTCAACACAAAGAAATTCTAGGGAAGCCCCTTGGGAAGAGTAAGCTAGAACAGCTGCTTTAAGTGATGTATGAATATAAATAGCCACTTCTCCGCCACTGCGGTATATACGGTCATTTCTAAAAAGTGAAAATTCTGGAATACTTACTTCATTCGAGGATATGTGCGGCTTCAGCCATGATGCGCATATGAGAATAGCCTGTATATTTACAAGAGAGAAAACATCATGCAAGATATTCACCTTGTTATTTAAGCTTCGGGCATTGAAAGAACAAATATTAAAGCCCTTGGACTGCTTTGAAAATATAATGAGAATGGCTCTCATCTTGTCCACGGGAGATTACGAATCACCCATTATAATCACAGCACGAACCCCGGCAGAGCGAATCAAAGTGAATCACCGAAAGAGACAAATTGAAGTATATCATGGCTGTATGTGCGAATAACTAGGTATAGAAAAGCGGTGAAAGAAAAACTAATGAGATTACAATCTAAAATAAATAAAATTACAATGTAAATTAAGAGACTAAATAACTAAAATGATTGTAAAGTATAAACAAAAGAAGGATATCAAAGAAAAAAAGACAAAGAATAAATCAAATAATACTGCAGTAAGTCATAATAAATAAGATATGTAAATCTATCTTTATTACAATAAATTCTAACATATTTATGTATGAAGTTTTTTTTATTTTCAGTGGAAGACTCGACAAAAAGATGGAAGCAATTAAAGGATTGCTACGCCAGGCAATTAAAAAAGAAAAACCTGTCCGGGCAACCGGCTGAAGATCCAGAATCCATATAGCCGCAGATGTCTTTCCTCAAGGATCAGTTGAGGTCTCGAAAGTAAGTAAATGGCTTGACATGCAAGAAGAAAAATTTATTTTTCAGAACTGTATTTGCAGGACTGTAGGAAATTATAATTTCGCGGGCATTGAGCAGGATGACGTGATTGTGGAGATGGAGACCGTGGAGTATCGTCCTTTTTCTCCTGTACTGGATGACAGTATATTTCCTGGTGCGTCGGAGGGTTTTGGTGAGGAATCCAGCTCATCACCGCAGACACCTTGCGGGTGACGAAAAGGAAGAAACAGCGGACGATTTCAGAAGGAGTCGAGGACACTTTTGTACTGTCCGCTAGTGGAACGTACACGCAAATTTGAGGTTAGTGAAACTGAAATGAATTCACTGGTAAATTTGGATCAAGGTCAGTGGTCGAATATCTTAACAAAAACAAACGCTGTTCACTACGTTTTAACTTTCAATAAATTATCACACTTAGTTCTTAAGATTATCCACTAATTACACCAAAATCAGATTCTGTATTTAAGTTGTTAGGTCAGAGATCCATACACACAAGAAAACACTTGTCACAGACTTAGAATGTACGATTATCAAGAATAGTTATTTGGGATAAAACTCAATGTATAAGTTTTGGGTCAGAGAATTTTTGTATCATACTGAAAACACTTATTGGCAGAAAGTTGCAATATAAACTCGTCAATATATATATGTAAAATTGATGTAGAATAAAGTCAAATTATGATATTTAATAAATATGCATCAGAAGAATATAATATGTAAATATATATATGAATAAATATATAATAAAATAGATGTATGAATAAATATTATTTTGTTACAAGTGACTGGTACTCACCGATCTACATCTTGATGCTGGGAGGTTGGCTTTAAGCTAATGTTAAGAACCTTTGTTCTAACCATGGGTTAGAACAATTCTTTATTCCCGTCGAGACCAGAAATAAAGTGTTAATGTTAGTAAGATACTATCTCAGTCGAGACCCGAGATAATAGTCTTTAAGTCTGTCGAGACCCGGCTTAAAGTGTTACCTTATCTTCAGTCGAGACCCAAAATAAGATGCGTTTATTCCCGTCGAGACCAGAAATGATTGTTAGTAAAAGATTATCTCAGTCGAGACCCGAGATAATATTCTTTAAGTCAGTCGAGACCCGGCTTAAAGTGTTATCTTATCTTCAGTCGAGACCCGAAATAAGATGCGTTTATTTCCGTCGAGATCAGAAATGATTGTTAGTAAAAGATTATCTCAGTCGGGACCCGAGATAATATTCTTTAAGTCAGTCGAGACCCGGCTTAAAGTGTTATCTTATCTTCAGTCGAGACCCGAAATGATTGTTAGTAAATATCTTATTTTCAGTCGAGACTCGAAATAAGATGCGTTTATTTCCGTCGATACCAGAAATAACTGTTAGTTGTTAAAGTGATATATCTGTCGATACCCGATATAAATGTTAGTCCCTACACAGCCAACTTACCCCAAGCGATGCCAAGCACAAAAAGAGTTCGAGATCAGTCAGCTTGTCGTTTATATAGCCCTTGCTTGCACACGACACCACTGATAGAGTAGCAGCGGCGCATGATTACAAGAATTGGCAATGCAGCTGTGCTCTTACTGTACTAGCGATAAAATTTGCCTAGCAACGAACAAAAATGCATAGCAAAAAGAAATTTAGAGCTGCACATGCTGCTGTGTTAAATTAAATTATATTTGCAAAAAATATTCTCTCTATCACGTAGCGAACAAATTCCCGTTGGATATAGTACTTGCAAATGATGATAATGATAGAGTTGCAAATTGATTGGCTTGATCTGACTATATTTGTGCCATGCATGACAATGCTTTTGTTAGCAGTTGTATCTATTTTTGGGAAAAAAATTGTATTTTTTTTTTGATTATGTTGGGTTGTGTACATGTTTTTCGCTTAACAGAAATAAAATTAGATTTAATTTTACTAAAAATTTAATGCTTTGTTTTCAGGATGCTTTCTTTCAGAAGTTTTCTGTTTATGAAAATATATTCGAATCAATTTGGTTCGAACAACTTTTGTTAAAACGATGGAAGCAGCCCAGCACTTCATGGCAAAAAAAACCCAGCAGACTGACTCGCTTGCGGATTAGGAAGACTCATAGTTCTGTCAGTGTTCGACAGTGAAATTGAAAAAAAATTCAAAGGAAAGAAAACCATGAAATGATGCAAGGAATTTTGTAATACCACTGTGATCATGAAGACGACCAAAAATAAAATATATTTAATTAAACTTTATAAAATGTTCAGGTGTTGAAAGCGATGCTTTATTAGGAACGTATTAACAACCTTACTCATAGACTTAGTATAAGTAACTATGCACAAACGAAAAATGTCCAACACAAATGCGGAGCTGAATATAGTGGAAGATTTACTTTATTACTCCGGTTGTGACTGAAAAGAAACTTTGCCTTCATTCATGAAGTATTCGGTTAATATTTTCCGATACATAAATGCTTCCCTCGTCGCATTATTGCTGCCAAATCTTCAGAGTGCGTATTGTTGAGTGTCAACTTCCTTTCTCCACAAACCTTCAACTATTTTGTGATGTTCATTTTCCGAATCGTAGAAACTTTGTGGACAATATACAGATGGAATGTTATTATATAATTTATCCGTCACTTTTAAATAATTGTGTAAGAGCACACAAGCCAAAATTACTTTGTCCGCATTTTCGGAATGGAAATCTAAGCAATTTCTAAGAACACGCCACCGAGGAACCAAGATTCCAAAAGTATTCTCAATGATTCTTCTGGCCCTGGAGAAGCGATAGTTGAATACCTCCTTCACAATGGGAAGAAACTGCCCTGGATATGGCCGCATTAGGTTGCATCTTTGAGGAAACGTGCTGCCCACAGCAATATAATGTGGACACTCACGACGAGTTAGGTAAAGTTCAATGCGGGGAATACTTAAATCGTTCGCAAACAATTTACTCCCAAAAGGAGATTCTCGAAACACGCCGCCATCACTTTGACTTCCAAAGGCGCCAACATCCACTTCTGTGAATATATAGTCGGTATCGCAAACTCCAAACAGAACGGTACTCTAGTGTCCTTTGTATTTATAGTATTTACTTCCAGAGTTTGGAGGACACCGGATCTACACATGTTTTCCGTCAATACAACCCACGCAATTGGGCGTTTGTCACTTTCCGTGAAACTCATTTGCTATGATTTTCCAGTCGGATAGATTCACTTCTGGCATATAAACAAGTGAAAGAACTTTCCATAAAACTTAACATACTTCAATGATTATTTTACGAACAGTGGATAGCCCCATTTTAAAATTCCAAGCGAGGTAGTTTTTAGAAACTCCTTACGAAAGATACCTAAAAAAATTTAATAAATTCAAGAAGCAACCTGTTGAGCACATACTTACATGAGAGTAAGTACATGTCTACACTCTTCGCTAATAGGTTTCCTGATTGACCTTTTCTTCAAGTCATCTTTAACCAAATTTAGCAGTAAATTATACTGAACGTGATTCATCCGTGTAGCTTTGAAAAACCAACTCATTATCGTTGTTCTAATATACTTAAAAGTTTTCTCATAAAATCCTTAATTATTCGTTTTCTATACAGTAGACGTATCCACCACCTGCATTTCACTTTTCTCTGCCGCAAATACAAGTATGAGATGTTAAGCAAATAAAGAATAAATTGACATTCGTCCGTATCATTAATTTTATTCATTTTATTTCAAATTTTATACACAATTTTGCACATATAATTTCTTGATAATAGCCAACTTTGACATTTTAAAGCGACATCATTGGAACAGCAATAGCAACAGGCACTGCGTCCGCATCAGCAACATCATTCGTGACCGCGTCTCGCGACAGCGTCACATTGTAACTCATCCTTAAAGTACTGCAAAAATGACAGATGAATGGGGGATGAATGTACAATGAATGGCCCATAGACATTCACTGTCATTCCACGTTCAGCGTATGCGGATGAAATCAACGCATGTTTAAAATCATTTTCTTCTTGGCGAAATGTCCATACATTGCCACTCACAATAAAAATGCGCGTGACATACAGTTTAGTATTTTCCAAACAATTGCTGAATATTGGTAATGGCAAAATTGGTTTTATTGAAAATACACAATTAAACCGGAAATTTTCTGCAATATTGTTTATTCTAAAAATGCATTAATAGAAAGTGTATTTCCAAATATACGCAACAGTTATCATCACCATCAATGTCTCAGTCAACAACAGATTTTGCCATCTAAAAATGTCGATGTTGACGAAATCAGCTTCAAAATACAAGGGACATTACCTGGAGAATTAATTTAGTTTTAAATCAATTGACACAGTGGTAGATGAGAATGACAGTGTAAATTATCCCATTGAATTCTTGAATTCACTCGGTTTGCCAGGTTTTCCACCACATAACTTACGTTTGAAAATTGGTTCACCCATAATTTTGCTTTGAAACTTAAATGCACAGACTTTGCAATGAAACGAGATTATTTTTAAAAAAATTATGGAAAATGTCATTGAAACGACCATATTAAATGGAAAATTCAAAGGGGACACTGTATTACTGCCGCCCACGGATGCACCAATTTAGTTCAACCGATTACAATTTCCTATTCGCTTGTCACTGGCGAAAAGTAGCAAGGACAAACAATGACCATAATTTGCGGATTGGATCTAGAATATCTGTGTTTTTCACACGGACAATCTTATGTAAGGTGTTCCTATGATGGAACACCATCAAATCATTTTCTTTGTGCACTGAAGGACCAACAAAATGTATTGTTCATGACTTAGTGTTAATAAGAACACAAAATAAATAATATAACATTAATTAACATTTATTACATTATAATGTACTTGAAAGTTTCGTACATACAAAAGTGGTGGAATATGTTTTTAGATATCTTTGTTTGAAAAAAAAAAATAACTTGCTCCGATTCCACAATAATTTTGTTTAAAAAATGAGTAACAGCCAACGCGATTCGTCTGCTTAAGACATCATCAGGGCTTGCACTAAATCTAGATCTGGGTCAACTACGTTATGCTAATTGCATACATACATACTACGCTAACCGAGCTACATACGGACGATAAGAGCTATGTAAATGCATACAAACTAAGTTAACCAAGTTACAAATTTGGAAATAAGTTAACAGAGCTACTCACGAACAAACTATCATCGATGAATTATACATATTTTTACGAGCGTGGCCTTAGTTCGTTATTTAAAACACAATATTTCAGATATAATTAACAAGTTCTTTCTTTATTTAACTTTACTGCTTACTCTCACAAATTCACAAACAATCAAATCAACTCTTTATTTATCGCTAGTACTGTATTTCTAATTATCACAATCCGTTCACTTCACTGTCTGAAAATAGACTCGCCTCCTGGATATGTGTAGCGCCGTACTTATACTCTACAAATTATCCCAGAATCTTCCTGAATATTCCGTTCTCCAAACCCAGTTTACTAGGATGTCACTAACCTAAAGTTGTTTCCATTTCCAATAGATGACGCTTGTATCACTTTGTGGCGCTTAATACTGCCCCCATCTTAAAATTTTTCGTCAGGTGATCCACTGTCTTGATTCTCGCAGTATTGACATAAACAATCTAGATGAACGATTTTCCGTTTGCGTCTTGTGCCCCGCTGAATCCGGTATATTACGTCATTAATTCTAGTCACTACTGAATACGGTCCTTCCCAGTGTTGTTGTAATTCTGGAGAACGTCCCTTACCTCGTTTCGGGTTACACAGCCAAACAAGGTCACCTTCATTAAATCCGGCTGAATTAGCACGTAAGACATAGCAGGTCTTCATCCGGTCGGTATTTTTTGCTCATTTTGCTCTAGTTTCGATACATTATCGATACGCATCGCCTTTCCGAATATGACTTTTGCTGGAGTTTGTCCGGTTGTGTTGTGAACAGCTGATCGATAGGTCATTAGGAACATGGGAATATCTCGATCCCAAACGCGTTAGTGATAGTCGACTACTTTCTTTAGATGCTCGACCAATGTTCGGTTGAAGCGCTCTACCATGCCATCAGATTGTGGACGCAGAGGAGTTGTTCTGGTTTTTCTTATTCCCAGCATTTTACACATCTCTTGGAGAGTCCGTGATTCGAAGCTCCGTCCTTGGTCCGAATGAAGTTATGAGGCACACCAAATCTACTGACCCAATTCATTATAATTTGTTCCGCCACTGCGGCTGCCCCTTGATTAGGAATTGCAAAAGCTTCAGGGCATTTAATGAAATAGTCAATAGCAACTAATATGTAACGGTTACCGTTATCCGTTTCTGGAAAGGGTCCAGCGATATCTATAGCTATCCTCTCAAATGGGGCTCCTACATTATACTTCTGCATTTCTCCTCTGCATTTGCGTGGTGGTCCTTTGCAAGAAGCACAGATAGTGCATCTGCGGCACCACTCCTCCACATCCTCTCGTATATGTAACCAATAAAACCTTTCTCGTATTTTGGAAATTGTGTTATTCACCCCCAAATGTCCTCCAGATGATCCACTGTGCATTTCTTCTAGAACATAGTTGAACTTTGATACTGGGACGACTATCTGCATCCGGAATGACTCGCCGTTAGCTGCCTCCCAATTACGTTTTAATATACCGCATTAAACGTGGAGGAAATTTCATTGAGCCGAGTAGATCTTCAGTTTCTCACTCCTCTCCAAAACATCATTTTATTGTGGTCTTTCCATGTCTTCTTTCCAAGCAAGAATGGGTGATATGTCTGGGTCTTCTCATTGTGCTGTTCGCAAGCTCTCGTTGTCCCAGCCTGTCGATGGTTACACCGTTATCAACTATATAGTTCCGTTTGTTTCTTTTTCTTCCACCCGAACGCAATGGTTGCATTCAACTTTGCATGGACGTCGTGAAAGGGCGTCTGCATTTCCATGGATACGTCCTCTTCGGTGTTGGATTTCAAAGTCATAAGTTTGGAGTAGCTCTATCCATCTCGCCACTTGCCCCTCAGTGTTCTTAAACTGCAAAAGCCATTTAAACGCTGCATGGTCAGTGCGGAGGATAAACTTCTGCCCGTAGAGATATTTATGGAAATGCTTGGTTGAGTTTACAATGGCAAGTAGCTCTTTCTTTGTAGCACAATAATTTCTCTCTGATTTTGAAAGTGCTTTGCTAAAATAAGCTACTGGCACCTCTTGACCATCCTTCTCCTGTGAAAGCACTGCACCAATACCTACATTGTTGGCATCCGTGTCCAATATAAAAGTTTTCCCCAGCTTTAGATAGTGAAGCACTGGGGGTCCGCAGAGGTGTTGCTTCAAATTTGCAAAACTCTCGTTACATTTATCTGACCGTATGAAGGGTTTTCCTTTTTCTGTAAGTTGATGTAGGCTCCTTACTATATCTGCAAAACCTTTTATGAATCGCCTGTAGTAGGTAGCTAATCCAAGAAAACTCCTTAATTGATGTTTGTCCTTTGGAACTGGCCAATGTTTGACAGCTGCTATCTTCTCTGGATCAGTTCTTACTCCTTGTGATGAAACTATGTGTCCGAAATATTTTACTTCATTTTTAAATAGGGCACATTTATTCGTACTGAGCTTTAGTTTCGCATCTCTCAGCCTTTGGAGTACGTCCTGTAAGTTGTTTTTATGTTCCTCGAACGTCCTTCCGATTACTATTATGTCATCTAAGTAAACCAGACATGTTTTCCAAGTTAATCCTCGTAAAACACATTCCATGAGTCGTTCGAATGTGGCTGGAGCATTACATAATCCAAATGGCATAACTCTGAATTGCCATAAGCCACTCCCAACTGAGAAAGCAGTTTTCTCTCGGTCCTTGGGATGTATTTCCACTTCCACTTTCTTCAAGTCTAGGGTGGAAAACTATTGCGCTCCGGAAAGGGTGTCTAGTGTGTTGTCAATCCTTGGCAATGGATAGCTATCCTTTTTCATTACGTTATTTAGCTGCCGGTAGTCTACACAAAATCGGGTGCTGCCATCCTTTTTCCTGAGCAAAACATCTGGCAAAGTGCAAGAGCTATTATGCCTTGTTCCTTCATGGAGTTTATCACCTCTGCAACTTCTGATTGTTTCGCTAATGGTAGTCTTCGTGTTATCTGCCGAATGGGACTAGAATCTCCTGTATTGATCCGATGCTGGACAAGATTTGTTTTGCCGAAATCTTCATCATTCATTGCAGATAATTCCGAAAATTCATCGATTACCTCTTTGGCATCGTTGCACTGCTGTTCACTTAAGACACTAGCTGAAAGAAGATTCTGAACCTGTTGAGTTGTAGTTGGTATAGTTATTGCTTCCTTAATATTACTGCCAGTATTCAAATTAACAATCTGATAAACGGGTTCACAATTTCCAATTATAGCACCTTCTTTAAGTTGTACCTCATTTTCGGATGTGTTAAGCACTCTGACTGGAATTAATGTTGCACTTGCTGCTTTAACTAAAGTCTTACCTAGAATGATGTTCGATGTAACTTTTGTGGGCTTAGGCTCCACCAAATAGAATCGGCAGGTCCCTATGTCATCAGTAAGCTTTGTCCATACTAGTGTCTCCGAGAATGCAGAAAGAGAAATATTCTCACAGACCATCGTCCTTATTTTTGCAGCATAATCTTTTCCTCCTCCTAGTCTCATAGGAATTTATATGTTGCCATATTTGAGTATTCGTTCTCCGACATCTAAATTTATTTTATATGTGGTCATAAAGTCTACTCCAAGAATGCATTCATCCATTATGTCTCAAACTAGGAAAGTGTGAGGAAATAGTAGTTCGCCTAGTTGAATATCCAAATTTATTTCTCCAAAAACTTGTGCTGCTGCTCCAGTTGCTGTTCTTAGTAAATATTTGGTGGTATTGTGAAGCCATTTGTTCTTGACAAGATCTGCTCTAATAATTGATCTCGAAGCTCCAGTGTCGATAGTGACAGCGCAGTCATTTTTTCCTACACTTCCATATACATATAACAAGAGTGCTATTAGTAGTATGTGCTCGTGCGAGTAAGCAGTTTTAACTTTTGCTTCCACATGAGACTGATTTTTCTGTTCAGTTTCTTATTATTAATCAATAAAAGTGTGTGCATTTAGTTATAATTAACGCCGGCTATTGTTGGTTTAAAAAATTGTGATATCTTTCTTGACTTTAAATCAAATTTATTTTGCATTTTGTTCAAGTAAAGTGAAGTTAACTGGATTGCATACCAGTAGATTTAAATGAGTCCACCTGCGGGCTACAAGGGCTACCTCTACATCAACAGCAGATAATACAATGGAATTGTCTGCCTTCGCATCACAATTTGAATGTCAGCTATCTTCTCTGTCCAATAAATTCCATGACAGGTCTATTGGAAGTTTTAAAAGCTCACTGGGAGACTTGGAACGTAAGCTCACGGAAATTATTAACAACAAATTTAATGAGCTAAGCGCCCGAATTGACATTTTGGAATCCCAGGCAAACCTTAATATAGACAAACTCCATACGCTGGAGCGCAGTCAGAAATCCCGTGATGTTGTTCTTACTGGGATTCTGCAATTGGAGAACGAGAATTTGCACGATATCTATTCAATGCTGACAAAATCTATCAGTTTGCACTCTTTTTTTAATTTACCCAGAATCTCCAGGGTGAGGCCAAGAAACAAAAACTCGAAGGAATCAGTAATAATAATTAAGTTTGATACTCCAAACGATAAAAATTATTTTCTGATTGCAACTCGTAAAACATTAGTATCCCGCAAGCAGAACATAATCAAAACTCTTAGTCTTACCGACATTGGCATTAGTCAAATCAGGCCAACTGCAATTTATATAAATGAAAGCCTATATAATCGCAATTATGCAATTCTGCGCAAAGCATTGAGGTTGAAAAAGGAAAAGAAGCTGCTGTCTGAAAAAATTACCTCTGATGATGCTCTGTAATAGTCTGCTGTGGCGGTAATGGTAAATCATGTACAACTTACATACATATTACTAAGTAATCTACAATAGTTTGTTAATACATATCGCATTTGTTTTCAAAGAATGAGTACTGGATTATTTCCTTGTTTATGTTTAGGCTTAGAACTTATTACCTTGAATTTTGATAATGAAGTATTACTTCCCTTGCATGCAAAAATTTATTTCTTAATGATGAACTTTCACAGTCTGATAATTTATTTTGTAGTAACTATTAGTAGAAATATGGATTTAGAACTTTCGCTATGTTTTTGTTTTGAAGTATTATTGGTGATTTTGAATTCAAGCACGTATGTCATAGTAGTGAGATTGTCTTCATATGCTGTTTATTCTCCTGAATTGATGTTTTATTATACAGGGTGTCCCGTATGTGATCTGGCACCCGAAGGCTATGGATAGGTCATGCTTAGACAAACAAAAAATTGTATGGGTGGGGGAAGGGAAATGGTAACGGTTTCCGAGATAACGGGACTTTAAGATATTTGGGTATGTGTTTATAGATCACCCTGTAGCTTCTGAACGTTACACTCTATGATAATGATTTACACTTTGGCAGATAAATAATCGTTGGACCTTTCCAATGGTCTATAAAGTTTTTGCCTCACCCTTTCCGTTTTGACGTTATACCTCAATAACACGTCATCAGTTTTTCATACTGAATTTCAAAAGCCCAAAAGCTTAGCTTTAAAATGACCAATCACACTGTACCCAAAATGTGACCCTTTTTGCGTTTTTTGCACTTTTTCTTAAGCATATCCAACGAAAATGGCTGAAAAAGGTCACTTCCAAAAGATAATTGCCTACTTTCTGGCACTTATTGACGTGTTTTTTGATAAAAATAGTAGTTAAATAAAAAACAAGTAAAAATTCCGAAGTTTTAACTTTGTTGAGATATCACTTCAAAACGGAAAGGGTGAGGCAAAAACTTTATAGACCATTGGAAAGGTCCAACGATTATCTATCTGCCAAAGCTTAAATCATTATCATAGAGTGTAACGTTCAGAAGCTACAGGGTGATCTATAAACACATACCCAAATATCTTAAAGTCCCGTTATCTCGGAAACCGTTACCATTTCCCTTCCCCCACCCATACAATTTTTTGTTTGTCTAAGCATGACCTATCCATAGCCTTCGGGTGCCAGATCACATACGGGACACCCTGTATAATTAGTTTTACTTTTCTATTGATATGCCTTAAGTTGTTATCACTTCAATTCCCTTTGGAGGGAGTTTATGATATTTCACTAATTTTCATTGCAGGCACCAAAATAATTTATGCCTATGTACCTGACTTAGAATACTTTTTGATCATATTTTATGTCTCATAGTAGTGGCTTGGAGGGAACTGGCGTTTGTAGAATTTTGACCAACATCTTTAACTCAAAACCGCAGGTCTGAAGGTTTATCATATGAATGCAAGAAGCTTGCTTCCTAACATTGATGAGGTACGTGAAATGTTTCGTGATGGTGGTGCGGATGTAGTTCTTGTGGGGGAGACGTGGTTAGCGCCAAGTCTTAGTGATAAGCTTCTCGTTATACCTGGTTTTAAAACTTTTCGGAAGGATAGGTCTCTACGTCAAGGTGGTGGCCTTGTTATAAACATAAACTCTAGTATATCTTGCAGACGATTGATATCTAGTGAAGATACTAATTTGGACGCTGAATATCTCTTGTGTGCTTTGGGGCAAGGATTGAATGAATGCTTGATCGGTTGTGTTATAAACCGCCGAACGCAGATTTATCGAACTTAATCAACGATCTGACACATATTGTTCCACAATATAATAATATCGTAATTGGCGATTTTAATGTTAATTTTCTCAGTGGAGATAGTGCTACAAACCAATTTAATTTTGTGTTAAACTCGCTTGATATGCATTGAGTTAACGAACATCCCACTCACTTTTCAATGCACTCATCATCTCTTCTTGATGTATTTCTCACATCTAGTCCAGCTAAAATTAAATTCATGAATGAGATGTCACTCGGAGATATATCTGATCATGACATGATAATGATGACCTATGATTTTCAACCCCATTATATTCAGGAGCCTAATACCTTTTCATTTTTTAATTATAGCGCAGTAAATTTAGATAATTTCCATAATGAAGCTCAGTCTCTTCCTTGGAATAATCTCCACACTATGTGTGACGCTGAGGATCAAACTAACTTCCTATCTGAAGTGATCCATTATCGTCATGGAAAGTATGTTCCATTGGTAACTAAATCTATATATAACCCTGTCTGCCCATGGTATTCTTCTAGAATTATGAGCCTCATTCGTCGCAGGAATAGAGCATTTAACATGTGGAAACGATATCGAGCTGCCACACTCTGGGATGACTATCGCGTTCTTCGTAATAGAACAACATTTGAAATCAAAATGGCCAAAAAGAGGTATTTTTCTTCATTCCTCGATACTGAACTATCACCAAAAAAATTATGGAAAACTGACGTTCTGCCGGCATAGTTTGTTCAACCAAAAATAATATCAACATTGATCCGGAAAAAATCAACAAGAAATTCCTTATGGTACCTGCAATAACTTCGAGTTCCCAAAGCAGCCCTGAATTGCCTATTCCTAGTGTTCCTGGCAACTTTTCACCATTTAATTTTACCCGAGTAACAGCTAATGACGTTCTCATGGCTTTTTGTGAAATCAAGTTTGACAGCACGGGATGTGATGATTTAAACTCGAAGTTTGTTAAAATGCTCCTGCCTTATATTCTTTCTCCTCTTGCACACATTTGTAATACGTGTTTTACGTCATCTCAGTTTCCGAACCAGTGGAAGTTCTCAAAGGTAATACCTGTTCCGAAAAATTCATCTAATTCCGATTTCAGACCTATTAGTATCTTACCCTTTTTATCTAGAGTAATTGAAAAAATTATGTCTGCCCAGATAAATAGATACATTGCATATCATAATTTACTAAATGAAGAACAATCAGGCTTTAGACCTAAGCATACCTGTATTACTGCTATTCTTAAAATAGCCAATGATGTACGGACTGCTATTGACAGGGATGAGTTCTCCATGTTAGTGCTGTTGGATTTCTCTAAGGAATTTGATTCGCTGAATCGTAGCAAGCTATGTAGAAAATTGATAATGCAGTTTAATCTCTCCCCAGGCTGCAAACCTTACCGGCAGTTACTTGAGGGATCGGTATCAATCTGTGTATTCTAAAAATTTAAATTCCTCTTTTCAATTGGTGTCTTCAGGAATGCCCCAAGGATCTATCTTGGGTCCTTTGTTGTTATCTCTTTTTATCAATCAATGATTTATTTCATTGTGTTAAGTACAGCAAACTGCACCTTTATGCAGATGATGCTCATTTGTACATCTCAAGACCAATTGGGTTAGCTGAAGAAGGTGTTTCTTGTATAAATGATGATCTCCATTTTATTTATTTGTGGACCATTGACAACATGCTACACTTGAACCCTGCCAAAACTAAATGCTTAATTATATACAAAACAATTTTAGATACTGTCGCCATCATATTAATACTCTAATTTGAAAAGTATATGGTGGGCTACGTTCACTCTGGACGACTAGTAATTTCACTCGTATGGGTGCGAAATATTTGCTTCTCTTGACTATGAGTCTATTCGAAAGCTAAATACTGCATTCAAAGCTGCTATAAGGTATGGTTTTGGTCTCCGCCGTTTTGACCATGTCTCTCCTTAGGCCAACTCCATCCTTGGTTGCAGCCTTATGGTCTATTTCAAATATCGCGCTGTAATTTTATTGGCTGGGACTCTTAAGTCTCGGAACCCCATCTACTTGTATAATATACTTCAGATTGCGAGATCAAGTCGAGTTACTACTTTAATACTACCTAGACATAAATGTCTAACATCTAAGCCTCAGTTCTTCATCCAGTCCATTATTATTTGGAATTCTCTGCCAATAAATTTGAGATTTTTGTTTGAGTCAGGTATGTTTGGTAATTTTAAAAGCAAAGTTCTCGAGCACTTAAAGTCAGTCTAGTTTTTAGTTGTGCATTGTAAATAAATATACGTTTCATTTTTTTCTCTCCTCTGAATCTTAGTGCTAATTAACTAACTAATTTCTTATTAGTCTAGCTTATTATAATATTACTTATTGGATAATTTACCTATTAATCTTGTACTAAAATAAGGTTTTATATCTTTTTGTATAATGCCACCTATAAAAGAATAAATGAATAAGTGAAATGAAATGTCTCTGCAACTGGGCTATCTGAATGATGACTTCGGGGTCCCCCAAAGTTGGTTTTTACATGTTTTCCGACTGCTGAACAGGGGTGCTCATGCGACTAGTCGCTGTTTGATTTCTAGTCTCTCCGCCTGCAGTTGTTGTAGTGACTCGCCATGCTCTTGAGTCCTGTTGCTTGAGTCCTGTTGCGTAACTGCAGACGATATACTTGCTGCATGTGCTCATCTCCATAACGTAATTCTATCGCCTGTACTAGTGAAATGTAATCACGTTGCTTTTCAATCTGTATAGTTTGTAATAATTCTGACGCAGGACCTCGAAGTGCTAATACCAGTACTGTAGGTTTGTCTGCAACGCTCCATCCATTTACTTCGGAAGCTGCCTCGAATTGTCTCTTGAAAATATGCCACGAATTTTGTCCATCAAATATTGGAGGTTTCATTCTGCCTGCACCGGATATTTCAATTCCTTCGTGTCGAGGTTGTCGACGCTTTATCCTCTCCAAATCTGTTTTAAAGTTATCAAGCTGCCCCGTGACATTTTGTTGTACTTCCGACACTTGTTGTTTAACTTCCGATACTTGTTGCTGAACTTCCAACACTTCCTGCTGGATTTCTTCAAATTTCACATTATGCTCGTCTAATGAATTTTTTAGAAAATTCATATGTTCCTCCAAACAAGTTGCTAAACAATTCTGTAAAGAATTCTTTTGTTCATCCAGACGGAATTCCAGGGAATTCTTTTGTTCGTCTAAACGGGTTTCCAGAGAATTCCTTTGTTCCTGGCGAGAATTCGTTTTGTTCCTGGAGAGAATTCTTTTGCTAGTCAAAACGGGCTTCCATTTTGCTCATTAAAGTACTTAAAAGCTGTTCTATGTTCATCGCAGGCTCAGCTTCAGGTTCTTTTTCTTTTTCTTGCCCCGTGACATTTTGTTGTACTTCCGACACTTGTTGTTTAACTTCCGATACTTGTTGCTGAACTTCCAACACTTCCTGCTGGATTTCTTCAAATTTCACATTATGCTCGTCTAATGAATTTTTTAGAAAATTCATATGTTCCTCCAAACAAGTTGCTAAACAATTCTGTAAAGAATTCTTTTGTTCATCCAGACGGGATTCCAGGGAATTCTTTTGTTCGTCTAAACGGGTTTCCAGAGAATTCCTTTGTTCCTGGCGAGAATTCGTTTTGTTCCTGGAGGGAATTCTTTTGCTAGTCAAAACGGGCTTCCATTTTGCTCATTAAAGTACTTAAAAGCTGTTCTATGTTCATCGCAGGCTCAGCTTCAGGTTCTTTTTCGAAAACAAATGTCTCAGGATTCTTTTCTTCCTCTATCGAAGCTTGTCTAAGTCGCTCCACTAGAACATTCTTTAGACCTGTCGTTTGCAATGACCGCTTCTCCAACTCCACTTTCAATTCCTGTATGCCAGGCTCCTCTAGTTTACGTCTTTTGTAATTCACTCACAGTTTAATATAAAACTATCTTTCGGAATTTTCACGCACGATTTCAAAAAATTAATCACTCTTGGAACTTCAAAGTCAAATCCCACCACTTTATTTCGCGAATTTATTTTACTCCTGACAGCAGTTGTTTCGCGCGTGGCCTTAGTTCGTTATTTAAAACACAATATTGGGGATTATTTTGGGATTATCTCCGATCTATGTTAAGTTGAAACAATTAAAATAAAAGAATAGTTCTTATGACGTCTTTTATTTCAATATATACTCCCAACGTTTCGACCCGCGGGATTTACGAGTCCTCTTCTTGGGGCTATAAAAATTTTTTGTAGAATAGTATCGAGACACTTTTTTAATTACAACAAAATTACCTTACGATTATAATAAATTAAATTTTAAATATATCACATATTGTAAATATCAAATAAACTAAAATATTACACTAAAAACATTGTTATAAATAAAATTAAAAAGACCAAATTACACGGAAAAAACAGACTACTGACAGGACATGATTAAGCTATTCACTAGACTAAACAATTATGGGTTGTGGGTGCCTTAATCCGTATATTTTTAAAAGATGTTAATTTTTGCATGTGTGTATTTTTTTGATGTGATCATAGTTAAGTTTGTGTAATGTTCAAAGTGAGTATTTTATGTGTTTATAGAATTAAGTATGTGCTGATATTCATTATGAATGGTCTAGCCTAATATTAATTAAGTTGTGTTTATTTATATAAATGTGGCAGGCTTCTTTGGTTTCCCTTTTTTCTCTGTTTTTTTCATTGTCAATGATCATGGCATCATCAAATTTGAATATATGCCCTGTTTCAAGGGAATGTGATGCCAATGCTGAGTGTGGGGTATTTTTTTCTATATATTTTGCATGCTGTGATAGGCGGGTTTTTAGTTTTTTGGAAGTTTGCCCGATGTATGCTGTGGGACAGTTGTCGCAATTGAGATACTGGATGTACGTAAGGGATTGAATTGTAGATCTCACTATGAGGTTCTTCTAGTTCTAAAATAGCTGGTTGTAAATTGTTGTTGGTGGACATGTTAAATTTTTTCCTTATGGCGCTTTTTATAACACTGCTCCGTATGTGAGATGGATAGTTGTTTTTTCTGAGGATTGTGTCAATTATAAGCTTGTTTTTTGCGTGAAATTTTATGTTACTTAAGCTTAGAACCCTGTGTGCAAAAACCTCTGCAGTATTTATTTTCATTGCCATTGGATGGCTATAGTGATAATTTAACATACGATTGGAATTGCAGGGTTTGCAGTACTAATCGGTGATAATTTTTTGTTGTTCTGTCCTAATGAGGAGCATGTCGAGAAAAGATAAGGTGTTGTTGTTGTTTTCCATCTCAAGCGTGAACTGCAGTTTTGAATTGATCCTGTTAAAAACATCTAATAGATCATTTACATGTTCTCGTGCTGTTGTACAGATGATGTCATCTACATATTTCATGATAAAAGTGGGTTTGTGCGTGGTAAGCTTCAGCGCCTCACCAATTACATAGTCCAGTGTGAAATCTGCGAGAATTCCTGACAATGGATTACCCATGGCCAAACCGAACTTCTGTTTGTATGTGTTGCTATTGTAAGTGAAATAATTGCAGTCTACGGCACAGAAATTAATTATGTTTTTAAATATTCATAGGTGTGTGATTATAACAACTTGTAGGGCTGCTATAAGTGAAGTTGATGAACGTAACCAATTATTCTGCAGTTTTTATCATGCTGGTACGTGAGGGCATGAAGGCAGCACTGATGACGTTTATCATGTGCGTGCCCTTTTCATTTCAGCAAACTTGGAATATTGCTGCGTCTGAAATTGTAATGATGGCACTTGCGACGTTGAGTCTTGTGCGCTTTTTACATGTGCAGCAATCTGAGTACTGCTACGTGTGGGAAGGATTTCTAGTGCAGAGTTAACCTCTGGAAACTAATATAAACCAACGTTTGTATGACGTTGTCTAGGCCTTCGGATTAACTCCTGTGTGAGATTGCTTGAGTTAACCTCACTTTGCAATCCTTAGGATCAACTCCTAGCCGACGTACTTGAGTTAACCTCAAATATTTATTTGGATAGAATTAACTTCTGTTTCAGAATTGAGTCAACCTCAAATATTTGTGATAGCCAGAATTAACTTCTGTTTTATGGATTGAGTCAACCTCAAGTTTGTAGGACGGCCAGAATTAACTTCTGGGTGTAGGATTGAGTTAACCTCAAATATCTGTTTAAACAGAATCAACTGCTGTTTTTGGGATTGAGTCAACCTCAAATATTTATGACGGCCAGAATTAACTTCTGTATTAGGATTTGAGTCAACCTCAATTTATTGGCGTAGAATTAACCTCTATAAGGAATGTCAGAATTAACTTCTGGTTAGGATAAGGATTTTGCTCAAAACAGACTCCAAGGCTTAGGACTTAATCAGATCAACTCTGATTTGGAAATGGGTGCTTTTGCTATCTTTCGCCGCCTTCTTATAGGTGCTGAAGATGGTCATGTGATGTACTCCTCATGGCGTTGCCATAGCGACGTTTATACCAGTTGCTGCTACGAGAGCATCTGGTTGACATAATGTCAAAGTTATGACATGTCAAATTTGTGTATACACGAAGAATTGTGTATTTGGTAAGTTTTATATTATTTTGTTGGTGTAATTCTTTTTGTTAATAATATTTTGCTATTTTTAGATTATAAAAGTCATCGTGGGACCTTTGGGTTGTTGGAGAAAAGTTGCGGAGGGTTTTTTGCTGATTAATTAGGTTTGTATTCTGAATTCTTTCCACTGGAATTTGATTCTTTGTGGATTCCTTTTGGTTTATTTTTAGGGAAGAATTAGCTGAATTCTACGAGGGAGTAATGTTCAGTACGTGGACTGAACACCATCAGTACCATCCCGTCCAAAATTTTGGCCATCTATCGAATTTTACAAATAAACCAAATCTGACAAATATAGGAAATTTAAAAAGAAAAAAACCAAGAAATAAGCTGACTTTCAAAATAAAAAAATAAAAAATCTCGGTAACATAGAAAAATAAAAAACAAGTAAATAAATGGATACCTACTCGGCGATTGCACGAGTCAGTGGAGCGGACGGAGAGTCCTGATTTTGTATTTCGGTTTTACTTACTACAAACGTCCTGCGTTCGGGAACTAACTAGTCAGTAGAAAAGACGGGTAAGTAGGCGTTTGAATTGCAAAATAAACTGACATTTCCAACAAAAAAAAGCGGAAAAGAAAAAGTCACATTAAAATAATCGTAAAAAGAGAAAACGAACGGGCATTTCTAACCTCAGAAATAAAAGTACACGAAATAAATAATGAAATCTGTGTTAGAGATGGAAGTAATAAAGAGAAAAGTTAAAAATGTGCATAAAAAGTTGTTGCGAAACTTGTATTGAAAATATGAAAATAATTAATCAGCTTTGACAGATGATTGAACTGCAAATAGGTAAGAAATTCATATTAGCAATAAAAATCAATAGACAATAATTTAGTAGATGTAAACTTGTAAAAATAGATGTCGTAAATAACATAGGAATGGTGTAAAATATAGTAGAGTAGGGCACGTAGGCGCAAAAAAGTTGATGAATTTTGTATATGTTTGCTCTAGACTGTTCTGTTCTGTCTAAGATCTAAAAGAGATTAGAAGATTGTCCATGTTGTAAGAAGACGGATTTTTTGTTTTTATTAAAAAACAAGAACAACAAAATATACCGAATTTTATTAAACAGGAAAATGTCCGAGTTTTTATTTTATATTCCATTTTTTATCTTCATCCGTCGAGCTTTATTATCCGAGGAAAAGTCAGAGCTCGGAAGAAAAGGTCGAAGTCTTGCGTGATTCGTTTGACGCCATATCGACGAACGAAAAAGGCGCGTAGCCTTCTACGAAGCACCAAGGAGTTGAAACCCGCTATTAAGGAAAAAAGAAGTCCTTTAATTTTTTTTGCTGCGTTTCTCTAACTAATTTCCAGCTGATCGGAAGAAGAGGAATTATTTTTACTGCAAGCCCGATGCAGGGTCCCACCTCAGCAGCCCAGAGGCAAGGAACCCCAGGTAAAGTTCATCGAATTAATCTGTTTTCTGATTTTCGCTCAAGCCACTAGAGCTTACATCGAACGATTGGTTCGACAATTGCTCCCAGGGTACCCGCTCGGCCAGGCAACTAACCTAACGGTTCAAGTTGCGGACCACGTTTTGTAGTGGCAACCATCCAAACGGTTCAAGTTACGGACCCAGTTTTGTAGCGACAACCATCCTAACGGTACAAGGTTCAAGTTATGGACCACGTTTTGTTGTTTTCAAGCTACGGACACGAAGCAGACAAAGTCTGTAACAATATCTATCCAATACTGGTCCTCCATCAATATTAGATTTTAGATTTTTGGCAAGACCTGAAGTTGGATTGTTTGAATTATATGAATTAATGTGTTTGTTGAATCTTAGTTTTAAAGTTTGTTTTTCTTATGGAGCACCCTGAGCAATCGCTGCAGCTTACTTTATAGACTCCGCTCTTATCCATTGTGATTTTCTTTAACCTCAATTTATTATTGGTTAGAAAGTTTTAATGCTAATTTTATTAAAAAAAGGCAGCGTTTATCTGGTTGTTAGTTAAAGGTTTTTTTTAGCCTTTCCGAAATATTGTGTAAATAAGGAAGTTTTCTCCACTTCTTTGGACTAGGTTCATTAGACATAGGTAAAGGGAAAATGGAATTCAGGAGACGACTTTTTTGTTTTTTGCAAAGCATCTTGTAAATTAATTTTGAGTCATATCCATTTCTTATAGCGATGTCTTTAATAATGTTTAATTCAGAGAAGTATATTTAAAAAAGAATGGATCACAATCGATCAGAATTAAGAATAATCCCTTAAGTAGATTAAATGAAATATTTATGTTATTTCTGCTTGTTTTTTGTTTTTTTCTTTTTTATATGCAGCAAACGAGAGACTCCAAGCACGGAGGCGAAGGCGGTCCATTGTGCGAAACAGCTAGAATCTTTCTCAGCAAAACCTTCGTATCCTCATTATGAGCCGGATCAGATCTCAGTGAAGTAAGTTTTTAAGCTCATCTACAAACAGGCAGGCAGATCCTGCCTACTTCGGTCATAGGCCGGACGAGCACGCGGAAATTATTCGGTTATCTCATGCTCTCCCTTCAGACAGGAGGACAGACACTCAGGATTGTAAGCAACTCCCATCTTTGTTAGATGATCGTGAAGCGAGCTGTGGCCAGTGATGACCAGTGAGCCCCAAGAGAAAGTCAAAGATATAATCATTAGGCCCATCAAGAAAAACTTTTGTATACCTGCAAGCGCTAAGGTTCGCCAATCGTTGCTGATGTTTCATGCGAACATCGGTTTTGATGAGAGATTTAATCACCGTGGCAGCCACGTCTCCAGTGAGAGAACCAGAGCTGGACTTGGCTAAAAGGTCAGCCCTTTCATTCCCCATGATCCCCATGTACCCGCGAGCCCAATGAAAGGATACCTTGTTGTGGAAACACAACTCATCCACAAACGTCCTGCAGTCCCCCAATAACTTTGATGTTATCCGAGGCTCACTGAGAACAAGGCTGCCATACTATCCGAGAGGATAACAGTGACCTATTCACACGTGGATTATTTATGTAAAAATATAAGAATGAAAAAAATAGAGACTTTAGAAGATTGAGAAAATGAGTTCCACCAGCGAGTGTAATAAAAATCTACAATGTGACTTTAAAACCTGTTTAAATACTCCTCAATGGTACAATTTCTTTGCACACGTACATCGAAGGTTACACTATCCCTGATTGGCTCAAATGATACATCACACATCACCTATAGACATTTTATAGGGATCAAACCAATTTGAAATATCCAATGAACTAAAAAAAAACTAAGCTAATACAGATAACTACAGAGAAAAAAGCCCGCCACAGATTTGTGCGCAAGGCTATCGTGGACACGTATCTGTAGCTTTGATCACTATGAGCTACCATACACATGAACACATAGCGGTCCACGTCCATTGTTTCACACTCAACCAGCAAAGAGTGTCTAACATATGTTTAATAGGCGTGTATATATTGCACCCTATTATCAATCTCATTGCCTTGTTTTGGAATTTTTTTTAACCGATTCATCATTTCATTACTACACATGCATAACACTGTAGAGCAATACTCAAAATGAGGCTTAATCAATGTACTATAAACACTTGTGGCCGTTAATAATAATAATATTATATATATATGTTACAGTCAAAACACGAAATTCGTCAAAACCCGATTTTACTAGGAAATTCTAGTTCTAACAAAGCGCTCTCGGTAATTCTAGTTTTAACTAATATAACACAGTTAAAACTAGAATTTACGAGAGCGCTTTGTTAGAACTAGTATTAACTAAAGAATATTTAGTTAATTCTAGTTGTGGCTGAATTCTCGCGTAGCTCTTAGTTAAATCTAGAAGTGACTGGTTGCTATTAGTAAATTTGCGTTACAATTGAATTCTCCCGCCATTAAACCTTGATGTTTATTAAGGATGTGGCTATTTATACATACAGTATGTATACGCAATAGGTGATGGGTGGGGGATCAGTGGCACATATCAATGTGTCATCTGCGAATTGCACAACTTTCGATTGTTTCAACACCAAAGAAATATCATTTATATATAATAGGAACAATATCCAGCTAACATTGTTCCTTGAGGAACTCCCTGATCTATTGTTATTTCCTTATATAGAGTTCCGTTAATTTTTGTACATTGTGTCCTGTCACTCAAATACGTTTAAAACCATTTCTTTTCTATTCCTCGTATTCCATATTTAAAGAAAAATGCCAAGTAGTCCAAGGATGGCAAGAATGGCTTGGTAAAACCGCGTCCGAGCGAGTAGCTTTACGATAAATGTCAAATGTTAAAAGATTATCAGAATTAATAGTTATAGTCAAATCTAAAAAAATTAAACACTTATTCCCCAATTTTACAGTAAATGCTTAACTGGAGTGAATTTTATTTAAAAACGTATTTAAAAAAACTCGTTAATTGCCTCTCTCTGTCAGTCCAAATACAAAATATGTCATCAACATATCGATACCAAGTCGATATATGTTTAGCCAAATTATAATTATACACAATATCTTCTTTTCAAAGGAATCCATATAAAATTCAGCACAAAACGGAGAAAAGGACGAACCCATAGCAAGTCCATCCTTTTGAGTATAAATTTTATCATTGAACCCAAAATAATTTTGTCTAATGCATATGTTGATCATATTCAGGGTTTCGCACTTCACATAAAATTTATTCATTTAAATTACCAACCAATTTCTCAACGGGAATAGATGGAAATAAACTACATTCGTCGAAAGAGACCAATTTTGCGTTATTAGGTAATTTTAAATGCTTTATTTTGTTTATTAAATCAATTGAGTTCTTGGTAGAATGTTTGGGCATAAAATTGATAGGTTTTGGAATAATTTCGCTAAGTTTTTTGCCCAAAAGTTAGGACGGAGCAATAAACGAAGACGAAAAAGGTCGAACCGGGGTATTGTCTTTATGTAGCTTAGGAAGACCATATATAGTAGGCATAGGAAAAACAAAAGGTCTTTAAAACTAAGATTCAACAAATACATTAATTCATCTAATTCAAATAATCTAACTTCAGGTCTTGCCAAACATCTAAAATCTACTGGACATAAATCTACTACCCAAAATATAAGACTTTTACATAATATTGATGGAGGACCAGTATTGGATAGATATGAAATATTCGAAATCTGAAAGGCTAATGACGATGGTTATGTTGAATGATCAGGTTGATTTTTATAATAGGCGCTACCTTTTAAATCCTAACCTAAATAAGTTTCAGCATTAGTCAACAAATTATGTATATGTATAACTGATCGATGATCTTTGGTTCGTCCGTAGCTCGGTTAACGTATTTGTAAATTGTGTAACGAAGTTACAAATAATATTTTAAATCTCCAAATATCCGTTAGTGCATGCAGTACAATAGTAAGTAGTGCTTAACCCGATTTTGACTGACTGATTTATGTACGCTAAAGTAAAATCACTTAAATGCTCCGATATAAACAAACCCTCTTGACGTTCCATGATTGACGGTAACTCAGGATGCCTGAGATGTCAATCGTCACATGGAATCATCAGAACGGTAACACTTTTCGGTCTATAAAAGGCGAGCTGGCAGCGTGGATAAATCAGTCGATCATCAAGCTTCGACCAGCTAAGAACTTATCAGTTTCTAGCTAACAAGAAGTAGTAATCGACTCAATTTCCTGCCGAGTGTGAGGTTACCACATTCGAAAATTACCCGTCATCCCGTAGTAATATTAGAATTCTCCTACCGAGTACGAGGTTTCCGTATTCGAGACAAAATCTGTTTCCTGCCGAATGTGAGTTTACCACATTCGAGAATTACCCGTCACCCCGTAGTAATATTAGAATTTTCCTACCGAGTACGAGGTTTCCGTATTCGAGACAAAATCTCTTTCCTGCCGAGTGTGAGGTTACCACATTCGAGAATTACCCGTCATCCCGTAGTAGTATTAGAATTCTCCTACCGAGTACGAGGTTTCCGTATTCGAGACAAAATGTCTTTCCTGCCGAGTGTGAGGTTACCACATTCGAGACTTACCCCGTTTCCTATATTTGCCTATATAAAAGAGTAAAACAGAATAAACCAACATAAAAAGTGGAAAACAATACAAAAGTGTATTAGGTTAAGTTTATAAAAGACCTTATGACCAAAAGGCTATAAATCTGTATGTGTTAGTTAAAATTGTGTAGTGTCACAACCCAAAAGTGTATTAGGTTAAGTTTGTGAAACCTTCTGACAGAAAGGTTATTAAAATGTGTTAGTTAAGATTATCATAGACAATA
This sequence comes from Dioctria linearis, assembly GCA_963930735.1. Lineage (NCBI taxonomy): Eukaryota > Metazoa > Arthropoda > Insecta > Diptera > Asilidae > Dioctria > Dioctria linearis. The sequence continues at coordinate 242,752,199 of OZ005740.1, read as the reverse complement.
AAGTGACAAGAGGTAAACATATCTTGTGTATAGTATTAAGATTTTAAAGTGGTGTAAGTGTCATAGACAATAAAGTGACAAGTTTACCTTATGAAAAAGGGGTAAACATATCTTGTGTATAGTATTAAGATTTTAAGATTGTGTAAGTGTCATAGACAATAAAGTGACAAGTTTACTTTATGGAAACATGTAAACATAGCTTATGTAATAGTGTTAAGTTTGTATAAATAAAAAACCAACACATTCTATTAAAAAAATATTTGTGAAATAATCTTTAATTTTTAATAAAAATATTTGTTCAGTATCCCATTAATAAAGTGTTCACCTCTAAACGTCAAAACCTGGTAATTTATTTCTTCTTCTTCCCCGTCGTTGAACGCATTGACCCTGGCGTAACTCCAAAGCTGACCCAAAACGTTCAACTTAAATATCAACGATTACAAAATGTCGCCCGAGCAGGGACTCTCTTTTCTGCCACTGAGGAGACGTCAGTGAATGAAGTAGAGTAGTCACCGTATATATCCAGAAAACCAGACCGAGAAGAAGATAAATACCAGTGTATAAAATAAACAATTCCCGTAAACAAAAATTATATCTGTGTGTTAAAACTATATCCGTGTATAAAAATATCAAATAAATAAAATGACCGACAAAAGTGAAATAACTGTCAGGGCCGTCTACCAGCTGAAAAACGAAGATTTAATCACTGAACTAAACCGCCGGAGCTTAAGTACAAAGGGAACCGTGGAGGAACTGTGAAAACGTCTTGCAGACAGTGTAAAACGTGAACAAGCTCTTCAAGAGGCGGAGCAAAATCAATTAAAAATGGTGTCAACCGAAACTAAGACTGATAAAATGACACATCCGATTACCAATACATCCGAAACCCAGACCGATATATTGATAACTTCGATAATCAATACCGAAACACAAACCGATGAGCAAAGATTGCAGCCGAATATACCGCCAACACGCCTGAGTGTTACCGACAAGGAGACATCTTGTAACAATATTCCAAATACTCCGTACCCGATAGAAATCCGAGACCGACCACTTTCAGACGCTGACATTATGGATAAAGTCAGAAAATGGAATGTCAGATTTGACCAAGGTCAAGATCCGTTAAATTTCCTCGAGAGAATTGAGGAAATGGCACAATGTTACAGTATACCAACCGACCGAATGTTAAATACATTACCCGAGCTGCTGACAAAGACAGCACTAGCATGGTATCATAACAACCGAGAACAATGGACAACATGGGATGAATTCATAAGTGACTTCAAATTGTTTTTCCTACCACCACGTTTCAATATTAAACTAGCCGATGAGATCCGAACCAGGTTACAGAAACCTAGAGAAAGGGCCAAAGATTTTATCACGGCCATCCAGTCACTCATGCGCTGGCAAACAAACGTGTCAACCGAAGAGAAACTTGAACGAATTTATGAAAACATGTTTCCAGAATACCGCCTATACATCCGAAGGAAAGATTTCCGTAAACTGTCTGAACTTATTCAACTCGCAGAAGAGTATGAATATATTCAAGTTCAACAAAAATCCAGCAACACCGAAACACAACCGATCCGTCAGATGAATAGACCACCACAAAACACCCCAGCCTTGCCAATAAATGTTTCACATATAAGGCGAGAGAGCTGTTGGAGATGTGGACAACTGGGACATCGTAGACACGAATGTCAAAATCCGGAAAAAATATTTTGTTCACAGTGTGGGAAACTAGGTGTACTGACTAGAGACTGTCATGGTCAAAACATGAACAGACCGTTAAAAGACCAAGGGATACCGGAGAGACAAGGAAGCCGAGTATCCCATAAACAGAACCAGATGCCTTAAAAACCAGTCTACCCGATACAACCATGATAGACGTACACTATGAGGACGACCGATACTTCATCACCATGTCAATATTTGAAACACCGTGTATAGCACTCATAGATACTGGAGCTGCCAAATCATTTATTGGTGATGAAGTCAAAAAACTGCTGGAATTACATAATATTCCTCCGATATCATGTTCTTTGAGAACTGGAATGGCGAACAGTAGTGAATTTAAAATGCACCAGTCATATATGGTGGACACACAGTGGAATAATCATAAAATTTCACATTTATTTTATTACATGCCAAATCTAGCCGAAACCATCATACTGGGTGTAGACTTTCTTCGGAAAGCTGACATATCAGTAAAAATATTGAACCAGGAAATTTCACCAGGAATCATGAACATTGAAGAGGAAATTTCCAAACCAGCAACATGTACAGTGGTAATACCCGACGAGATAGACAATATACAGGAAAACCAAATAACCAAATTCCTGTCCACTCAAATTCAAAGATTTGACAAAATCTCCGGACCCACTCCGATAACACAGCACAATATCCAAGTGAAACATAACTGGCCGATAAAACAACGCTACTTTCCTCGTAACCCCGCTATGCAAGAAATTATAAACTTGCAAATTGATGAACTTCTTGCCGAAGACCAGATAGAACCGTCAAAAAGCCCATACAGTTCACCCATCGTACTAATACGTAAAAAACAGGGCGGATGGAGGCTATGTATTGACTACCGACAAATAAATGAACATTCCGTTAAAGACGCCTATCCGTTAACTCAAATCAACCATATACTGGATAAATTGAGAGGCGCAAAATACATTTCTACGTTAGACTTAAAACAAGGTTATTGGCAAATACCACTGACAGTAGAATGCCGACCATATACAACATTTACCATTCCCGGTCGAGGTTTGTCCCAATGGAAGGTTATGCCATTTGGACTTCATTCCGCACCCGCTACATTTCAGCGAGCTCTAGACCAAGTAATCGGTCCGGAAATGGAACCATATGCTTTTGCATATCTGGATGACATTATTGTTATTGGTCGTACTCTGGAGGAACACTTGGAAAAATTAAAAGAAGTGTTTGACCGACTCATAGCTGCAAATTTAAAAATAAATCCCGACAAATGTGATTTTCTGAAAGAAAAGATCCGATATCTGGGACACGTTGTCAGTTCTCAAGGTATACATACCGACCCGTCAAAAGTTGAAGCCATAAGTGCACTTTCCGCGCCGACAACTGTCAAAGAAGTGAGACAATTTTTGGGTATTGCGTCATGGTACCGAAGATTTGTGCCGTCCTTTTCTACCACAGTAGCACCAATAACTAAACTACTGCAAAAAAAACATAAATGGAACTGGGGACCTGAGCAACAACAGGCATTTGAAGTATTAAAACAAAAATTAACCGAGTCACCAATACTAGCCTGCCCCGACTTCACACAACCATTTATACTTCAAACTGATGCTAGCCAAGAAGGACTAGGAGCCGTACTCTGTCAAGAACTAGATGGCGCAGAGCATGTTATAGCCTACGCTAGCCGTATGTTAAACAATGCCGAAGAAAAATATTCCGTGACAGAGAAAGAATGTCTAGCCGTTGTATGGGGCATCAGAAAGATGAGACCGTATTTAGAAGGCTATAAATTTACAGTCATCCCCGACCATCAAGCGTTAAAATGGCTTCATTCGCTTGAAAATCCGTCTGGCCGACTCGCAAGATGGGCTATCGAAGTTCAGTCTTACGACTTTGATGTCAAATACCGACGAGGAAAACTAAATGTAGTAGGTGATGCACTGTCCTGTCAACCGTTAATGAATACAGAGTCACAAACCTCTCTATTCACCTTGCTTTCATCTATTGAAATAAACTCCGAATGTCCATGGTATCACAACAAACGTTACCAAATTCAGAAACAAGCCGAATTATGCCCAGATTACAAAATTGAAAATTCACAAAATGGGTAGAATTTATGCCTCTCCGACAAGCCACCACCGCCGGACTAATACGTAGTTTCAGAGAAAGAGTAATCTCTCGTTTTGGTTACCCCGAAGTATTAATATCCGATAATGGCACTCAGTATAAAAGTAGAAAATTTAAAACTCTGCTAAAAGACTCAAAAATAAAACACCGATTTACACCGCCATATACACCGCAAGCTAATCCGACTGAAAGAGCAAACCGTGTGATAAAGACAATGATTGCTCAATATGTGGACCAGGACCATCGGAAGTGGGACGAACACTTACCAGAATTATTGTTGGCTATAAACACTAGCAAACATGAGTCTACTGGATATTCTCCACACTATCTAAATTTTGGCCGAGAAATAATATCAGCAAATAGCTTATATGGAGAATTAGAAGAGAAAATTCCTACAACCGAAATCACCGAAAAATCCAAAATTTTACAGGAAATATACGAAATCGTCCGAATCAACTTGAATAAAGCATTTACTGACCAACGTCGTTACTATAATAACCGTAGACGTGATTGGTGTCCAAAAGTTGGAGAACAAGTTCTACTAAAAGAACGAATATTGTCATCCACCGCAAAAAATTATACTGCTAAACTAGGGCCCCGATATAGTGGACCATATACTGTAGCTAAAATAATTTCTCCTGTCATAGTCAAACTCTCAACACCAGAAGGAAACACTGCCGGCGTAACTCACGTGAAAAATTTAAAAAGGTACTATAAACCAGAACACGGTAACACCCACAGTATGTATTTAAACAGTACAGTCAAACCGAAAGCCTTCAGTTGCATAGTAAACAGCATGGCGACACCACGGGAAGAGATTTCTGCATCATCAAAATTCGAAATGAAGACGCCACGAAGAGTAAATTTTGCACCCTCTACCGCGCAGAAGGCAGACAAAAAAACACCATGGCGTGTAACAGTGACACCATCCAGCACGCCAGAAGTCAAGAAATTATCTCGCAACACCAAACTAATTCTGCCTGCCACACAGGACCCGTGTAAACGACGACCAACGCAGCCCCTCAAACCCAGCAGTCTATTGCTGCCGAAAAATCAGGTTGCAGATATTATAAAAAAAATTGAACAAAATGCACTGGAACAGATGGCGCAGCAAGGGAAATCAACACCCGCTCCACCCAAACAAACAAAACGGAATCCGCTGTCATCAAATACGATGACAAATTTATCGTCACCAACCGAAGACATCTTCACGGGAATCGGAACATTAATAGCTCCATACGGCCGAGCGAAGTATTTCGTAATTCTGGGACCAAATGGACCATTTCGGGTCCATACACTCACAGATGGAAGCCGAGTGATCCGCTGCAAAGGACAAAGGAAAGTATTTCCACCACTGCCCAAGAGGTTAAATTAAAAAAATAATAATAATAATAATAAGGGTTTTGTGTATGTAATGTATATGAGTCAAGAAGACTGAATATTTTTAAATAAAACAATTCTTTTTTTTTTTTGTTATTAAAAATGTGTTTTCCACTATAAAATTATGTTTTCCACAGTAGAATGATAAGAAACAAAAACTGAACAAAATGTAACAGTTTTATATTTTTTTGGAAGAAAGCGGGGGATGTAACGAAGTTACAAATAATATTTTAAATCTCCAAATATCCGTTAGTGCATGCAGTACAATAGTAAGTAGTGCTTAACCCGATTTTGACTGACTGATTTATGTACGCTAAAGTAAAATCACTTAAATGCTCCGATATAAACAAACCCTCTTGACGTTCCATGATTGATGGTAACTCAGGATGCCTGAGATGTCATCGTCACATGGAATCATCAGAACGGTAAAACTTTTCGGTCTATAAAAGGCGAGGTGGCAGCGTGGATAAATCAGTCGATCATCAAGCTTCGACCAGCTAAGAACTTATCAGTTTCTAGCTAACAAGAAGTAGTAATCGACTCAATTTCCTGCCGAGTGTGAGGTTACCACATTCGAGAATTACCCGTCATCCCGTAGTAATATTAGAATTCTCCTACCGTGTACGAGGTTTCCGTATTCGAGACAAAATCTGTTTCCTGCCGAGTGTGAGGTTACCACATTCGAGAATTACCCGTCACCCCGTAGTAATATTAGAATTTTCCTACCGAGTACGAAGTTTCCGTATTCGAGACAAAATGTCTTTCCTGCCGAGTGTGAGGTTACCACATTCGAGAATTACCCGTCATCCCGTAGTAGTATTAGAATTCTCCTACCGAGTGCGAGGTTTCCGTATTCGAGACAAAATCTCTTTCCTGCCGAGTGTGAGGTTACCACATTCGAGACTTACCCCGTTTTCTATATTTGCCTATATAAAAGAGTAAAACAGAATAAACCAACATAAAAAGTGGAAAACAATACAAAAGTGTATTAGGTTAAGTTTATAAAAGACCTTATGACCAAAAGGCTATAAATCTGTATGTGTTAGTTAAAATTGTGTAGTGTCACAACGCAAAAATTGTATTAAGTTAAGTTTGTGAAACCTTCTGACAGAAAGGTTATTAAAATGTGTTAGTTAAGATTGCCGTAGACAATAAAGTGACAAGTTTACCTTATGAAAAAGGGGTAAA